>JADLZL010002789.1:0-379694 GCA_015844335.1 Chrysopogon serrulatus
TTTGGTGGTTTGGGCCTTAAAACCATCGATGGCGGGTTTCGGGTTGAGCCTCAAAACCCCCGGGCGGAGGTCCCGAGGAGGATGGACGCACGGGCGGCGGATGGGCCGGGAGTTCGCTGGCCGAGGCGAAGCTACCGGTGAGAAGACGTGGTGGCCGCCGGATCAAAGATTGCGTCGAGTCAAGTCGAAGTTGGACCGCAATGTCCCTAGGGCTAGGCGGTTTGCTCGAGTTGTATCGGGGGCAAAAACTGGAAAAATGAAATAAGCCCGGCCGATAAGTGAGGTGGAGGGAGCCCCATCTCCCTCACCTCTCCCATTTGCATTTTTCTTCATCCTTTCTAGGTTTTCCTTCTCCTAGGTGCTAAGTGAGAGAGAGGTCCACTAATCTTTGCAATTAGTGTAAGAACCAAGTTTACTCATGGAAAAAGAGGTCCTGAATCCTCCTTGTTTACTCGTGGGGTCAGATTGATGTGTTGATTCGCGTTTTGATTGTTGTTCATCGCGTTCTTTGTTTTTTTTCCTCTTCTCCCCACTTGTTCCCGAAGTTGATTTCTTGAGCTGTGGTGCATCTCTTTGCAAACCACTTGTTTCTACTTGATCTTGGTCGTGGGTTGATCCTTTCCACCGAAGGATATTATCCAAATCCTCACGAATCCACAGATCGGGTCGAATCAAGTTTTTCGGGGAGAACTTGCTCTTGAATCGGATTTTGTCAATTTTAGTAGTTGCAGTGAGTTTGGGGTTGTGAACACCCTGCAAAATCTCAGGTCAATCCGAGTTGATTTGATCGAGTTTTGGCTTTGAAATCGAAATTTCCCGAGAGCTGCTCGTCCATACCGGACAAGTCCGACAGGGGTACCGGACATGTCCGGTCAGAAAAATTTTTGAATTTTGAGCTCAAATTTTGTGGAGACCTTCTCTGAGGTGTTGAGAACCTAAGGTTAAAATTTCATAATTTTTGGACATCGTTTGTGTTGGTTTTCACTTCATTTCCCAAAGTTGGTCTGTTCTGGAAATACCAGACAAGTCCGGTGCCAATCCTGGACATGTCTGGTACAGTAAACCTTTGAATTTTGAGGCGAAACTTTGTGGGAACCTTCTCTTGGGTGTCTAGTATCTGTGGTTCAAATTTTACAATTTTTGGATACAGTTTGTCCTAGTTTTTGATTTATCTCCTAAAGTCGCTAAGTGCTGAAACTGTATACCGGACATGTCCGATATGCTACCGGACATGTCCGGTAGGTGGTGCTGAGCACTTTGCTGAACTTCTCGGAAGTTGTCCGTTTGAGCTCCACCTTTTGTCTCATTTCTTGTGTTGGTTTCTCACTGTTCTTGGGGACTTATCTAGGTACTCTTATCACTAGTTGGCTAGGGTATTTAGGTTTCGGGAACTCACTTCTTCTCCATAGAAGTTGAGGGTCTCGATTTTTCTCCGTGACTTGGGGAGTTCTCGCTCGGTCCATTTTGTGGTGTCCCGCTGTGTTCCTCCCTTCTCGTTGGGTCGTGGACATCATCGTGGTTGAGTCTTGCTTTGAGGGTTGATTTTGGGACAGCAGTCGAAAGTTTCAAAAAAAATTTGCGGCTCCTATTCACCCCTCTCTGGTCGCCGTTTTCGGTCCTTCAGTCGGTAGGCGTTATAGTCCTACAGCCTAGTACAACTGTATGTCTGACACAGGAGAGCGAGAGCGACTTCTTCCTCTTCCTCATCCTCTTCCTCTTCCTTCTTCTTCTTCTTCTTCTTCTTCTTCTTCTTCTTCTTAATAATAATAATAGCGCAAACAGGGAGCGAGGGTCTGGCTGTGTTTGATGCCAGTGTAACACTGAGGATGTTCTTGCCGTTAATATATATGACGTTGTTGTTCTGTGAGATTTCGATTAAATCTAGTTTTTCCCCCCTCCTTTCTGTGTGTTCTATACGATCTATGGTACGGATAAGTGCCAAATTCGTCGAAATCTGTAGACAAGCAGGGGTTACATCTTTCTGATTTCCACTCGTGTCCGCTCACAGACCTTCAACAGAGATACAGAATCTATTTTTTTAGAAAAGGGAATATATTATATCCCAGCTTCTGCATCGATTAATGAGCATGACCGTTGAAGGCGATCCTGGGGGCGATCCAGAAGACGACGGCGTGTCCGGCGGCAGTGGTGCTCCTGATGGCCGGAGACTCGGCTGGGAGGGTGACTACGTCGGATACGTGCGTTCTCCCACCGCCGATGAGCATACTGTTGAAGGCGACCCTGGGGGCGATCCAGAAGACAATGGTGTGTCCGGCGGCAATAGTGTTCCCGATGGCCGGAGACGCGGCTGGGCGGGCGACTACGTCGGCTACGGGCGTTCTCCCGTCGCAGATGAGCAGAGGACGGCCGTCATCAACATCGTGGTTGGATCAGCCGCCGCTGGGGGCTGTCGACTGCGGCGTCCGCGAGTACGTGGCTCCGGACATCCACGATCGGATGACAAGGTATGGCTTCTTTCTGAGTTCAACAAAGAATCAAAGAAGGAGGAGGTAGACGGTGAATTTCAGATCGTCGTAGGCTCTGGGATTCAGTGCAAGGCTGATCCAGCAGCGGACCTTCGTCCTAAGGGTTTTATTTCCAAATTTTAGGAGCTAGAGGATGACGATGATGAAATCATCGGACCTCAGTCCCCTTTGACACCGGATTTGGTTCGACAAGCAGCAGTACATGGTTTCTCGAGACAAAATTTAGTTGAGGCAGAGATAGCTTTGCAAGACTCGTCGGTTCATCGATGAGTAGAAGCGTCTTCGTCGCCGGCTACAGGAGAAATGAAGGTGGTCCTCGTCCGGAGCATCTTCCAGGTTTGGTCGGCGTGGCGGAGTTCGTCCATATCCCCATGGGAAGGCAAACTGCCATTGCCGCGGACATCGCCGGAGTTCAAGCTCGGGGACTGCGTAGTTTTGGATAAGCGACACAGCAGAGCAATGAAGGCCGGAACTCTGAAGGACGTCCTGCAGCGGGTGTCCGAAAGAGCGGCGAAGGCTAGGACTCTGAACGATGTCCAGCAGCGGGCGTCCGGGGCATCTGTTGGGCAGGGGTCACAGCAGCCCGTGCTCACCGAGGCGCAGTTGGAGCTGCCGAACGCGGTGACCACATCGCAGCTGTCTCAGGTGACCGTGGTCACCAGGCCGCGGCTGGAGCAGCCGATCGCGATCGCTGCGCCACAGTTGTCATAGCAGTCCGAAGTCTCTGAGAGGCAGCCGCCGAACTGAATTGTGACAGCCAAGGCAGGATTTGAAATCACCGATACTTCGGTACGGCAAGGGCAGGTTTGTTCCATTTCCTTTCCTGGGCTGGATCGGGTCCCAATTGGAGCAACCAGAGTACGGTCTGGTGCAACCAGGACTGGGAAGGTACGGCAGCCCGGAACGTTACCTGGGCGTTTCCTCCATCTAGCATACGACGTGCACGTCGCAAACTGCAGAACCCTAGCCGCCCCTCCCTTTCGCTCCTTCCTCCAAGTAGTGCGGCAATCCATGGCACAATCTGGCCCCGGCTCTGGCAACGTCGGAGGGGGTCCAATGGAGGGCGCTGGGGGTGGTAGTGGACGTGGTTTTGCGGCTAGTAGAGGTGGCGGCAGGACTGGTGCCGGGGCAGGAGGCTACGGCAGTCACCACGCCGTTGGTGGTGGATTCAACCCTAACTTGGGTTCCCATCCGCCGAACTATGGGTCAGGATGGGAGTACGATCGTCGTCGACGCGGGAGGTTCGATGACCACGGCAACCGCGGATGGTACGACTCCCATCGGCCTCGCACCTTTCGGGCGTGCGCCTCAAAGGGGCGGGCAAAAAGAATAACACTTTGGGCAGATTACTAGCGGCGTTATGGGCTGCACTAAAGAAAGAAAGCCGTGCCACGGCAGCGGCTGGCGTGCAGCAAAGACTCGGCCATGCAGCAAGAGCCGCACAGCCAGGCCGGGGCGCAGACAAGAAGACATCGCACAAAGAAGCAGCAGCACAATGCGCAGCAGCAGCTTGGCACGCAACATCGGCAGCCACGCACCGGAAGAATAAGCGCAAAGCAGCAGCTAGCGCCCACATCGGTACACGGCGTCACAACAGCAGCAACATCAGCGGGCCGAGGGAAATCAGCAGCATGCCGCAGTGCACCAGCTAGAGCTTGATGTCGCCAGGGCTGTGCATGGAAAAGGGAAAGCTGAAGAGCAGTCAGTCATCCTTCATGGTTCATCATCGAATGCTGGGGTGAGTAGCCAAATTGAAAATTCTGAAATTAATGCACCTGGGAGTGGGGTGCCGGACGGGACTATAGTCGCTCCAACTAATAAGGTTTGTAGAAGGTGTGGTGTAAAAGGCCATTTATTGTCGATTGCACTACGATAGTCTTTTGTAAAATTTGTAGGAGCAGTGATCATGCTTTGGTTCGGTGTCCTATTCAAAAGCAACCAAAGCCAGTGGTGCAGTTGATTGGTTAGGCAGCTGATGCTCTTGCAGGGTTCCATATTCCATATGGTTTGATTGTTCCAACTAAGAAGGATTCTAGGATGGCATTGGTATCTATTTCAGGTAAAAATGTGACAGAAGAGGAGGTTGCGGCGTACTTGAGAGTGTTGGTTTCTGAATATTTTGCCTGGGATGTGAAGAGGGTTAATGGCTCTAATTTCAAGGTTCTCTTTCCATCGAAAGGAGAATTATCTAGGATGACAAAGTTCAATGCTGATATGAAGGAGGGAGTAACCCTAAATTTCCAGGAATTAAAAGAGGAGAAAGAATATTTTGGGCATGCTTTGCCAGTAGTATGGATGAGGGTAACCAACCTCCCAACTATTCTCAGGGAATATGTTATTCTGTGGGCTTTGGGATCTTTGTTTGGTGTGATTCAGGAGGTGGATATGGTGACCACTCGAGCCAACTCGTTTGGACGGTTTGCAGTAGCTGTGCTTGAGCCAAAGGCGATCCCTCCTAAGCTGGATGTGATCATTGGGAATAGATATTTTCAGCTTAAGTTTGAAGTTGAACCTTTTGCACCAAACAGTGGTCTGGAGAGCTTGTTGGCTTCCCAGAATGGTGGCAAAGGGGATGATGGCAAGGGGGCTCCAAAAGACACTAAGATGAAAGAGGCTCAGCAAGATGGACCCTTTGCTTTACCAGAAACAAACATGGGGTCTATGGACACCAATGTTGCTGGTTCACAACGTAAGGCTCTTGGGGACCAGCTGGAGTACGATTGGGATAATGATGATTTGCTTGGAGAGGAGGCTGATCTCAGTGACCCGGCACGGTGTTTTCTCGGTCTTCAAAAAGGGGATTCCATTCAGGTGGTACAGGCAGATTCTTTTGTTGCCTCAGGTTCAGCTCCAGCACGCATGGGGAGGATTCACCCTCAGTTAGATGGGTCACAGCAGCCCACAGTACTACCTAATCTTATTACTAGTGCTTCGGGTACACAACAGATGTTGGCACAGGAAGCCCATGCCTAGACAGTGGCAGAGGTGGAGGGTACTCTAGCTTCAGAAGGGGCGGTTCAGGGGGCTCACCCGAGAGATTTGCTTGATGCTATCATAGGAGCTGGTGTTGCAGCGGATGGTGGATCACAGGAGGATTTGGGGAGTGCCATGGTGATGGCATTCACGGCTGATGGTGAGCTCACACTGGTGCGGCGGGGTAAGCGGAATACGGGTTCCGCTCATGTTAGCTCTCCGGAGAAGGCGCAAAAAAGGGCTGCCCTCAGAAAGCTCGACGGGGATCAAGGTATTGCACTTGTTAATTCTTTTTGTTCTCATTCTAATTGCAACATTAAGACCAATTTAGAGGATTTGGGTGTTATGCTAGAGGATTCTGAGGATTTGGTAAATATTTTTGTTAGTCTTTTAAGAAATTTAGAACAGATAGTGTACGACCTATTGTTGATTTGAGTTTAAAAGTAACTAATGATCAAATTGAGGAGGATGAGATCAATCCTGACACCTCCACTATTAGTTGACTCTGTGGCGATTTAACAGAGGAGGTGATGGACGATAGTAATGCGGACCTTGATGGGATGCTTGTTGATATACCTGTCAAGGGGGCAAAAACTAAGAAGAAAAAGAAACTCCGCATCAAGAATATATCTAGAAAAAAAATATAAGAATTTGCTGAGATGAAAGGATTATTTTGGAATTGTAGAGGCCTGCGTGACATCGCAAAGCATACTTTCTTACATGATGTAGCTGTAGATAATAAACTTGATTTTATAGCATTGTCAGAAACCAACATAAATAGTTTCTCGACTCAGTGTCTGAAAATTTTTTGTGCTGGAGCTGATTTTGTTTGGCATTGGCGATGTCCTAGGGGTATATCTGGGGGCATGCTGATGGGGATAAATCAAGAATATTGTGAGCTACTGAGGAGATTATTGATGGTGATTACTTCATCAAATTTGTTTAAAAAAAATAGAGCGTATGGGTTTCGATGGGCTCTATTGTCCTGGTGTAAAGTGCAGCTGGGGGAAGAGCACAAAGAGACCTTCTGGCAGAACTAGTACGGGCTTGTACTAGTTGTGGGGATTTACCGTTTCTTGTTGGAGGGATTTTAATGTTATTAGGAATCCATCGGGAAAGAATAATAACAGATATAATGACAAATGGCCGCTGCTTTTTTAATGCCATTATTGAGACTTTAAACTTAAAGAAACTACAATTGACAGGAAGAAAATTTACGTGGGCAAACTATGCAGAGGTGCCAACGTATGAAAAATTAGATCGTATTTTGGTGACAACCGAGTGGGAACAAAAAATTTCCTTTAGCTACTTGTTCGGTGCTTACCCGAGAGAGATCTCGACCACACACCTCTTTTTTTGCTAGACGGAGGGGAGCAGTTCCATAGAGGGATGTTAGAAACTTAAATTTGAACTGTCATGGCTGCTTAGAGATGGTTTTTTTATCTGATAAAGGAGGTTTGGGAGTCCGAACATAGGGGGTCCTCGCCTATGGAACGGTGGCAGAATAAGATTAGACGAATACGAAGGTTTTTAAGAGGCTGGGCAAGGAATATAGTCTCTCAAAATAAAAAGAAAAACAGAGTTATTGGCTAAGATAGATGTTCTTGATAGAAAAGCCGAATTGACCTTTGTTGTCTTTCGAGGAGGTGGAAGTTAGGAATCATCTTAAGGGGCAGTTATCTAATTTGCTGAGAGAGGACGAGATTTACTGGCTCCAACGCTCAAAAGCAACAAAGTTGCTGCAAGGAGATGATAATACTAAATATTTTCATTTATTAGCAAATGGGAGATGCAGGAAAACAAAAATTATGCAATTAGAACAGGAAGAGGGAACAATAGTGAGAGACTCCAATTTAGAGGGATACATTACTGGCTACTACAAAAAGTTGTTTGGAGCTCATATACCTAATTCTTTCTCATTGGACGAGAATTTGAGGCATGACATACCTCAAGTTTCGGTGGAGGAGAATGAAGTTTTGGTAGCTCCATTTAGTGAGGAGGAGATTAGATTCTTTGTCTTTGATATGGAACATAATAAGGCCCCCGGACTGATGGTTTTCCCAAGGAATTTTATCGTGTGTTCGGGATGTGATTAAACCAGATTTGTTGTATCTTTTTGCAGAGTTCCATGTAGGAAGATTGCCCATCCATAGTCTCAATTTTAGGATAATTACTTTATTACCCAAGCTTTTCGAGGTGACTCGAATTCAGCAATATAGACCAATATGTTTACTTAATGTATCCTTCAAAATTTTTACAAAGGTCTTAAACAATAGAGTGTTGAAATTAGCTGATAAGGTGGCCGGCCCATCCCAATCGGCCTTTATCCCGGGACGATATATTATGGAAAGAGTTGTAATTTTACATGAAACCATTCATGAGATGCATAAAAAAATTAGAGTGGAGTAGTTTTAAAATTAGACGTTGAAAAAGCTTATGATAAATTGAAGTGGCATTTTATTCAACAAGTTCTCAGGATGAAGGGTTTCTCTCCTGTCTGGTGTGATTGGATTTCGAGGATCATGACTAGAGGGAGTGTGACAGTTAAGGTTAATGATAATTTAGGCCACTATTTTCAAACAAAAAAGGGAGTTCGGTAAGGGGATCCGTTGTCTCTAATTTTGTTTAATATAGTGGTTGACATGCTTGCAATTTTAATTGCACGAGCCAAACAAAGCCGACCAAGTGAGAGGTGTTACTCCACACCTTGTAGATGATGGACTTTTCGTCGTCCTTCAAGACGCAGATGATACTATTCTTTTTATGGATAATGATATTGAGCAGACCAAAAATATGAAGTTTTTTTGCTTTTATGCTTTTGAGCAGTTGTCAGGGCTCAAAATCAATTTTTATAAGAGTGAGTTATTCTGTTATGGGGAGGCCAAAGACAATCAACTTGAGTATATGCATATTTTTAGGTGTAATATGGGCTCCTACCCGTTCCGTTATCTAGGAATTCCGATGCATCATAGAAAACTATTAAATAAAGATTGGAAACATGTGGAGAAAAGGTTTGAGAAGCGACTGAGTGGTTGGAAAGGGAAAATCTTATCAGTGGGAGGGAGACTCATTCTTATCAACTCGGTCCTTAGTAGTCTTTCTATGTTTATGTTGTCTTTCTTTGAGGTGCCCAGAGGGGTATTGAAAAAGTTAGATTACTTTAGATCACGATTTTTTTGGCAGGGTACTGAGCATAAGAAAAAATATAGACTAGCAAAATGGGAGGTGGTTTGTTTGCCAAAGGATCAAGGTGGTCTGGGGATTCTAAACTTAAATGGCCATAATAGATGCCTTCTTAGCAAATGGTTATTTAAGCCGCTAAATAGTGATGGTGTATGGCAGCAGTTACTCCGAAAGAAATATTTACGGCATAAGACTTTAACTCAGGTTCAATCCATGCCTAGAGACTCTCAGTTTTGGACTAGCCTTATGGCGGTCAAGGAAGAGTTCCTCTCGATGGGTAGGTTTGATTTAGGGGACGGGTCCCAAGTTCGTTTTTGGGAGGATGCTTGGGTAACACCACGTCCTCTAAAAATGATCTTTTCGGCCCTGTATAATATAGTGAGAAAGAAAAGCGCCTCAGTTCAAACTGTACTGTCAACAACTCCACTCAACGTAGCCTTTAGGAGGTCTCTAGTGGGGAATAACTTACGAGATTGGTACAAAGTGGTGCTCATGGCCGCACAAGTTCAGCTTTCAAATAATGGAGATCGATTTCCGTGGGGGTTACATCAGAATGGAATTTTTTCAGTAAGTTCGATGTATAGAGCATTATTAACTGTCCAGGCTATACCATTTAATAGTTCGATTTGGAAATTAAAACTACCTCTCAAAATTAAAGTTTTTATATGGTATTTATACAGAGGGGTTATCCTCACAAAAGATAATTTAGTTAGACGACATTGGCAAGGGGACATGAGGTGTTGTTTTTGTTCGGCCCAACAAACAATACAACACTTGCTTTTTGAGTGCCATTATGCAAAGTTCATGTGGCGAATTGTTCAAGTTTCTTTCAACTTAAAGCCTCCAAGAAGTGTACACAATATGTTTACAGAGTGGTTGGCAGGGTTGCAAAGGACTGTTAAAGCTCAGATTCTGGTGGGGGCCAGTGCGATATGTTGGGCGGTTTGGCTTACCCGTAATGAGGTTGTGTTTAACAAGGTGTTAGCACCATCTTATTTGCAGGTTATCTTCAAAGTGACATATTAGATCAGGTTTTGGTCTCTTCTTCAGAGGGAGAAGCTTCGCCACTCAGTAAAGTTGGAGTGTAGAACCATAGAGACAGTCGCGCTACAAGTCTTTGCTCGGTACGGCTGGAAATTTAGCAATAGGATTGCTATTTAGTATTCTCTCGTCACAACTTTCGCTTCAGTCATGGCTCAACCATTTATTTTCGTAATTCCTTAGATTGTCATTCGGATTTGAAACCGTTGTAATAAGATAGAGAATCCTTTATCTCCTGATGACGTCCAAGTCCAAATCCAAGCACGGTTTGGTGCGTGTCTTATTTTGATGCTTACGTATTTTTTCTATTCGTGTTGAAGTCTTCAGCTGGCTACCACCAGTCCACCACCAGCAGGAGCAGATAGGACCTTGCAGGCTGCAGGAGGCCATGCATGTCGTGTTGCGTACACTCGTCAGTCAAAGGCCCCCTTTGGGAGCGCTCCAAGCGGCTCCGGCTCCCCTGACAAAATCCCTGTGTATCATTGTGTAACACTGTAGCAGCGCTATTCATGATACTGTTTATCAAATCCGTTTTTCTCTCTCCCCTTTCCCTCTCCCCCTTTCCCTCTCACTGACACGTTCGGAGCCGGAGGAGCTGGTTTTTTTTCTCCCCCGGCTCCAGCACCTGCACGCTACAGTGGCACTACAGTAGAGGAGCTGAAGCCGGCGGGAGGCCGGCCAAAGAGGCGCTTTGTGCTGCGTAAAGTGGGTGCTGCGTCTTGTTCTTTCTTCTTTCCAGCTTATTCTACTTCCCTTTTCAACACACGATTTTTTTCACAAAAAGTTTTCTTTTACTCCTATCATGTCCCTTGAACTAGGTAAACTCTAATATATGTTGTAGTATTTTTATCTGTTCCATTCATACGTTTCTCTTCTCTACAAAACATTCAAAGCCCAATCTCATGATTGGGCCACCGTCTGGTGCGCTTCAGAAAACTTCCTTGCAAGGGTTTGTATTTTCCTTATTTTCTAAAAAAAAAAGGAATCAGGGTTTTCAAGTCTTCAGTAATCAACAATTGTACCCACGAGTACCGCTACAGTATATAGTCAAAGTCAACAACATTTTGGTACGCTGGACAAAGCCTCTGTGGATGATCTAGCCTATCTGAATGATACAGTAGCCCGACCAACACAACGCTTAGCAAATGCGTGCTTAAGACGGCATTTTGACCAACAAAAACAACCGTAAGTAAAATTAACAGAGACAAAAGCGCAATCTCCACTCTACTAAGAAAGGTGGTAATCCTTTTTCTTTCCGTATCTCTCTATGTGACGACCTTTGTACCTTTTGAACAATGGGCATCTGGATCGCGGGCGCGGCGACGTCGCTCGCCTGAACATCAAGTGAAGAAAGAACAGGTCCGCCCCTTCTCCCGACTAGAATAACCTGTACCAGGTGGTTGGCACGCCGTGTTGCTGCAGGACTCGCAGGCATCTGGTCGATCAGACCTCAGGGCTCACGGCTCAGGTCCGATGCTCCGTTTGGAGGGAGTTCTGTGACTGGGCCGCCGTCTGGGTTCTGGAAATATACATGATAAAAATGCTTGGTGCCCCCGTCGTGCCAGTAAAAGAAGAGGGTACTTCATTTTATCTGGCCTACTGCTTTTCGTTTGTGATGAACACTAGTAGTAGTTCTCTGTCTTTTATCCCGCTGTGTATTATGTGTATGCTCCCCAGATCTTTGAACGCTCTTCTAAAATAATAAATAACTAAATACAGTATTTTCATTTATGTTCTTGTTTGCTACAGATGCTAGTCCTTTTTATTTGAGGTGGTACAGATGCTAGTACTACTCCGTCCCAAATTAAATGTCGTTTTCGGTTTGCCGTGTCACAAGTTTGACTCAATTTATAGAAAATACGTGCAATATTTATATCTCGAATAATTTTGTTAAAAAAACTAGATTCAAAGATCTTTCCGATGATACTAATTATGATACTAATTGATAATATTTATTATTTATAAAAATTACCTAAGATTTGTTTTACCGAAGAAAAGGCGACAGTTATTTTGGGACGGAGGGAGTACTTGTGATTTGGATTTGCTCCTTGGTCAAACCATCCAGTCGCAGTCGCAGTACAACTGGGGCATAACGATTGATATGACTCCAACTGAAACAGTCGATTTGTCTTCGCTTTTGGCAATGAAAGTGTCTTTTCACTTTTCAACTGTAAAATAATAAATAACTAAAAAAGAGGATGCAGTACTATCAGCATTCAGCTGTAGAACAGCATCGTACGACCGAGAAGGGAACTCAACTATTAATCGGAGCAGCAGTCTTGCAAAGAGCCCACCAATATGCAATTCCACTGGTCAACGTCTGAAAAGAAATTTCAATTATTGCGGAAACGGGTCGTCCAGTAATCCAGTGGACTGAGATCAGATTTTCGCACAGTACAGGAGCCGATTTTGGTACAGTGCAGGGCCACGAATCGCTGTTCATTTGGCATGTTATGGTTTTTGTGTGTGTGTGTGGGGGGGTGGGTTGTGGGTTTGTGGGTTTGGGGGTTTAGGGGTGGAAAGAAAAAATGACGTGTTTCTCCTCACGGTTCATACTTCACACTATAAAAAAAACAAGTTTTAGGGTTTAAGTTTAACTAGCAAATATGTCCTTGCGTTGCCACGGAGCTACCTGTGACACTAAATCTCGATGATGATCACATATCCATGTCTGATACGAATCATTCTTCACTCTAAACTCACGCATTTGCATTCCAATACGAAGACCAGATCCACGTACGTATGGAAATGGTCCTCGCAGTCGTAGCCAGTAACCTCAAGCTTGGGGCCGATGCGGATAGCAGCGCCGGCAGCCTCGACGTGCGTGATGGACTCCTTGATGTTGCGGAGGTTGGTGTCAAAGTCCATCACCTACTGGTTGAGGTTGGACATGGTGACCCGCAGTAGCCTCATCTGGCCCGCCCCCTAGATCAGGGGCTACTCACATACTCCCCTCCTCTTTCTCCCGAACCTAGTGTGTTGGCCTAAGAGGCTCTGAAAGCCCTAGTTTGGTTTTGGCTAATTGATGGAACCTAGCACTAATCCATTTGATAAGCATGTGTGTAGCTCTAGCATGGATGGTCCACTCAAGATGGAGCAAGGTGATGGATGAAGATGACCACAAGTGCTCCAAATGAGAAAAAGGAGAAAAGATGGAGGCAAATGGGCTCAAGGCAAATGTATAATAAATAGGGTCATTTGCTTTTGGTACTCAAGACACCATAGAGGGTGTGAGTACGTTTAGGATCGATAACCATACTATTAAGAGAAGTGATCACGTGTCAAAAATGGTTATTCAAGTGCCACAAGGTGTTTGACTTCATGCAATGCATTAGAACCTAGTGTGCTAACCTTAACTCTTGCAAAATTCATTTGAAAAATGCTAACACACGTGCACAAGTGGTGAGACACTTTGGTGTTGGCACATGAGAGCAAGGGTTGATTGGGTTTGGGCAGCGATTTTTAGAGAGAAACGAGCACTTACAGAGTCATCGGACGCCGGGGGTCTGGCGTCGAGGCGCGTCCGATGACCCTGTGAAGTTTGGCAGTGCACAGTGTGTGCATCGGAGCATCCGACGGTAATACATCGGCACGTCCGGTGTAAAGCAGAAACTTGTCAGAACGCATGCTGTACATTCATCGAACGCTGGGGCGTCCGATGCCTTGTCGACGGATGCATCCGATGCGTCTAGGGAGGTTCTGGAACCTCTCTGGACTGCGTCAGGTGGGTCGGCCAGCGTCCGGTGAGTTTCATCTGACGCACGTAGTTTGCAGGCACGTTTGAGTGCGTCGGACACGTCTGGTGCTTGGCATCTGAGTGTCCGATGCTTCTTCAGAAGCGCGCGTAACGGTCATATTTGAATATGGACACGTGGTGACGATCCAGGGCTTAGGGACAGGCGTCGAACACGTCCGATGCTAGGCATCTGAGCGTCCGATGGCCCCGAGTCAGCCCCACCTAGAACATAACGGTTCACTTATTTGAGTGGTGGCTATATAAGCATGTTGGCCGGCTTAGAGAGCAACTCTTGCACATTTTAATCATTCTTGAGCACCCTAGAGCTAAGCCAACTTCCTCCCTCTCATCTTGCTTGATTGCTTGCATCCAAAGAGAGATTGGGAGAGATTCTAGTGCATTGCTTGTGAGTTCTTGCATCTAGTGGCACTAGTGATCGTTCTCGCTGCGGGATTGCTTATTCTCTTGGTGGTTGCCACCACCTAGACGATTGGAGCAGCGGAGAAGAGGTGTGAGCAAGCCAGTGATTGTTCTTGGCCTTACCTCGGTGGATTGTGAGGGGTTCTTGGCCTTTTCCCGTGGAGATTGCAAAAGGTACTCTTGTGGAATGTGCGTGTCATTCAACTCCTAGCTATTGGTAGGTTCTTGTGGCGCCATTGAGAGGCTTGGTGTGTGATACCGATTAGCCACCGAACCACGTGATAAAGGGGGACACAACTAGGACTAGCGTGTTGGCAAGCACGTGAACCTCGGGGATAAATCATTGTCTTGATCATCTTGTGGTTGATCTATCGAGATCACTTGTTCTCTATTGAGCTGATTGGATCATCAACCAGAATTCTATTGATTGATTCAAGACGGTGATTGGCTACATCCACAAGACTCTGTTTGTATAGCTTGATCCCCTCTTTACTTTGTGCAAGTAGTATATTAGGGTGTGTAGAGTAATTTGATTGCTAAGGACATTACTCTTAGTGTGCTCTAGTATATTATGTTGCTAGTTGATTGGTTAGGAGACTTGCAAACCCCCTCTCTAGTAGGCTAGCGCAAAATTCGCTTGAGCGCCATTTTTGTTACTAATCGGTTTATCTAGTGCAATTGTAGAATTTTTAATTAGGCTATTCACCCCCTGTAACACCCCAGGTGTTAGTCACAAAGTTGAGTAGGAAGTTTGGACCTAAGCAAGCCATGTCAAATGACGAGGAAGAATTGAAGTGAAAATCTCTAAAAAGAGGACCCGGCTTAAACTTTTTGGGAGACAAAAGAAAAAGCTTATGTGCTTTATGTTAAAAATGCCTCTATTATGTGCATTATCTTAATATCAAGTTATCTTGATCATTGGAAAAGTTTCATGAAGTTTAGAATACAATAGTCACGTGGAATGTGGAGTTACATCCTTGCTTGACTTACTTTATTAAGTGAATGGGAACATGAGATGTCAACCAAGACTTGCAACCTTGCTCAAACAACTCTATTTGAACTTGGAAACAAAAGTCATGAAGGGTTCATGTTGAGCAAATGTCAAGAAAATGCCCAAATCGGCCTAAAACCCCAGTTTAAGCTTTATCATGATGCCACCTTGCTCAAAATGGAACTTAGTTTTTTTTCATATTCTAGGGTTCGACCCTTAATAAAAGTTGAAGTTTAAGTTGTGTACAATAAACTTTATTTAAGGTCAAAGTCATGATTCAGCTTTTAATTAGGTCAAACAGAGGCCTTAAAAGTGAATCAGCTGCTGATTTAGGGACTTAGAATTTTTCTGTCTGAATTTCAGCGTCCATGACGTTGGCATGTCGCGTTCTCGTGATTTCATTAAGCAAAATGAGTTGAGCCAAAAATAAAAGTTGAAGTTTATACTTTGTAGAAGAGCATATCAAAAGTTGGGCTCAATTTGTTCAATTTTGGACTGTCAAATTTGAAGATGGAATGAGTCAGAGCTTAATCTCGTTTAAACGCTGACACTGTCAGATTGAAGGCTAATTCATCACTAATCTGAAACTCCTATGGCCATGAGCCCTTAATAAAAGTTGGAGATGGGCCAGAGGTCGACAAAAGTTGTTTAAGGTCCACGTCCTGGTTATGTGTAGAAAAGGCCCAAAACCAGCCCACAACATCTCTTCCACGTCGCCCCGAAGTCGCTCGATGAAATGCCTCTAAGGGCGACGCGTGCAGTCCACGCGCCCGCCAGGTGCGACGCCGCGCGTCTCGCCTTTGCCACGCCACCCCGCGCCTTGTAAGTTCGATGGAGAGGTGTCCAAGTGCCTTCTCGACCTCTCCCACCCTTCACACCTCCGTGCTCGCTCTCTCTCGCCCTCTGGTCGCGAGAACGGACACGAGCGTGGATGTGTCCACCATTGATGGCCGGGCCGAGCTCCATGGCTGCAGCTCTCTCGCTGCTCCATGCCTCCTTTGCCTGAGCCACCGTCGCCACATCTCCGCCGCACCGTTCCGCATTCGAAGCATCCTTTTTTCTGGCCCTTTGTGCCGCTCGAGCTCCACGGCCAGCGAAGCCGTCGCCGGCGAGCTAGCTGCTCCCGTGGCCGGCCACCTGCTAGCCGCCTCCGGTGGGGGAAGAGGCTGTCTGTAGGTGCGCACGTGCCCCTAGGGCCATGCCGCCGCCTCCCCATCGTCTCCGGTGACTCACCGTCCGGAATCAGACGAAGCCATCGTCCTCCTCTGCTCCCTGTCTGTCTGAAGAAGAAGAAGGACGTCGCGCGCAAATTTAATAAAGTGCAGGGGGTTAAGTGCAAATACTGTGACTCAGGTGAATAGTACCAAACAGTGCAGTTTTGCTTTTTCCTTTTTCTTTTATGCTAATTATGGCTGAAAATTTATAAAATCATAGTAATTTATAGAAAAATCATAAAATAGCAAATTAGGACTTTTTGGAATCCTTGTGAATAGATCTATGCAGTAGTATGATAATATTACATATTTTAGTTTAAAATTTTTACAGCCTAATTAGATCTCTGCTAATTAGGGTTTAAGTTTATGAAAAATCATAACTGCTGCTATAGTGCTAAAAATGATGTGAAAATTTTATGCTAGTCCATTCATGTGATGCTTGTGCTATGGTTAAAATTTCATGAATTATGGATCATGTATGACTGAGTTATTAAGATATCTTGCTTAATGCCTAGCGAGTAATTTTAATTAGTTTATAAATGAAATAAAAGTGTAAAAATAGAAAATATGTGTCCTTTATCCTTGTATTATATTGTAGTATCCTGGGAATGCTTAATATGGTCATGTGTTTACATAAAATGTTAAGTTTGAGATTTAAGTTACTCTTACATGATTAGTCGTAATTAGGATTTGTCTTTTTAATAGTAATTAATTTATAAACCTTAGGCATGTGATACATCTACAATAGTCATGATTTAATATTATCTTTCACCTATAAAAATATCAAATCCAAACTAGATGTTTAAAATACCACCTAAAAATAATATATATGGCCTTTATATATATATAAGTTAAGGACATGCTTAAGTAGATGATGAGTAGATACATGGTTCTTGTGATGTTTTTCTATGTTTGATTTGAGCTGAGTATTGTATGATCATGTAATGGTGGTTGGAGCTATGTAAATAGCTCATACATGTGTGCTCTTGGATAGGGATCAAAAGGGGAAACTTGTTTTGCTAGAATTCTGAAAATAACTGCATGTGCAGTTTCTATTGTGGTGATCACTTCATAGTGATAATGATATTTTCTGAGATAGTATTGAGTATCAAAGTTGTAGATAACTCAATCATCTAGCTTGTCCTAAAATTTCATGTTTTTAGGCTGCATATTTTAGGAGATATAGATTTTACAAAAACGCATTTGTCAGAATTTGTCCAAGTCTAGACAGAATTGATTCTTCCTACTGTTTGACTTGGTTAATGTCTGATTTAGCTCTAGGTGACAACAGGAAAGTTGTAGACAATTTTCTAAGCTTTCTAGAAAGTTTAAGAACACCTTTATTGGATATTTAGAACTCTAGTTATGGTCAAAACAAGTGGCTACTATTTTACAGTCTAGAATTTACCTTGCTTAAGTTGATTGCTTCAACTAGATGGTTAGTATGGCTAGCTTGAAAAAAAGTGCCTTGATATTGCTTTGCTATCATAACTTGGTAGGTTATTTGATGTTTAGTTAACTTTTATTTATGTAAGTGCTTGTGCCCAATCTATCAGGACCTTGTCTTGCTCATTTTCTTGTAATGCATTGTGTATTGCTCTTCTATGTATTCATGTCTTGCATTGTTGCATATCATCTAGGCACGTTACATGCATGACGTGAGAGTAAGGAACGTGGTGATGGAAACAACCAGAAGATGGGGTAACGATGGTCAAGTCTAGAAGATAAAGATGATGGTTGATCATGTCCTGAAGATAAAATAGACTAACTGACATGTGCTTCAAACCTAGGCAAGCCCCGGAGCATTATAAGCCTCCTATCTCTCTTTTAAAATTTCAGTTGAATATATCTTTTATGTATTATGCATTATGTTAATAGAAATTGAGTGAAACCGTTGATGCATTAATATCTTGCCACACAAACTATTACTTGTTGCTCTACTAGTATGAATAGGTAGCTCTTATGCTTAGCCATGCTTAGATCTTTAGGAAATCGGATGATTCCTGTCATCCGCAACACTTAGGGTTGGTACTTGTGATATCCTTAATCATGAGGTGGTTAATAATTAGAGACCGGATGGAATTTGGTGAATGGTGAAGCAACAGGACATGGAGGTCTTGTGCGCATGTTTATTCCTATCTGTGTCGATTAAGGACCGGGCCGTATTCTGGATCTAGGTACGAGATTGAACGTACCTTCACATAACAGCCGAATAACTCGTTTCGACTGTGAAACTGATTAGCCTATTCGAGGTAGTTCTTGAACCGCTAGCATTACTGGGAAGAACGGATGGTGGGAGGGTACTGGTCCAAGACCCTGCGTGGGCTACGGGCTGAACGGGCATGACTTGTGAGGATGCAGTACCATGAGTTTTGTATAGCGGATTCAATTCTATCTTTCGGATAGAGTGAACAGTGACTCAAGCGAGCCTTGCAAGCTCGCAAGGGTGTATGATACGGGCTTTACCCAGTTGGTGTAATCGATTCGAATCGCCGTCTCTCCCGGATAGTGAGAAACTCATGTCTCACCGCAGAGACATAGTAAAGGAAAGAAAATATTGATGATGTAGAAGGATTACTGTTGACGGTGGATAACGTCAACTTTTACTAGAACTTTAGACATAAAAGGATACATGAATACACACTAGTCTAGGATTTTAACTGACAATTTTTACGAGTTTTGCATATTCAGTATTTTCTAGGGATTATTCCAGAAAAGCATAAAAGAGGGATTAGAGGGCATAATTACCACGAAACTTAACCACGACGGCAAAGGGCGTTATCGGACTTGGGAAGGATCTAGAAGACACCCGAAGCAGCGGGCCCCGCAGAGGAGACCAGGGGGGCCGGCCGGCCCCACCATGGCGCGGCGGCGCCCCCCTGCTAGGGTTTGCCTCCGTCTTCTGGAAGCTTCCTCCACCACCTCCCACGATGCATCTTGGCCCTTGGTTAAGTCGGTTTGATCCTGCGGCGCACGTTTATCCCACCGGACTATAAATAAAGGGGCAGACCCCCTCTCTAGAGAGAGACCATCATTATTCATCAAGGCCTCAAGTCTTCAAGCATCAAGAAGCCTTCTAGTTCATCAAGAGCCTTCTAATTCATAGTTCTAGTTTAGTTAGATTAGAAGTAGAGGAGATCTAGTTCTTCATCGGGATCTAGAGCCCCCGGCGTCTGTCTGGAGTGCGGAGTTCGGTATAGTTCTAGTTCTTTCTTTTTTATTGTATTCTTCATTATGATTAGGGAAACATTATTCTTAATAGTTCATATGTTCTTAATTGCAACAATCATTGTCTACTTTGATTATATGTCTAGTATAGTTGGTTTGATCTTATTGAATTCATGTAATTGCTCGTATAGCGTTTATCCAAACGATCATTGGGTAGATGGTAGACAATATGTAGGCGTGGTGTCTAGATATCCTGTTTATCGTGAGTGCACCCACGATGTCTTTGGGTCGTGTGGTAGTCCGCGTAGGTGACAAATGCTGCGTTGGTTCCTCACGTAGTCCATCCCAATGCGTAGGCAAGCAGGCGCGGTCACGTAGTTGGGTGATGACTCTGTTTCACATCCTTCCTAGATGATGCCCTTTACATGTGATCATGATATAGGACTAATCTGACAATGATTGTTAGATGTAATTGCACTAATTAGAGTATGCATTGATGTAGTTATAGAATTACCTTAGATATTTATTCCTTGGTTTATCCATTGGCTAACTATGATTATGACTAGATAGTGCTCTGATGTTTATCTATATATTTATGATGTTTGATTATACTTATCACCCTTATTTATCTATATTTATCTTGTGACCTCTGCCTGTTATGAGTATAGTAAATGATATTGGTAATATTATTTATTCATTGTATATATTTCGCTATCAATATAATAGATTAGAGTTTATCCAAGTCTTCCCAGTGGTATAAATATAAATCGACAACCTGGTAGAACTCTCTAGGTAAAATGCTACAATGGTATAATTATCTGTCCGCTAGCAGAACCGTTCTTAGTTTATATCTATATTTCTACCTAGTCATATTAAATGATACATATATAAACCTATAATTATTCTTAGCATATATAATTTGGGATGACAACTAAATTTATGCTTAGGAATCTTGGTGATAGATAAGTGGCTAGTTACTAATGACAAGTTAATTTAATACCATGTGTTTCTAATCTCGTTAATTAGTAATGATGTTAGAAATACCAACAAGCATTTTTGGCGCCGTTCTTCGGGAAGGCACATTAAACTTAGGAGATATTGATAACATATATACATAATGGATAAGGTCATATTGTCAATCGATCTCTAACTCAAACAGGTATACCCTTATTTTTTTATCATTTGCTTATCTTATGCAGGGTGATGAATGAATGATTTTTCTCTTCCAAAAAACTTAACTGACGATCCAGAGAAACTCCTTAGAAAGAAGAAATTTATAGAAGCAAGGTATAAATTCGAGTCACCATCAAGAACACCCATTGCTGCTCAAGCTAGCCCTTCGGAGGAGCCAGCTCCAACACTGGAAGAAGAATTAGAAAAATAAATAGAAGAATAAATAGAAGAACAATTAGAAGAAAATCTAGCTCCTGTGTTTGAAGACATGGCTGAGAAGACACTGCGTGAGTTCTCTGCCCCAACAACAGAAAATATCCGGACTGGACCAGCAGTCAACACTGGGGAGAATGGATTCGAGCTCAAGCCTGCTCTTATCACCATGGTTCAAGCAAGTCAATTCTGTAGAAAAGTTCATGAAGATGCAAGTGCACACTTACAATACTTTCTGAAAATCTGCAGCACCTTCACGATCAGAGGAGTACCAAAAGATGCTATTTTACTCTGTCTTTTTCCGTTCTCACTATTGGGAAAAGCTAAGCAATGGTTCTACATCAACAAAGACAAGAATACTACATGCGACCTATGCTCAACCGCTTTTCTGGCAAAATTCTTTCCTACAGGCAAGACAAATGTTCTGCGTGAGAAAATTGCAAGTTTTCAACAACAATATGATTAATCATTCACTGAAACATGGGAAAGATTTCAAAACTATATTGAAGACTGTCCTCATCATGGAATAGAGGAGTGGCTATTAATGCAGACCTTTTACCACAGACTTATCTCTAGCACCAGTGAGTCTATTAATGCTGCAGCAGGAGAAGCTTTCCTGTCACTTAAGCTCTCAGATGCTAAAGCACTTGTTGAGAAGATGGCCTCAAATTCAAACTATAATGAAGAACGTGCTCAACCTCGCAAGAGAGGAAGTATCCATCATCCCAAAAAAAACTGACATGGTCACTGCCAAGCTAGACCTCATCATGAAGAAGCTAGATATAGAGAAGAAGGAAATCATGCACATTGATGATTCCCATATAAAATGTGAAGAATATGGAGACTATGGGCATTCAGCTGTCAACCGCCCTACACCGCAAGAGGATGTGAACTTCATCAACAACAACACCTACTATCGTCCTCAGCAAAACCAAGGATGGAATCAGCAACCTCGACAAGGTAATTACCAAGACAACAACCAAGGTAATAATAATTATAATAATTACAATCTTCCACCTTTAAGAGATTTAGTTGCTGATCAATCTAAATTATTAGATCAAATATCTAGAAAGGTAGCCTCGAATGATAAAGCATTAGAAAATATTAATACTAGAATGGATACCTTTGCTTCTGCTATAAAGAATCGATACAGTTTTAATAAAATGTTAGAATCACAATTAGCTCAGTTAGCTGCTGTTGTTCCTCCGTTTGAGAAAGGTAAGATTCCAGACCAGCCAGAAGATTTAGAAACTGTTAATCTTGTTGATATTTACAATGCAACCCAGTATCATATTGAGCCTGCAGATGTATAGTGGATTGACTACTCTATACCTGAGAAGATGGGAAACCTTGGAAGGCCTGTCATTCCAATTTCTATAGGATATTATAACTTTTTAGAGGCTATCTGCGACTTCGGCACAAGTGTCAACATTATGTCCAAGGTAATTTATGAGAAAATATTAAGTGATCCCTTGTTGTACACAAATATGCGTTTGCAGCTTGCAGATCAGTCCATTTGCTACCCTAAGGGAGTACTAGAAGTTATCATCAGAGTGAGACAATCATACGTTCCAGTTGATTTCGTGGTCATAGAGACAGGAGTAGATGAGAAACCACCCATAATTTTGGGCAGACCATTCTCGTGCACAACTAAAGCTATCATCTATGCAGAGCATGCCAAGATTGTCCTATCCATTAAGGACAAGAAAGAAAGATTCACGTTCAAGAACCGCATCTTAAAAGCTCCTGTAGCCCCGAAGCAATTCCGTCAACAAGAAGAGCAACTACAGCCAACAGTGCCTAAGAAGAGAAACAATAGAAGATGGAAGAAGATCAAGCCCCAGCATATACCTGAAGAAACCGCTCAACTAATTACTGCTCTCAACACAGAAAATGATCATATGCTACCCCAACCATTCCCAACAAAGAGAGGTGATCCAGGTATACCAATCATTGAATGCACAATTAAGGACACCACTTTCATCAACACCATCTGTGACAGCGGATCAGGCTGCAACGTAATGTCAAAACAGGTATATGATGATTTATTTAATAATTTATCTTTATATCCAACATATATTCAATTGCAGATGGCAGATCAATCATTAAGATTCTCTGAAGGTATGGTCAAAGATGTCATGGTAAGAATTCAAGATAAATATATACCCACAGATTTTCTAGTTCTTGATATGCAGGGAGATGATGAATCCCTTATCCTTCTAGGAAGACCATTTCTTTACACAGCCAACGCTATTATCTACATCAGGTCTAGACAAATCCACTTCAACTTACCCACTGGAAAGGTACCGTCAATTTAGAACACTTGTTAACCATGAGCAGATCAGGAAGCAACGCAACAGGAGAAGACGCCAAGGCCGCCGTCAGACTGTCCAGCCTCACTGTGGATGGAAAGAATTTTCTGGCAAGATTGTGAAGTATGAAGACAGCTACAAGGAGCAATAAGGGGACATATAAGCACCACAATGGAGTGAGTGGGAAGCGGAAGTGAAAGGATGGACCAGATTGCCAAGGCAGAAAAAAAAGAGATCCTAGCATAACTAGAGAAGTGGGAGAAAAAAATAAAGCTGAAGTGGTAGAAAAGAAAGAAGTAAAAGAGACAGAAATGAGATCAGAGGAGAAAGAAGAAGCACCTGTCACACCACCGCAAGATGGGGAATTGACTGAGGTAACCTCAGACGATAAACCTACTAAGTAAGCATTCTTCTTGATCTAAGTCCTGTCGGTAGAATTTAAATTCCGTACCCTAGCCATAAGGTTAGAATGGTAGTTATCTAATTAAGTTAATATTTATTAGTAATTTTACTTCAACATATTTAGTAGCACATTTATGCTTGCACATTAAATATAAAAACAAACAAAAACATTTACTGCTTTATTTACTGCATCACAAATACAAAAGCCCCATGTGAATAAACTTACGTAACTCTGTAGGAATATTTCTTTGTGGTGACATAAAAAATAAAAAAAATAATATTTGTATTTATTTCCTACATTATAAAAAACAGAAAATTCAAAAAAGAGAAAGAAACATGAAATCCTCGCTAAAAAACTGTCAATGTAAAAAATTAGCTCATAAAGATAATTAATTACTCTTTGGCTGACCGCTAACCCATTATTAAATCCGAGCCTCGAGTTTTAGTTTCTCTTTGTGGAGTATACTTATGCAGGAACAACATTATGACAAGAAGAGTGGCAACCACCAAGACCATTATTTGGTTAGTTCACTCGAACAACATCCGCACCAAGTATTACAAACATCTAGCTTGGGGGAGGAGCATCCCCTAGTTATCAGGTAACTATCGTAGGCGATTATCGAGTCTATTTTATATAGTTATAAAATACCAAAAATATGTGAGCACATTAAGGTTCACCATAGTATCATAGAAAAATATGAAAATACAAAAAAAAATATATATGTGGGCACATGAAGGCCCACAAGTGATAGAGTTCTTTGTTAGTCCATTCAATAATAATAATACTAAAAAACTATAATTATCTAAAACCAAATAAATATTTAGTTATATATTAGAGTATATTAAAGACAATCCAAGGCTAGAGCTAATTAAAAACTTGATGAACATTAAAATTTTGTCTTGGAGATGATAAATAGTTGCTCTGTTGTCATTCTTGTCAAGTGCCTAGTTGCCAAACTTAAATTCTCCTGAGTTTTAAACATTGCTATTTTAATTTGAGAATTTACTCTGAACCTACAACTTGTGGAGGCATAGGCTTGCTATTGAGTCTAGGTAGTTGATTGATATGATTCATGAAGACCGAGCCGCTATTTATCTTATTCCTACCATTACTAAGTTCGGAGGTTTATTTTAAAAATTTAAAATCTATATGATAAGCTCTTGTATGATATAATGGGAATTCCTACCAAAGTCAGAAATGACACTAATAGAGATAGGAAACCTTTCACATTTATGCTGCTTGCTCTGTATTGAGTTCTGTCAACCTTTGTTGTATGCCTTATAAGAGTCTTGTCATGCTTTTAAAACCAAGATCACTTGCACACTCCAGTCACATACATATTATTCCTACCTTGGGAGTAATTGCAATCATTTCCATTTTCATCCATGTTTATCATAAAAATATTTTTCTTCTACACCGGGAGTAAACACCAAAAATATATATACCCCATAGGATAACCCCTGTTATAAATGCTCTAAGTCCTTACTGTCATCTCTCTGATCATTTATTATATCCAAAGGATGCATATGGCTATGCAATTAAAAAAAGAGAAAAAGGGAGTAAAAGATGGACAAATATCCCAGCAATTAAAACAATGGGTACTAGATGGCCGCCTCCCTGATTGAAAATAATAAAGATAGCCCATGTTTCTCCTATGAAAAGTTTTAAGAGAGTTATCTTCAAGAGCAAAAGTAGAATTAGGATTAGCTACAAATATCATATATACACCTATCCACCGTATAACCGTATTCCATACACATGCACATCTTGGTTTGATTGTATGCCTTGATTCTCTGTGGATCTATTATTTGACTTTACGACATATGCATTGCAAGTATGCCTATCCTTGTTATTGCCACTGCTATGAGCTCCACTATAAATATATCCTCATTTGTAGGAGGCATAACATTATTAATGCCTTAAGAGAGAACCATAAATACCATATACACTGAGGGACTTGAGAGTGTCATACAATTAAGCTCTGAGTTTTATTAAGAAAACCTATAAAAACTCTAGAATATTGGTACTACGAAGAATTTGAGACATAGTGCTTGACTTGATTGTTCTGTCTTTCGATTGCTTAAGACTTATGCAAGAGCTGTGAAGCCCTATAGTTAAAGGTAAAATGGGTAAGTTTGAAGGTTAGAACAGACACTGTCTAATCCGGAGTAGAATTTTGTTTGCAAGCATGTGTACTTGAGAAAGATGAAAGCATAGTAGCAACTCCTAATCCAAATATACTAGAAATTAGGCTTGGTTTGTTTGCCAAGGGACTGACAAAAAGGTAAGCTTGGGGGAGTTGTTGACGGTGGATAACGTCAACTTTTACTAGAAATTTAGACATAAAAGAATACATGAATACACACTAGTCTAGGGTTTTAACTAACAATTTCCACGAGTTTTGTATATTCAGTATTTTCCAGGGATTATTCTAGAAAAGCATAAAAGAGGGATTAGAGTGCATAATTACCATGAAACTTAACCGCGACGGCAAAGGGCGTTATCGGACTTGGGAAGGATCTAGAAGACACCATAAGCAGCGGGCCCCGCAGAGGAGACCAGGTGGGGCCGGCCGACCCCACCATGGCGCCGGGCGATGCCCCCTGCTAGGGTTTGCCTCCGTCTTCTGAAAGCTTTCTCCACCGCCTCCCACGATGCATCTTGGCTCTTGGTTAAGTCGGTTTGATCCTGCAGCGCACGTTCATCCCACTGGACTATAAATAAAGGGGCAGACCCCTCCCTGGAGAGACACCATCATTATTCATCAAGGCCTCAAGTCTTCAAGCATTAAGAAGCCTTCTAGTTCATCAAGAGCCTTCTAGTTTATAGTTCTAGTTTAGTGAGATTAGAAGTAGAGGAGATCTAGTTCTTCATTGGGATCTAGAGCCCCCGGCGTCTGTCTGGAGTACGGAGTTTGGTATTGTCGGTGTTTTATGAAAGCACCAACTAGTAAATTTATAGATGCGTGTTTATGTCTAGATGGTTCGCAAAGAGGACACGAGGGAGTATACTGGTTCGGGCGAGAGGCCCTACGTCCAGTTCGAATGGGTTGTGTTACATAGCGACGGTTCGTAGTAGGGGATACAAACGGTTCGAGAGAGGGAGGGGCTCCCAAGTCTCTGTGGTTGTGTGTGTGCCAATATCGTGGCGTGGATGGTGTGTGTGTTTGAGCAGGCTGTGTCTGTTGCTGCCTGCTTTCTTGGTGGAGTGGCTCGTCTGCCTCCCTGGGGTCGGGGCGTCCTTTCTCTTTGCGTTGTTTATGTCGATTCGAGGTGATTGCCGGCGTCGTCGCGTCGCCGGAGTGTCTACCCATGCCCTCACAGTGGATGGAGAGGGTGAGCAGTTGATTAGAGCGCTTGTCGTATCGGGTTAGACTTTAATGGTGTTGTACGACATGGGTGTGGGTTGTGGTGGACGGGCTGTCCGGACTGTCAGGCCATCAGGGCGATTAGACGGTGAGCCACGCCCTGCTCTAGGTTAACAGTGCGGTCAAACGCCGAACCACGCCCTGCTCTAGCTAATAGTGCCATCAAGGACCGGCGTCCATGCCCTGCACTGACTCGTAGTACGGTCAAGACGCTCCCGCCCATGCCCTGCGCGGGGCTTAGGCGGAGCGGGCGTGGTTTGACCCGTCGTGTGCAGGGTGGCCGCGTTCCCGTGCATGGGACGCAACCCCCGGGTTGCTTCTGGGCGAAGGTGCGCGCGGAGGGTCGCGGGGGCGAACCGTGACGCCGGGTCGCGGCCCCGAGTGCCTTCTCGCTTGGCGGGGGTCATACGGGCGGCGCGCCCGGGGTCGTGGGCTCCAACCCTCCCCAGTGCTCCTTGTTGTTAGTGTGGCAACGGCCCGTGAAGTCTGGTCCTTCGGTGGGCCGGACGTGGGCGCTAATGACGGCTCGTTCTGCTTCTTAAGCCGGGGGCTTAACAGGCCGGTTGTTTGGCCCCCGACAGCAGCCCCCGAGTCCTTGCAGGTGTGGTCCCACGCCCGCAGGGACTTGTAGACGAAGGGTCGGTCCGACTTCTCCGGTGGGTGCGCGCGAGCGCACTCAGGCCGGGTGTAGCCCCCCGAAGTCTCTCGGGGGATGTGGGGCACGTCCGCAGAGACTGAAGCGCACGTTCCGGGGTAGTGGTGTTTGTGCGTCAGTTTTAGCTCGTCGTGGGACGGTTCGCCCGCCGTGATGATGGCCTTGCTGATCCGTCACGCGGCCGATGGGACGCAACGGTCAGACAGGCTTCGGAGCCCGCGCCCGGACTTATCCGGGGGAGGTGTGAGCGTGGCGCTGCGGTTTCGAGCCCAGCGCCGGAGTAAATACGGTAGGTGGTGAGGCGCTGAGCGGTCGAGCGGGAAGCGGGAGGGTTTTTCCCGCTGTTCGGTCGCAGCGACCCCTGGGGTCCCGGTGCCCTCTATAAAAGGGGTCGAGGCGCTCGACCTCTCCTTACTCCTGCTTCAGTTCTTCCGCCTCCTAGCCCTTTTGCCCTTGCATTCCTTGCTTTACCACCAGCGCCATGGAGGGTGAAGGCGCTTCAAGAAGGCCACATTCAGAGGAGGTGGACACGTCGAGCATCCGCAACGTGCGCGGCTGGGGAGGTGCTGGAGGCGGGGGGCGGCGGCTTCGTACCTGCCGCATCTCCTCGGCCGGCTATGCTCCCGCTCCTCCCCCGGCGGCCGTGCCCGTGGTGCCTTTCGCTCCCCCCTCTCCCTGGAGGCCGCCTCGAGCACCTTGCCACCCTCGTGGTGGTGGTTGGGGACTTGGGGGAGGGCCGCCGAGGCCCATCGGCGGGGGGGGAGGCGGACCATCGCAACGCTGGTGAGGGTTTTTCCCTTTCTTAGTCCAGCCCCCCGGCTTTCTTTGTTACGATGGTTCACGTTCTCTGAGGTCACCGGGCGGAGGTCGAGGCCCTGGCGGATGCGGCGCGGCCGTCGCCGACTTCATCCACGCCCCTGCCGACAACGTCCGTGGCGCCTCCGGATATGGCGCAGTCAGCATTCGCGTCGCCGTGGGAGCGCGGTCCGTCGGGCGCGATGTCGTTGCCCGGGGCGATGGCAGAGGCGCACATCGGGGTGGACCTCATGGACATCGTCGGCTTTCCCGCCGGTGAGGCCCTGAAGGACTACGCCTTCCTCCTTCCGGCTACGAGGAGGCGGCGGGGGTCGCGCTGGAGCTTTCCCCGGTGGACTAGATCCTGGCCGGGGATCTGTAGGCGCGGGATGGCACCCCTACCCCCCTTCCTATAGAAACGTGTAATGTAGGAAGGAAAAATAAATAAAAATGTTTGTTTGTTCATGTTTGCATCTGCTCCATTCTGCATTGTCATAGACTAAACAAAATTACAGAAAGAACAAAATCGAACATAAAGAAACACGTAAGCTCCAAATAAATCGTTTGTGAGGATGACCCCCTGCATGCCGGGGGTCGTCCTAGTACGTTCGTTTTTAGGGTCATGGTCGTGCGTCCCCCGAGGGCTCAGATACGGATTAGACTTATCTTCCTCGGGGTCCTTGGGTTAGTTAGTTCGGACATTTCTGCCCTCGAGCCCCTGGCGCCTTTACGGATGCAAAGGCCCGGTCTGGGGGTCAAGCCTTCTCCCCACGCGGGTCGGAGGAGGTGGACAACGCCGCGCCATCCCTCGGTTGGGCCGAAGCGCGGTGTCCAGCGAGCTGTTAGCGGGTAGTTCGACTGAGGCCCAGGTTCCCGGCCGGCGCGGGCTTGGCGTGACCAAAACCTCATAGATCCGTGTAGTTGATTCGTACTTTTCCCGAATAATCCACGGATTCGTGGGCTCGATGCCTTTTTTGCAAAAATTTCCGAATCAAAGATCAACCTTGGACTCGAACACGGCCCGAAAAAACCCTAATCACTTCGCGTGCTCGGGAATTTAGGCCGCTAGCGGGCTTCTTTCTCGGGGCGTCCCTTACTCTGGCGGCCCGGGACGGCTGCGATTCCTTCGCGGGCAAGCCTGCGAACCCCGGTCCTTTTTCTTTCAGACCTTGTGATTTTGGTTATATCAATTTGATTATGTAATAAAGTTCTGACCCGTGATACCGACTTAAAACAGGAATTTAACTTTACAAAAGGCGAGTAAATCGGGGTAATCGTAATGTGCGCGAGATTTTAGCTAGAGAATTGGGTTCGTCGGACTACCGATCGTGCCGAGATTACGGCCAGGTGAGCTCGTAGCCGCCGTCATCGTCATCGCTGTCACAATCGCTGAAGAGGTAGTCGCAGATGCCGAGGAAGTGATGCAGTGCCTCTGGGTCCTGGAAGTCGCCGTCCGTCCTTGAAGTCGTCAGCGTCGTTGGGGGCGGTGCCCGCCGCTCTCCTTTCTTGCGCGGGGTCGGTGGCCGCCCGTCAGCTGTCGGGCGCGGGCGCGTTGAGAGCCGCCACAGCGTCACAGGCGGGAAGGCGTCGGGGCGCTCTCCTCCGGGCGGTCGTCGCGTCGGGCGTCCCGGTTTCTGTGGTGGGTCCTCCTCTGCGCCGGTGGGACAGGGTGAACTGACCTAGGATGACTGAGGTCGTTGTGCTGGGGGTTCGCCGGTGCGGGAGGCGCAAACCGGCGAACGACGCTGATACGGCGTTGACGTCGGTGTTAGGGGGTAAGAGGACCATGTCGTGTCCCACCCCCATGCTGATGAAATCTAGGTTCCCAAACTGAATGTGGGTGCCTAAGGGGAGTTGTAGGTTGTCAAGATTGGCCATCCGAAGCCTGGGTTTTGGAGACGAAACGCGCAAGGCCGCTACCTAGCGCGTCAACTGTCGGTGTTTCGTGAAAGCACCAACTAGTAAATTTATAGATGCGCGTTTATGCCCGGATGGTTCGCTAAGAGGACACGGGGGAGTATACTGGTTCGGGCGAGAGGCTCTACGTCCAGTTCGAATGGGTTGTGTTACTTAGCGATGGTTCGTAGTAGGGGATACAAACGGTTCGAGAGAGGGAGGGGCTCCCAAGTCTCTGTGGTTGTGTGTGGTGCCAGTGGTGTGGATAGTGTGTGTGTTTGAGCAGGCTGTGTCTGTTGCTGCCTGCTTTCTTAAGTTCATGGCTTGCCCTCCCTTTTATAGATGATGGGAGGGGTAGCCTTACAAGTGCTCCCAGGAGGAGGAATGGGCGTGCCGTGCAAAGGAAGAAAAGAAGAAAGAAAAAAGGACAGTGGTGGAGTGGCTCGTCTGCCTCCCTAGGGTTGGAGCATCCTTTCTTCTTGCGTTGTTTATGTCGATTCGAGGTGATTGCCGGTGTCGTCGCGTTGCCGGAGTGTCTACCCATGCCCTCACAGTGGATGGAGAGGGTGAGCAGTTGATTAGAGCCCTTGTCGTATCGGGTTAGACTTTAATGGTGTTGTACGGCACGGGTGTGGGTTGTGGTGGACGGGTTGTCCGGACTGTCAGGCCATCAGGGCGATTAGACGGTGAGCCACGCCCTGCTCTGGGTTAACAGTGCGGTCAAACGCCGAACCACGCCCTGTTCTGGCTAATAGTGCCGTCAAGGACCGGTGTCCATGCCCTGCACTGACTCGCAGTGCGGTCAAGACGCTCCCGCCCATGCCCTGCGCGGGGCTCAGGTGGAGCGGGCGTGGTTTGACCCGTTGTGCAGGCTATAGGGCCGTTGCCCGTGCGTGGGACACAACCCCTGGTTGCTTCTGGGTGAAGGTGCGCAGGGTCGTGCGAATCGTGGCGCCCTAGGTCGTGGCCCCGAGTGCCTTCTCGCTTGGCCGGGGATCATGGCTTCGACCCTCCTCGTTCGGGGTTTGTGAGGCGTGGCCCGTTCGTGGGCCTCCCGCCTTGGCCCAGTTGAGCTCCTTGTTGTTAGTGGGGCGATGGCCCATGAGGTCCGGTCCTTCGGTGGGCCGGACGTGGGTGCTAAAGACGGCTCGTTCTGCTTCTTAAGCCGGGGGCTTAACAGGCCGGTTGTTTGGCCCCCCGACAGGTATAGTTCTAGTTCTTTCTTTCTTATTGTATTCTTCATTATGATTAGGGAAACATTATTCTTAATACTTCATATATTCTTAATTGCAATAGTCATTGTCTACTTTGATTATATGTCTAGTATAGTTGGTTTGATCTTATTGAATTCATGTAATTGCTCGTATAGCATTTATTCAAACGATCGTTGGGTAGATGGTAGACAATATGTAGACGTGGTATCTAGATATCCTGTTTATCTGCGAGTGCACCCTGATGTGCCGGGTCGTGTGGTAGTCCACGTAGGTGATAGCTGTGTTGATTCCTCTCGTAGTCCATCCCCCGCACGTAGGCAAGCGACGCGGTCACGAAGCTAGGTGATGACTCGCTGTTTCACATCCTTCCTAGATGATGCCCTTTACATGTGATCATGATATAGGACTAATCGATAATGATTGCTAGATGTAATTGCACTAATTAGAGTATGCATTGATGTAGTTATAGAATTACCTTAGATATTTATTCACCTGGTTTATCCATTGGCTAACTATGATTATTACTAGAAAGTGCTCGATGTTTATCTATATATTTATGATGCTTGATTATACTTATCACCCTTATTTATCTACATTTATCTTGTGACCTCTGCATTGTTATGAGTAGAGTAAATGACATTGGTAATATCACTTATTCATTGTATATATTTCGCTATCAATATAATAGATTAGAGTTTATCCAAGTCTTCCCAGTGGTATAAATATAAATCGACAACCTGGTAGAACTCTCTAGGTAAAATGCTACAATGGTATAATTATATGTCCGCTTGCAGAACCATTCTTAGTTTATATCTATATTTCTGTCTAGTCATATTGAATGATACATATATAAATCTATAATTGTCCTTAGTATATATAATTTGGGATGACAACTAAATTTATGCTTAGGAATCTTGGTGATAGATAAGTGGCTAGTTACTAATGACAAGTTAATTTAATATCATATGTTTCTAATCTCGTTAATTAGTAATGACGTTAGAAATACCAACAATTACAAATGGTACCTCTTCTCTAGTTAAATGCTTGCTATAATTCTAAATATATGGATTAGAATGGTGCAAATATAGTTCTAACAGATTGAATTAATCTTGCCATAAACACTTGAAAGTTAGGACTTATATTAGTAAGCTTTTTTCGCAAATGATGCTAGCCATCAAACTCCCTATACGTAGCCTATTATTATCCTTGGAGTCTTTTTATTTCTTTCTTTGTCGGGTAAGTCTTGCGGAGTACAATTGAGTACTTAGGGTTTTACCCACCCCGTTGCAGGTGGAATTGCTTTGTCTGCAGATGGTGTTAACAAAAAGCCGGTGGGCACGGCTACTTTGTATAATGCTTCTCACCTATGCTTGACCGGAGGATGTCATTTAAGCTAGCAATATAATTCAAATTCATGATTTGGTAATCATCTCCAAACTATGTTTTAGTGTAAATTGATTTGAAACTAAACTTTTATTCATTATTTATAATCTTATTGTAATAACTTTTCTGCTGTAAACTCGAGTATGTGATATGTATTTGCTTAATCGAGTACGATCTTGGTTGTGAAGTTGATTTACCGAGGTCCTTCGTGACACTCGGCGGACTACCGGGTTTATATACGTGATAGTATGTGCATGTCACCATAATTATCGGAGACGGTCATACTTGATCGTGTATAAATTGGGTGGTTCTCACACACCCCCTCTAGCCAATTGGACCTTTCAGGCTCGTTGGTTCAGCCTTCGGCGCATGAGGATAGGATTGAAGGCGACGGTAGCCCGATGGTAGAAGAATATTATTTATCAAGTTCTGCTACCTTTGAGAACTCTTATAAAAATCTATACTTAAATCAGAAGTCAATAAGGAGTTAATTGTCGATGTGTTAAGAATTAGTATGTTCACTGATGACTATGGTATAGAAGAGCTCTCTTGAATTTTTTCGCAAGATAGTTCTTATCGGAGATTGAAGAGGTACATTTATTCAGACGAGATTAGATAACAAACTTCTCAAGATAACAATTCAATCATGAAAAAACAACTGATAGCTACTCAGACATGAATTTTTTGCGGAAAAAAAAAAAGTAAAAGAGCGGGATTTCTTCTCACGGATCCGTGCACGGGATAAGAGCACATATAGATGAAATAAAATACATTTATGCTTGAGTTTATGGAAAAGGAAAAAACAAAAGGGGAATTTTGCTTAACGGATCCGTATGGGAGTAAACACAAAAAAAATAAAAACATTCATGATTTATTCAAATAAAAACGTTCATGATTTATTCCTTTTATTTGGTTATTATATTTGGACTTTGAAGTTCATTATAAGTATTGATATGAACAGGACCTGTACTGTTTCTTGTTTTGGAGGAAAAAAGGAGTCCAAGAAATATCAGATAAGGATACATACATCACATTTAATCCTTCACGGACTCTATCTAGAACTCTAATCTAAAGTTGACGTGGCTATTCATCATATATCTCTATTCTTTAGTCTTGTGCATATTCACGAGAAATTAGTAGGGAGAGGTTGTAACGACCCGGCCTAGGAAACGGCTAAGATCCACTTTACATGTTGAATGGACCACACCTAAGAATTAACTCTCTTACGCTTTCGTCCTCGCTTCGCGCAAAAGATTCGAATCGGAGTTAATTCCCTCCTATGGCCGGCTTTTTAAGTTGGTTCAGGCGTCCTCAGACTCACGATGTGGCTGCTACAGTAGCTCGCTGCTACAGTAACCACAAATTTGGTCCGGCCCAACTGGCCTATTGGGCTGGGTTCTCAGATCCACCCACCCTCAAAGGACTCAGCGTCCTCGTCGAGCGCCGAACCAACCTACCCATACGGGACAAAGGTCCAGGACCGACTCTCTTGGCCACGTCCGCATTACCAGTTCCCTGGCCCAAGTGCCATGCCCTCTCTGGAGCCATGCGCAACTTATCCAAGCTCCCCATCCATACGTCCGTGAAACCGCGAGAGTTGGCTCTGATTACTATTTGTAACGACCCGGTCTAGGAAACGACTAAGATCCACTCTACACGTTGAATGGACCACACCTGAGAATTAACTCTCTTGCGCTTTCGTCCTCGTTTCGCGCAAAAGATTCGAATCGGAGTTAATTCCCTCCTACGGCCGGCTTTTTAAGTTGGTTCAGGCGGCCTGAGACTCACGATGTGGACTGCTACAGTAGTTCGCTGCTACAGTAACAACGAATTTGGTCTGGCCCAACTGGCCTATTGGGCTGGGTTCTCAGGGAGGTGGACGAAAAAAAGATGGATAAAAAAATAGACTGAAATTTTATCTTTTTATTATTAGGTAGAGATTTAATATAGACGCATGATTCGGAAGCCAGCAATGTTTTGCTTTTCTTTTTTAAAAAAAACAATGTATCGATGGATCCGTTCAAACAATTGCATCGATGATGAATAAACATCTGTGTTTCTTTATTTGTCCGGGAATTCTTTACTATATGTAGCTCACGCTAGAGGGCTATTAGCCTATTAGCCTGCGGACACTTGGACCTGGGCACCTGGCTTTGGACTTTGGTGGCTATTGCTGGCGTGGCGCCAGAGACCGGTTGATGCCGTCAGGATGATCACGTATGAACATAGCTTTTTTACACGCTCGCACCGACGAAAAAAGAATTCCGCTGTGGAAGCGTTCGTGCCGTAGCCTTGAACTCAGGATAGGTGGAGTGATCAGGATTATGGGTGACTACATTATTACATACTCCCTTCGTCCTAAAAAGACGACGTTTTAGGTGTTCGTGTTACAAGTTTGACTCGATTTGCAGAAAATACGTATAACATTTGTATCTCCAAATAATTTTGTTAAAAAATTAGATCTAAAGATCTTTCCGATGATACTAATTATGATACTAATTGATAATATTTATTATTTATAAAAATTGTCGGTATCCGTTTCTCGGGAAGTGAGAACGACATTCTTTTTGGGACGGAGGGAGTATCGACGATACCCTAGCAAGAGACGTGGTTGGCCTAAACGATTAAGGACGTCGACTGCTCATGCAATGAATTTGTTCTGATGAACAGCTACGTCGGCTCAAGCAATGTAAAAAGAATACACAGATGGTTTTTCTTGGTGCCATTTCAGTTTTGGCATCGTGGCTTTCATGGGCGTGCATGCATCTGCCTTTGCTTGGGGACTTTCGTTTTTATTTAATTTACTCTACCTTCTCATTGTCCAGCTGTCCTCTGCTAATTGCCGTTTCTCATAAATTCTACTCTGAAGCTTGTGATGTCCGAGTCACCGAGTGTACAGTGTACTCTGCTCAAAGGAGTATCTTCTATCTTGACCAAGTCCTTGGCTCCTGGCCTTTTGTGCCAGGTGAGCAGTCACTGCTGGAAACGAGTTCTTTGCCGAGTGTCTGAGGCACTTGTTATAGGTCCTTTTGCGCTCGACAAAAGCTTTACCGAGTGCCACACTCGGCAGAGGACACTCGGGGAAAAAGGTCATCGGCAATGGCACCTTTGCCGCGTGCCATTTGTCAGGCACTCGGCAAAAAAGTTGCCGTCACAGCGCTAGGGCCGCTGAAGGCGGCTTTGCCGAGCGCCGACTAGGCTGGCACTCAGCAAAAGGTTTTTATTTAATTTTTTTTGAAAAATCTTTGCGGAGTGCCCTTTAACGGGCACTTGGCAAATGTTTTAATTTTCTTTCTTCAAAATCTTTGCCGAGTGCCTCCCAACATATCACTCGGCAAAGAAGGTAGTTTGCCGAATGTAATACACCTTGTCAAGTGTCGGCACTTGACAAGGTATTACACTCGGCAAACTATCTTCTTTACTGAGGGCCCAACATTAGTCCTCGACAAAGCTTTTGACACTTAGCAAAGACCACATTTCCGGTAGTGGGTGCTCTGATTCGCTGGGCGGCGGTCTGCACCGGCGGAGCTACGTAGAGGCCAAAGCGTGGCCATGCCCCCCCCCGGTCATGAATATTTTCATAGAATATGCTATACTGTAACATGTTGGCCATCAGTAAATCAACCAAGTTAGCAATAATTAGACATAGGAATAGCCATGGATCTCGCTCAACACTAACTATATATTAGCTCGTGCATCATTTACTAGATATTGGCTAAGTCTGCACTTTCACAATTTTAGTTTTGTTTGTAGGTCTGCGTTATTTTCTCGTTCAAAATGATTAAGAGCCTTGATTTTTTTTTCAAAACCTAGAACTTAATTTGGGCATAGTTGGTTTTTTTCGAGCGTAGACACTCACATATACGAACGCACACTCACCCTTATATTTAAACGCACCCATGCGTACCCTATTCCTCTGAGCACATTTGAAGAACTGAGCTGGACCGACAAATCTCGAGATTGATGAGAAGTCATCACACGTCTTGCTGTCGATGGACACGTCGCCTACCACCGAAGCATCGAGCAATTAGACCCCCCCCCCACTTTCACATGGGTCACGCTCCGCCACTGGCGGTCTGTTTTTTTTTTTTTTTTTGACTAGGCGTCGGGTGCGCGGCGCGCGGTGTGAGTCGTGGGCGGGCGACAGTTGTTTTTTTAGGCAGAGAGCGTGGCGGGCGAGACGGCGGGGTGAGGGTGTTTAGCAGAGGGTATTAGCGCGGTATCCGTCATTAGCGAGACATCCGTCATTAGCAAGACGAAAACGATATCATTTGGATTTTTTTAGTTGTATGGATATAGGTATATAGAATAGATAGTTGTATAGACTAGGCGTCGGTTGAAAATTTGGATGCGCTGCGTGTGGAAAGCGGGGCGGAGACGCACAGCGAATCAGAGGTGTTTGAGCCAGGATCGCCATGAGATTGTTGTGGACTCAAGGGTGTCGACTTATCAGAAATTCAGAATGAAAGAATTTAGCTAGATGACAAATTGTCTGCCACCAATTACTACCAACATGGTTCTTTTTCTCTTTTTTGTTCACGGACTTCAGTCGATTTCAGAGCTTGCATGTGCTCATGGAGTCATCATGGTGACTGATGAGGAGGTGGTGATCATGACCGCTGACGACCGCCACACCACACATCCAAGGCCTTTTGCGTGCAAGTTCGAGCAACAGTAGTGCATCAGCGCTACGACAAATCGCTGTTCGACATGTTCTGCTTAGAAGGGGAAAAGAAAAGATGTTCTTATCACGATAAGTAACACTCTTCATCACAGTTCATAGTTCACACTACCAAAACGATTTTAGGTGTAACCTAGACGCATGATTCCAAAGCCAGCAATTGTTTGTTTTTTTTTTTAAAAAAAAAGCCAGCAATGTTTTGATGGATCCCGTTTAAACGGTTGCATCCATGCTAAAATAAAACGTCACCACACGTTTGGTTGACCAGGCCCTTTTTGTTTTGGCATTGAGATTTCAGAGCGTGCATCGATGCAATTATGGATGAAAACGGATCGCATACGGACGGATATCACTGATACCACATTTGTTTTCATATTTCTGTTCGGATTCGGATTCGAATACGGATAATGTTATTCATACCGGATAGGATACAATTGGATATCGACATCATAAATATGCGATTTGAGTATTCGGATACGGATACGGTACCGGATGTTGACTATCCGGACCCGGATGCGGACAGATCTAAACACCTCTAAACGAATTCGGTCGAACGGACGGTCGGATAAATATCCGTACCATTTTCATCCATGGATGCAATGCATCTATGTTTTCTTGTTTGTTTGGGAATTTTAGTTAATTAAATTGAAACAAGCTCCTAAGAAGAATTCTAGGCCACGTCACCGGAAATTCTGCAGGCCGTCCGATCATGGAATCAACGGCCCAGATCCTTTGAAGCGGATTCTTGTCGAAGCCAGCTTCTCGCGCTTCTCGTGTCTTCTTCGCTTCTCGTCAGAATCCGCAACAATGAATATGTACGTAGCTTCCGGCTTCCACTTCTGGCTTCTCAAAAAAAACGTCGTTCTCTCCCCACGCTCGAAGATTCTCGGAGCACCGCCTCCGCCGCCGCCGCTCACATCTCCTCCCTCCCCCCGCCCCTGCCCATCGGCCGGCGGCGCACCGGCGGCGGCCGCAGCCGCAGCCGCGGCCCGGCTGCGCCTAGCCCCTCCATCTCTCTCTCCCGGTCAGGGGGGGCGCGGGCCCCCGCGCTTGCCGCCCCCTCCGGCGAGGCGGTGCACCGACGCGGCGGCGCCCCGCTGGTGGGCACAGCTGCTGCCCCCTGGCGCGCTCTCCCTTTCTCCCTCCTCTCTCGATGTGGCCATCCATGGTGGATGCCCTCGGTGCTGATGGCCGGACTCCCGTGCCAGGCATCCTCCGACGAGGTGGCGCACCAACGTGGCTGGGCATGGCTGGTCGGCGCAAGACAGATCCACAATGAGTTGCGGCGGCCAGCAACTATCAGGTACACCCACCCCTTTTCTTCCCTGCTTGCTGTGCGAAATCAGTCACCCAAACCCTAGCCTAATCGATTTGTACTGGGATTTGATTACTAATTTCGTTTGCCTAAAGAAAAACAGGAAGCGCACAGCCATGCAATCCAACTATAAAGAAGTTAGTAACTTCTGAAGGCAATTGTTTCAATCAAGACATTAGGTATTAATTTATTACGCCTTTGCAGGAGTGATGCACGTGAACCATCTTTACAAGAGCTCATTTATTTTAGATTTTGGCTGCAGAGCTCATTTATTTTAGATTTTGGCTGTATTAGTTTTCTTCCTTATAAAGATATGTTTTTTAGCTTGTGGAGCTGCATAGCATGTGTTTAATGGAATGCCGATGTATAGGACTTGCAAACATGTGAAATATTTTTTTTCTTTTAGCTAATGTGAACTATGCCACTGGAATCTGAAGTATAGCTTTGCAGCCTTAAATATATTGTTTAAACTGATTTGTTGATTAGTTGCCGTAACAAAGAATAAGATGCTTTGCCAATATTGCTTTTTATTTCCTTTTTATATACATAGGTCATTATGTAATTAGCCTTATCCTAAGACAAATTTCTTTATTTGGGGACTATGTTTGACTAACTATATTTCTAATCATGCTTACCTAATAAAAGACAAGATTTAAAGTATACTTCTATTTCAGTTTAGAGACAATCAAGAAGAATACAGGGCAGGTGTCTTCATTTGTTCTTAGAAGTGGAGCCTCTAATATGTTTCCTGTTTGAACTGACTGACCCAAAAAAATTCTATTCGTGAAAGATCTCATAATATAATAGAAAATATGTTTAAAAATGAGGAACTTTTTTTCAAAAAAGAACACTGTATGTGTGTTACTGCTCATAGTTCAGCATTTGTCTATATTTCCAACTCAGCTTGGATTATATATAGACCTGTCAGATTGCTCAATGCGCCCTCTAATATAGCGAGCTATTAGATTACTATTAGATTTGCCGTGCTTCCTTTTTTTTTGGATGACATGGTTTCCATGCTACGTAAATTGATCCTAAGTGTCTTCCAATGTTTAATTAGGTAATGCTCAATGTGGACAAGTTCTTGCCATGGTACACCCAAAGACATTGATCAGGATGTCTGTTCTTACATTCCTTACTTCTATTTTATGTTGCAATGAATTCTATTTAGTTGGACAACCTATATCAGTTATGATTCTCTTGAGCTAATGGTTCTCATTTGCTTCATATGCAACTGGGAAAATTAGCCTGCATGCAAAGTCAGTATAGAGAGATGGTTTTTGGTCCCTATATTTTTTCCTCCCTGATTTTTCACATGCATGCCAAAGGTATGTGGAATCACTTAACAAGTCCATAAATATGTGCAATTTTCTCTTTCTATATTGTTATATCGCTAGAATTTGTGCTCATCGCATTTCCTATACAATTTTTTACAAACTGTGGTAATAACTTTTGCTGCTAAAATAAAAGGGTTGGCTCATCAGTGTAAACTTTTTAGTGCATTTGGCATTCTCAGCAGCCTCTTCATTGCTTAGTTTAGTTGGTTTATACATATATTTATGCTTATTTTTTTTTGGACCATATAGTTGTCTACAATTTTTTAGATCTACCACCTGACACCTTCCTGCACTTCTTAGTTCATATCATATTATAATTGTGGTGTACTATTGTCTATTCAAATTGCAGAGCTCCACAAGAATCATCATCGAAATGTCTGCTTCCAGTTCATTAAAGATATTTTTTTTGCCTCTGGTAATATGTGTACGTTTCCTTTCGGTATTCATAGGTAGCTGGAATATATGACATAATTGTCAATAAAGTTGTCAATAAAATTGCAAATCTCTGCATGAATCATTTAGCTTTTGCTTCTGCTAACTTCCTAGATGTGTTCAGCCCAGATTCTAATGCCAGCTTCTACAGAATCAATAACCAAATTGGCATGCCCTGTTCCTGTACCTACAGCTAAAAGGCAGCTCATCAGGACAAAAAAAGCTGCCTTATCTCTTTAATACTATATATAATTGTTTCCTCTATACGTCCAAAATCTAAATGTACTCCCTTTGCCATAAGGGAACATGTTATGTTATTGATTATAAATATAATTGATCTGCCCTGCTCCCCATGCAGGGATCTTATATTCCTTACTTCCCTTTTGAACTTATTTTTAAATTCTCACTATACTGCTTACATACTATTGAGGTTTTATTAAAGTGATGTGACTACTGTTTTGGTTATAATGAGACTGAATAACCTTTTTCCTGGTTATATGACGATAACAACAGCAATAGAATACATGTTATTTCACCTCTGTTTCAGTTATAGTAAATCACTAATGTAATATATGCCCAATATTCAGAAGTCCATATTTTCTTATCTAGCTATAATATCTTGACAAAAGTTGTCTGCAAGGAATATCATATTTTTCTGGTGCTCACTTTTGTTTGTCAAACCTCAGGCTTTATACTAGATGGTCATACTGATTGATCAAGAATAGACTCACGATGGAATGCCCAGAAAGCTAAAAAGCCATTATATCAGCAAATTGAAAGTAAGTAACCCTGACTGCTCTCTAGATTATCAGTTTTTGAGATTACTTGCCTACAAGCTGAAGATGTCCAGTTAGGGAGTCTACTTTTATGTTTGTGTTAGGTGCTTCCATTGGTTGATATTCAAAGGAAATAAGCCTTGCTTATGACTGCAGTTTATATTATATTTTAGTAATAATGCACTTTGAGATATCACACTATGCAACTACAATACGCTTTTCAAGTAGTCAAATTTGGCAATACACAGCTCAGTGAGATACTTTGGACATGTGTTCATTTCTTCCCTTTAGTTTCCAGTCATTGATTTCTGCTTCTTTTTCCAATCCTTACATATTTCAAAATATATTTTTTTAAGTTGAACAAACACACTAAAATGTTGAACGAAAATTCTTATTCTACCTGACTGAATCAGGCCTTCCATGGACAACGACATATCTGATTAAGAAGCTATGTTGAAGATGTCGTCTATCTCACCAAGATGTACCTGGATAATTGATCCATCAGTGTTGACCGTGTACCATCGACCTAGCTTTCCTCCCTTTCCCTTTTTTACATCTTCCTTACCTGCAGATCTTGGATTATATTTAATAATTAGTCTTCCTTCGTCAGATGCAGTTCTATCATTCGATTTGTTAATGCCATCTTATCTTACTTCCTCAGCTGCAAATCCGTGCTTAGTGCCCATTTTTTTTGTGGCAGGAATATGCCTTGCATCTCTTGCTAAACAAACTGTGCTTCTCGTCAGGTTAGTTATCATTCCTAGCTAGGATCGTGTTTACTGCCAGTATTACAGTGTTGTGCTCAGCGAACCCTACCTGTCGGTACCACCTGATTCTCTATCTTCCAGGTGTGCAGAAATGTAGGTTAACCATGGAAAGTGCAGGATAGATTCGTTCTGCTCTGTCTATTCTTTTCTTGGCTTCACGAATTGTTTGAGACCCTGTCGCATGGTCATGCTCATAGCAGTTTTTTTCCCAGTTCTGTTGGGAGGGAAAACAACCCAATAAATGAAGTCCCATTGAGAGGAAAAGCAGCCCAACAAATGAAGCTATACAACAAGTAGGCTTCTTCTCTTACCAGTGATCACCTTGTCCGGACAACAGCTCTGGGTTCCATCGTATGTACAAGGAAGCTATGGAGGGGCATTTGATGGTGGTATTGCAGAGCTTCAGTCCGCAACTCCCAGATGGAGAAATTATAGTGGGCTAAGCAAGGACACGTCAGGTCTTCAAGGTTAAAAAAGCACATTTCACCTATTGTTAACTACACACATTTCACCGATTGTTAATTACCTATTCAAGTGATAGTGGCTTCACATCGGCACCTCATGCAACTATCTGAATTCCATCTTTGTTCCAGAGGACATTTGAACTCCACAGTAACAGCAGCAACATCTTGATAGGACAGGTCGGGAGGCACTCCACAACCTCGTTGACTTGAAAGGTAAAATATTCATTATTACCAATTTCAACCCTTGAGATTTTCTATTTTTTTCTGTTGCATATATTAGTTTTAGACCCTAAACACCACTGAAACCTCCCCAGCAGTGTTCGGTTATTATATATTCAGTTAGATACCAAAGACAATTAGCAAAGACAAGTGCATTTTGGTATATCTCTTATTGCTTTTGTTTATTCCACATTTTAGGCTCCATGGCGTTGTACAGTGAAGGCCAAATTTATTAGTAGTGTAAGCTGTACGCCCTTATACAAGTCATCTGAAGCTAATTACTCTGCTCATTGTAGTTCAACGGCAATGAGTAACTTGCAGTGACCGCGATGGGCAGACAACGGCAATGAGTTACTTGCAGTGACGGCGGTGGGCAGACAAACTTTGCCAGTTAGCGTTTGTTTTCTTGTGAGTAATGTTTTGCTCCCTTCATTTGTATTTTAGTACCTCCATTACTCTTTGCCTTAACTTGGCCAGCTAATTCCCTCATGTAGCACTTCGTGCTATCCAATGGATCCCCAGTATTGTGAGCAACGATTATCAGTTCTTGTGCAATATTTCTTAGATCATTGTTTGATGATATTATATATTCATCCAGTTTAATCTACCAGCATATTTAGTTTCGTTCATTCTGCAGTTTTTGGTGATCAATCCCTACGAAGTGTCTCATGTTCTTTGTGAAGAATGATTACAATGTGTTGTGGGAGTTCTTGAATAGTAACATTTAAAAAAAAAAATCCTATCATACTGATTCAAGCTTGCTCAACGTTGCATCTACTGCTATCTTGACAATCTGTTCATGTTACTCACTGTATAAAATATAAGATGTATTTTCCCTATTTCACTGGCGTGCGCGCAGGAGCGCGCTTTGCCACTAGTTTCTTTGTAACTAGTGGTAAGTGATAAGGTTCATGGCGGCTGCAGTCTAACTAGTGCTCGGTCACCATCTGTTCTGCACGTACGCACAATCGACACACGCCAAGTCTGGTGGTGTGCATAAGTGCATTTGTGGTAGGATCTAGGAAAGCAACACGTACACGAGGACACAGACGTGCTCTGAGTGCTGGCCCACACACCTTTTTCGTTTTCCTTATTTTATTTACGCAAAACACACTTTTTTTTTTTGAATCAGCACACTTTTTTTAAGGGAACACACTTTTTCTCTCTTTAATTTCTTGAGAAACTCTTAAGAAATCCTTGATGGTTTGAGAAACTCTTAAGAAATCTTCGATGGTCCGATCAATAGGGCCGAGCCTACACGAATCGCGAGGGCTCGGCCCATTTCGATCCATGCCGCCCACTTGTTTATATGTCGACCTCCGCAAGGCGTGCAAGGGAAGGGAGAGAGAGCCTGGTCTTCCTCACAAGTCATCTCCTTCCTAAGCTTCGCCCTTCGCCCTTCGACGAAACGAACCACCCCTCTTCTGGCCATGGCTTCCCCACCCACACTCACCGTTGCCTATGGTTTCTCCGTCCTCTTCTTCTACTGCCTCCAGCTCCTTGGAGCGGACACCGACGCCCAGGCCCCGCAGCGCGGCCTCGAGCGCCTGGCCGCGACCGCTATCTTCCCGGCGGTTCTGATGACCCTCGTGCTCACTCCCCTGCTCGCGTTCGCGCACGTGCGGGATCTCGGCCGTGGTGGCGCCGGGGGTCGCCTCGTGGCGGTCCTTGCCAAGGCGACCTTCGTCGCGGCGACGCTGGCTCTCGCATGCGCCGTGCTGCAGCTCGGGGACGCCGACGGCGCCGTGGTCCAGATCGGTGCCGACGGGCATCTCGATCGCGGGCGCGGCGACGTCGCTCGCCTCAACATTAAATGAAGTAAGAACAGATCCGCCCCCCTTCTCCCGACTAAGAATAAATAACCTGTACCAAGTGGGTTGCAGGCTCGCAGCAGCACGCCGTGTTGCTCCGGACTTGCAGGCATCTGGACGGCCGGACCTGGCTTCTACTAGCTAGGTCTGCTGCTCTGTTTGCGGCTCAGCGCCGCCTGAGTTCTGTGACTGGGCCGTCTGAAGAAGGAAGGGGACGGGTTCTGGATTTATATGATTAAATACTTTGTGCCCCCGTCAGTAAAAAGAGAGGATATTCTTGATTTTATCCTCCATACTTGTGTGATTTGGACGGTGAACGCTAGTAGTTCACTGGTGTGTAATACTTGTGTGATTTGGACGGTGAACACTAGTAGTTCACTGGTCTCTAATAATGCTTTGTGTGATTTGGACGGTGAACACCAGTAGTTCACTGTTGTCCAATACTTGTGTGAGATTTGGAGTCAGTAATCCCACTGTGTATTTGTATGTGTATGCTCCCCAGATCTCTTGTACGCTCTTGTAAAATAAAATTATGTGTTTGTGTATGATACAGATGCTACTTGTGATTTGATTTGCTCTTTTATCAAACCATTCCTCAGTCGCAGTACAACTGATACCCGATAATCTTGTCCTCTTTCTTGTCTTATCATCACTTCTTTTATTTTCAATTAGCGCCCTGCAGTAATAACTTCTTGAGGTGGGGTTTACCAAGTGCGGCAACATGATAATATTTTTATCTAGTACTTTTAGTTTGAAAGACAAATATCCGCTACTAAATCTAGCATATTGTGACACTTTATCTATAAACAAATCAGTGGGAACAATTGCAGAAAAAACCCGGACGGGCTCTCTAGAAGGGATGACCTTTGGCTAATCAATCATCAGAGTACCAGTCAAAGTCGTGATGTGGATCCACGTGTGTAGCCCTGGTAATGGGCCGCGACGATCCAAGGGTCCAACTTGAACCCTGACTCGTGGGCTTTCTTTTACGGATCACGTATGGACTCTTAAAGTAAAAGGAGCGGATTGGATCGAGTTTTGTCTTAGATGGGCTAGACACGGATCGGATTCTCCATGTGCCCTTTACAGTGTACGGATCCTTTGGAAGGGCCGGCCCTCGGATCATAAGGCAAGGGCCTTCGTTGGTGACTCTGAGAATGCCTAGGGCTGAGCGGCCGCAGGGCGGGGGCGGCGGCCGGCGGCTCCCAATGCAAGGCGGCGGCTCGGGCTCCTCCGTCCGTTCCGTGGCGTTGGCGCTGCGTGGCCATCTCGTGGGGTTGGGGCATCAGCCATCGGAGCTGACGGGGAGAGGGCGGCGCAGCTCGAGGCGTCGGCTGCCCTGCTTCCGAGTTTCATCCATTGCCAAGATCCTTCCACCGCCAGCCGGCCTCACTCCTCGTTCTCGTCCTCGCCAACGAGGGAAATGAGAGGTGAGTGCTCCGATTAACATGTGCTCCTCTGCTAAGTTTAGCTCGTTGCTATCGTTTCTTAATCGAATAATCGAAACTAGCCTAGTTGCAGGTCTGAGGCTCGGATTAGGAGGAGGGCGTGGGCGTCATCTTGGATTTGGATGGGGATAGATTTTTCTTGCACTTCTGATCAAGCCTGGGAGTGAGTTCCGCTTCTTAGTTGTGTTCTGTTTTCACGAGGAACTTGTCTCTGTTAAGATTATGTATTATGACAAGAAAGGCCTTGGACTTGATGCAATTTTTTAAATCTTTGATTGACAACTTCTGTACGGCAACTCAAATCCTGATGCCCCAGCTTGATTTTTGCAAGGAAAATTAAAAAAATGCTAGGTGATCCATGTCTGTCTATACTGCATTTGTATCTGCATTTTGCTAACTGATCGTGTCTGTCTATACTGCCTCTGTATCAGTATTTGTCTCTTGTGTATCATCATTTTGTATCTGCATTGTGTTATAGTCTAAGATAGGACAGATCTTTCTCTAGTATTTTAGCAGAGAATGAGCAGCTATCTAGACAGAAGTCACTGCTAAAATGTTGCTCTGAATCAGCGTGTGGCTTTGAGTGAGTGGTTTTCGACTACTACCTGATATTATATTTTCCTATCCTATTATATACCATCAGCATTCTAAAGTTGCCATCTTGCTTCAGTAGTCAGCGGTGCTCTCTAGTATATTATTTTACTCTACTATCCTGCATTGTAGTTCCCTCCATAGCTAACCAATGTTTCTACATTGTATGACAGGCCCAGATTTCTTGTGTGCTCTGGTTAGTCTGAGTGCTTGGTATTATGGAGAGGGTTTCATTAGCAACAGCAGTAGAAATTGGGGATAGTCTTGATGCTATCTCTACTGATCAGTCAGGCAGGTCAGGGAAAAAGAGGGCTAAAGTTTGGGACTATGTTGACTCAGAAATGGTTGGTGGAACAGAAAAAGCTGTGTGCAAGTATTGCAAGCTTCAGCTATCTTCTGTCTCAGGGAAAGGGACAACTCACTTGAACAGGCATATAGCATATCATTGCCCTCATATTCCACAAGAGGACAGGGACAGATTCTTAGCTACTTTGAAGAAGTCTGATGGAGAGCATTCTGTATTTGATCCTGTTGTGTTCAGAGGTCTAATTGCAAAGTACTTCCTTAGTGCTGAGTTAGCATTTCGAAAAGCCGTTGATCCTGCTTGGAAAGAGATGATAAACTATTGTCAGCCTTCATTCAGGGTAGTGGGAAGACAAACTGTTCGTGCAGATTGCCTTATGTTGTATGAAGAAGAGAAATCACAGCTACACCAAAAGATTGCAAACTTGAAGTCTCATGTCAGTTTAACTGCTGATTTGTGGTCATCGAACCAAAACTTGGGGTATCTTGGAGTCACATTGCATTACATCGATGAAGAGTTTGAGCTTCACAAGAAAATCATTGCATTCAAGCAGATCTCTTACCCTCATAACTCATTTGCTGTACAAGATGGAATAACGGCTTGCTTGATGGATTGGGATCTGATTGATCGTGTGTTCACGGTGACTCTAGATAATGCAAGTGTGAACAACAGAGCAATTAGAGATATGCGTGCTGCTCTAGGTACTCAGATGTTCTTCAAGGGTGAACACCTTCATGTCCGATGTGCAGCTCATATACTCAACATAATGGTTCAAGCTGGATTGGAAGTTATCCAAAATGCAGTTGAAAGGATAAGAGATATTGTCAAGGTTGTCATATCTACACCTTCACGTCTGCAAACATCCAAAATGCAGATTGGTTGATTGGCTTGGATGATGAAAACAAAGGTAATTTTCATCCGAAAGCTGCATATTGCAAAGTTGATTGTGTGTTCAATAACAATTTAGTATTTTTTTTTCTTTCTCTTCACAGGTCAACCTTTAACTGGACAGCGGATGTTTCAAGCAGACGAAGAGGATGAGCCAAGTTGAATTATGTGTTTTCTCATACCATCTGATTGTGTGTTTTATGCTCATACCATCTGTTTATTTGGTATACCATCTGTTCTGAGAAACTGAACCTTTATGTTTTCTCTCATCTAATACTACTTGAAATGGCTGAGAGGAAGATGGCATTTTTGTTTTCATTCAACTTCATCTGGCAACTGCTTTCAACATGAAAAACTGCTGATATGTTTGCTAATTGCTTGACACTCTATGTAAGTAGCTATCAGATTGACTATTAAGTATTCGTATATTCTGATTTCTGGCTTTTGTTTGGACAGACTACTACAAGCCGCCTTGCTGACAGGAAAAGACTGCAAAGTTCCAGAAAAACATCACCAGCTGGTCATTGAACTATTGATGAAACTTTGACCGAATGGAGTTATGTTGGGCATGTTTGAGTTCATTTTCATTAGCAGCATTCTAAAAAGAAAAAGTTGTATAAATTATTGTCTAGTTTCCTAATTGGGAAAGTCTTCTTTCAGCGTATATGTCCATTGGCATTGTAATCCATCGCCTCCTTTAGCTATCATTTTTTTTCAACGTAATACATTACCTTGCTTGCTTTACGTCACCTTGCTTACTTTCCTGTGTACATGTGCAATCCATTAACGAACTCGCAAGCCAGCGAGCCAGCAGGCTGCAGGGACACACGATCCAAGGGCTAAGATCATTAACGAACTCGCAAGCCAGCGAACCAGCGGGCTGCAGGGACGCACGATCCAAGGGCTGAGATGTACAACACTGTAGGGTCCGGCCCTAGGATATAACAAGGATCAGGATCGGATTAAGATTCTAGTCTCAACAGGGTCGAGCTGGATCAGGACACAGAGCTAAGGATAGGATTGGATTAGGATTGCACCATTCCTTAAAAAAATAGGACCGGAGCGGGACTAGGACAGGATTTTGACCCATTGTCAGGCTGACACGTGTGGGGTCGTGGGCCCTGGCCTGAGCGCCTCCATTTGGCATTTGCTATTTTTAAGGTCAACTTTTTATAACTATAAGGACATTTTTTTTTTTTTTTTTTTGGAAACTAACTCATGACATGCTGTCATTTAAAAAATAATAAGAGAAGTAACCACGTTCGACCAACGTGTGAAATAAGACAACACCCTCCACGCTAGGCTAAGTCTGGGCACCCACAAGATTATTGAAAACGATTGCACGTTCTTTGAATCCTTCGAGAGTAGTATACTCCTGGAATCCAGCTGTCCTGCACAACATATTAACATGTACTTTCTCTATTCCTAAAAAACACAATCGTTGGGTCTCCTACCATCCAAATAAAATACGTAAGCAATCACAGCTCACGCACGCACGAACGAAATGCCTTCTCGTCCACTCAAGGCCTTGTTTAGGTGCACATTGGATTTACAAGTTTTTACACTCTATCTTCATCACATCAATTTGTACCGCGCATGTAAAGAAAGCATTAAAATAAATAAAAAAACTAATTGCACAGTTTGATTGTAAATCACGAGACGAATCTTTTGAGCCTAGTTAGGCCACGATTGGACAATATTTACCACAAACAAACGAAATGCTACAGGACTTTTCAATCTCTCTCCTCTCACAAATTGTTTGCCGCATGTAAAGAGCATTAAATATAAATAAAAAATAACTAATTGCATAGTTGGGTTGTAAATCACGAGACGAATCTTTTGAGTCTAGTTGGGCCACGATTGGACAATATTTACCAAATAAAAACGAAGTGCTACAGGACTTTTCAATCTCTCTCCTCTCCCCATCTAAACAAGGCCCAAGTATTGCTTTCTTTTTTTTTTAGATTGTTCTTTGCCGTCAGACACTGTAATAGCAGGGGTATTTTCATCAATTTACCCCTTAAATTGTAATTTTTTTATAGGACAAAAAGAGTACTTCATACTGTATCACCACCGGCTCCTAGGCCCGCCATCGAAAGAGACCCGAATGGAACATGCCATGTCGCTGCTCAAATAGTTACTAGGTGCCTTAGGCGAGAAGGCGTAGCAGGCAAGTCACACGGGGAAGCTGCAGTAGTGAGGCAAAATGCATAGCTCCAGGCAAGTCACCACTATTCTTCGAAAAAGAAAAGAAATTCTGATCAATTGACATGTTTTTATTTCAAAGAAAAAAAAAGTGCACGAACGCTGACTGGTTCATGTCGTCACTCGATCGATCGAGCGAGTGCGTTGGTTGGATTTGGCTGGATTCGATGGTTCCATCGGGCGGACAGACATATGCCGCCTGTCGCGTCACCCTTGTGCAGTGTGCCGTGTGGGCTGTGGCTGTCCCTCCCGTACGGCCTGCTGGCAGCTGGTTCGCGCTCGCGCACCGGCACACCCTCTCGTATAGAAAGCGGACGGCCGAGGCGTGAAAGAAGCAGGCGCGTTTGCGTAGAAAAAAATCCTATCCTAATCTCTTAAGTACGATCTGTGCACCAAAAGAGGCCCGGCCAGCGTGGCCACATCGCCGGCGATTCTCGGCCGTCCGATCGGGCGGTCGGACGGCCCAGATATAGCCGAATCCGGTCGTTTTGCAAAAAAACCCTCGATCTTTTCGTAATAGAACCCGCCGTCCACCCTCCTCTCACAAAAAATCTTGCGAAAAAGTCCTCCAGTTTTTTGCAAATCAACCCACGGTCCATCCAGGCCTCCCCCATGGGTGGACCTTTCCATGGGCCGGATTGCCCCCGGTTGGGCCCTTTTGTGGCCGAAAATGGGGCTCGGTGGGCTGAATACGGCCCGAAGCCATTTTTCTATTTTACTGAATTTATTATTTATATAAACCGGCTGAAATTTTATAAAAATCATAACAAATCAAATAAAAATCAGAAAAATGCCAAACCAAGTTTGTTGAACTCCACACAACGAGCAATACAATCTAAACGTATAACATTGCATGCAAGTTCTACTCTAATTTTATTGCTAAAAAATAGATATAGATTTGTCTCCAGTTTGCTGAAAATATTTAATAGAGTCGGTTTCTTTTTATTTTAAACGTACCATACCTATACCACGTATAAAATAGGATCCGTAATACAACATGTTTTAGTGCAAAGCTTAGGCCGTACATTTTTTGCCCATGTTTTAAAAGGGCTAATATGAAAATCAAATTGAATTCTCCCCATTCCACAATTACATTAACTTTCAAACTTCTTATACTCCTCCCTCTTTAATAAATACTCTTACCCCTTCTTTCTACAACCATGCGTAAATAATAATTTTCAATTAAAATAAAAAAGGCCAACAATAAAAAAAAAACTGCCCATACATCGGCCATAAGCGGCTTAACGCCCGCAAGGCCCGGCGATTCTCGGCCGTCCGTCGGGCGGTCGGACGGCCCAGATATAGCCAAATCCGGGTCGTTTTGCAAAAAAACCCTCGATCTTTTTCATAATAGAACCCGCCGTCCACCCTCCTCTCACAAAAAAAATCTTGAAAAAGTCCTCCGGTTTTTTTTTGCAACCCGTGGTCCATCCAGGCCTCCCCATGGGTGGGCCTTTCCATGGGCCGGATTGCCCCCCGGTTGGGCCCTTTTGTGGCCGAAAATGGGGCTCGGTGGGCTGAATACGGCCCGAGGCCATTTTTCTATTTTACTGAATTTATTATTTATATAAACCGACTGAAATTTTGTAAAAATCATAACAAATCAAATAAAAATCAGAAAAATACCAAACCAAGTTTGTTGAACTCCACACAACGAGCAATACAATCTAAACGTATAACATTGCATGCAAGTTCTACTCTAATTTTATTGCTAAAAAATAGATATAGATTTGTCTCCAGTTTGCTGAAAATATTTAATAGAGTCAGTTTCTTTATTTTAAACGTACCATACCTATACCACATATAAAATAGGATCCATAATACAACATGTTTTAGTGCAAAGCTTATGCCGTATATTTTTGCCCATGTTTTAAAAGGGCTAATATGAAAATCAAATTGAATTCTCCCCATTCCACAATTACATTAACTTTCAAACTTTTTATACTCCTTCCTCTTTAATAAATACTTTTACCCCTTCTTTCTACAACCATGCGTAAATAATAATTTTCAATTAAAATAAAAAAGGCCAACAATAAAAAAAAAGAAACTGGCCATACACTGGCCATAAGCGGCAACGCCGCGCTCATTTCTAGTTTCCAAACACGAAGATGGCCCCACGCAAGAAAAATCCTCGCAGTCTCATCCCTTAATGCGACGTTGCCATCGTAAAGAGTGAAATCATCGCAGCTTGGACCGCAGATTCTGAGCTGAACGTGCATCTTAACCCTGCGCCTTGTTGGGTTGGAACCAAAGTTCTAACTTTTTCCACTCTCTCTCCATCATATTAATTTTTACCCGCATGTATAGAGCATTAAATATAAGTAAAAAAATAACTAATTACACAGTTTAGTTGTAAATCACGAGACGAATCTTTTGAGCCTAGTTGGACCACGATTAGACAATATTTGCCAAATAAAACAAAAATACTACTATTTATCAGATGCAAGTTTTTTACGATCCAAACAAGACCCTGGACGGTTGGACCACGGTACGGAGACGCAGCAGAGTGGGCGGGCGGTGCCTGAGCGCGTGGCGGCCGGGAATTCAAGCACAAGTGGTGGCGTTGGATCGCAGCAATTTTAGACTCCAGCGCAGCATGGTGGATACATCAGTTGTACACTAGCCCGGTAGTAGATGGAGAGTAATATCCGTTTTATCCCAAATTTAAAAACATCACACCAATGGCAACACGACGGTGTTCTCCATTAGGCTAAAAGTACTGCTCCCTACACCCTATATTAGATGATGTTTTAGAATTTCTCAACAAAACCAACGCTGAAGCTAAAAGATCAAAATGTCCCTTAAAAAGAAATAGACATAGTAGAGATATAATGGGAAAAGATATAGCTGTATTGGGATTCGGGGAAACAAAAGATCCATTTGAAAGTGAGAAGGTCAAATACTTTGGGACAAAATATGAATTAATGCTATAGGGTCATCTATTTTTTTACATAGAGCATGTCCTATGCCAAGTCAGAACATTGTCTATATGTACTGCCTTTGTCCCAAAAAAAAGACTTACTTTGTAGGTCCGGGCACAGGAATATTTTAGGAGTGAAAAAGGTGTGATGTACATAATACACGAAGAGATAGAGATATATTAGAAAAAGAGAAATTTATATTGAAAAACAAAAAGATACATTCAAATGCTATATATATAATATCAAATATTTTGTGACAAAATTTGAAAGACATCATGTATTTTAGAACCGATGGACAAAATTTGACAAATATTTTTACCACAGCCAAATTTAGCTAAGGGGTGTTGAGTCATTGCCCACCGTGTTCTAGGTGGGACCCTGGCCCAGGACACAGACATATACTAACAAATTCTTTAAATTCATAATATATAATTTATATGTACTGTATCTTTAGATAAATTGTATATGTTTTTAACTAGAATATATTTGTCATATCTATATTAGTAGCATAATCAGAAGAACTCTATTTTTTTAATGAAGTAATATTACTATACATAAGAAAATACAAGTACCTTAAGAAGTAGGAGAGGTTAATGCTAACCAAAAGTGGCTATAGTTGCGTTCAATCGGCTGGAAGCAGACCAGCCGATTCCTTCAGCAGCATTTCCTGTCGGCTGATGCTGCTATCACACAATATTCCAGCTGTAACAAACCAACCGAACATCTTCCTAGTTTTTGGGACCCTTGTAGAATACATAATGATTAAAAGGCTTAAATATCAATATTCTCTTATGATCAGCTTCATAAAGAGGGAAGTCTACAACATAAAATCTTTATTTCTCATAAATATAAAAGGAGGTCAAAATAAATACTAACATAAGCACAAAGTGTGAACTTAAATTGAGTATAAAATGTATATAGCAACTAATAGCATAAAAAATTGCAAATTAAAAGCTAGATTTATGATGTCGCAAGACATGGGTTGCAACAAAATGCCACCATAATTTAAGCTATATTTTAGCTAAATGCGTATTAAAGATACATGGAGGTACGAAAAGGAAAAACTTAAATACGGATTCTAGTTATTAGTAGTTTTATATCACAAGTGAATAGAGATTACATGGTATATATCTATATACCTATTGTGTAATAAATAATCAAACATAAAAATATGTAAATTAATATAAGTAATTTTTTAGTTGTGTTAAATATTAACCTCTAATGCTTATGTCTTCTAAGTATTAGCTCATAAAGAAGCATGACTTAACCGACAAATTTTCTGAATATGATATGTCCGCTGGAGGTACTTTGTTTAGAGAAGCTAAATTTATTCTAGACACCCAATTTATCTCTTTCAATGTAATTCATATTCCTTGTAACACATGTGCACATGAGTTAGCTCGCAGTGGTCTGTTGTGGAACTCGGATCAATCCTGTATCTGGGTTGATCCCCTCTCAAAGTTTGTAATCACTTTGGAGGCTCACGATCTTCACGACCCCCTTATGTAATAAAGTTGTGAGCCTTTCAAAAAAAAAAAAGACCAAAAGGTGTACTCCTTTCATCTTGACGTACGGAAGTATCCTAAGAATTCTAAGACACACTATGTAGTATTAAGAAAGTCTACACCACCTCTCCCCCACACCCCTCCCAACCGCCCATAACTAAGGGGTAGACTACTTAACCTTCAAACTATAAAACCATTTATTCTACCTCTTGAACTCTCCACAATCGGTCAAATTACTCCCTGAAGCGATGTTGAACGGTGGTTTTACTACAGTAAACATGGTTTTGATACAATAACACGGTTTTGTATTTTCTTTTTTATTTATTTCAGCTTAATCTTTAAAAAATAATAATAAATCATAGGAAAATCATAAAATGAAAAATCTAATTTTGTTGGATTCCACATGAGTAGATCCACATAGTGAATATATAATATGGTATGTATTAGTATAAAGTTTTTATTGTAACTTTAGATCTATATTTTTTAATTAATTGGAATAAATCATAGCCGAAGTTTCTATGGTCCAATTATGGTAAGTTTTTTTGTGGTGGGCTCATTATTGTTTACTTGAACTGTAGAAAAAAAAATTCATACTCATTGAATCATAAGTCGAGGGATCATCTAGATTCTCCTATAATTAATTTAAGATAAATTCGAATGTTGGGATACCTTATATTTCAAAACCAGAACGGAGAAACTATTTAGAATAGAAGAGACAAAACTATAGCACATACCTGTATCGAAGCATCGTATCCTTTGTTCGGTCTACCAAACTTCTCAGAAATAATTTTCCTTTGAAATTAAATAGTCCGTTGCATGCATCCCCTCTATATTCCCTGGATCGAGACCGGACAAGATCAGCTCGGCTCCATGTCTTCGTCGATAACGAGCTCAGTGCACGGTGCACGTCGGCGGCGCCGCGCCCGTTCCATGCTCCCACCGGGGGGCCAGAGCCATCCATATCCATGATCGATAGTCCCGGCTGAACACGTACGTACGATGAAACAGGTTGTCTGATTCCATCCTAAAGCACCGTTGTTCCGTAGACGCTCCAGAGCTGAGATCTGTTCCGATCCACGACCATGGCTTCAATTCAGAGTTCTCGATGTTGCGCGCTGAGTACTTACGTACTGATCGCTGCTCCTGCCTTGCACACGGATCGGACATGATGCAAAACGACGGGACGTTGCTGGTCTTGCTGTCCAATAAGCTGCAGTAAACTGAACGGCCATGATCCCCGATGAAGTCTCGATGTCCATGGTTTCCCTGCCGTAGCTGGAGTTGATGACAGGCATGCATGCTCTAGCGCCATGGACAACTTATTTTGAGCCTTTGCGCCTGGCCGGGAGGCCAATGCTTGGTTTATATAGAGCGCCAACCGTACCGATCGAGCGAACAGACACCTAACACCCGCATAATAAAAGAATGTGGCTATGGAACGGGAAAAACCGGCTGAATCGGCGGGGTCCATATGTCTCTGTGACTGTGGCCTACGAGGATCCAACGACGGAAATTTGTGGAAGCACTCGCTTGGCTGGCCGGCAAGGATTGCTTTCGAAATGCTTTAAATTTCCTGACGAAATTTCCTGGAACCTGCTAGGCGCAATGGCGGTTCCGTGCTTGAATGGAATTGAGCTCTGATAATAAGTCTTTGCTTGGGTTATCTTTGGACACCACTCGTCTCCGGCCGGCGTTTGTTGCCGTGGCCAGCTTTTTTTTGACTGCGGTGTCTGAAAATTGTGGCAGATCGCGTATCCAGAACAGAGCAACGGATCTCCGGGCTGTACTGTACTGCGATGTCTGTGCTGCTAAAAGTATACGTAGTACAGTACAGCAGATAGGAACGTTTTTCCATTTTTTTTTCCCCTGAGCTAAACAGATAAGAACGTTTGACGAAAGTCATCGAGGAGAGCAAAGGGAGTCGCCAGGTCAAGCGTTTACTAGTTACTATTATATATTAGCAGCGACAAGGCATATAATAAAAAGAAAAGTTTTGCCTGTTGGAGCAGTGTATGCTGATCAAAATGACCCTGTTTGCTACAGTTTTATTCAATGTGGCATCAGTGGCTTATAATTTGGTCAAATTTGAACTCTCTAAGATTCTTAAAATTATTTATATTTAAAATAGAGGGAATCAAATTTAAAATACTAAATAAGTATTGTTAGATTTTCATAATATACCTATTTGATATCATAAATTTTTATAATTATCTCTATAATTATGATCAAACTTGAGATACTTTGAAACGACTTAAAATTTTGAATGGAGACCCCATGTCTCAGAATGAGTGTTATTTTTACCTTTTAGACATTGCGTTTCTTGACCATTCGTCTTACTCAAAAATTTTATACATATTATAAAATAAATAAATTATTATAAAAGTATATTTAATAATAAAATAAGTCATAACAAGATAGATGATGTTTATATAAAAATTCTGAATAAGACAAATGGTAAAAACACGATGTCCTGAAAATCTAAAAACGATATTTTTTTTGGAACGGAGCAAGTATTTTGTTACGGTTTGGCTTAAACAATTGGAAATAGAAACCGATGCATAATAAATAAATATATATACCCACTGGCCCGACCAAAGTCGTGCAAAAGCACTTGTCGACGAGGAACACATCTTAAATTCTGATTGTGAAAATACCTTGACGTACCCTTCATGATTGAAAATTTGAAACGTGTTCGTTTAAAAAAAAATTGAAACGAGTGCTAGGCGAGGGAATTAGGCTAGTGGCATCAAATCATTATCTATGAAGGTTAGCTCAGTAACTCGCTTGCAAGCAGTTTTCTCCTAGAACTAGAAAGAACAGGAACTGATTTATATGATATCTTATCCCGGGGAAATGTGGGTGGTGGGCCTGACGAAGTGGATTCAGACAACAACTGGCGCCAATTTTCTCAGCCACGCGCCACAATGGATGAAGTTCCTTCGTTACGTTTCACAAGCGCGTTCGTCATTGACAAATAAATAAGAAAGTTGCCGAGCTTCGCCTACTGTTTGGCCCTTGGGTTGGGAGGGAGGGCGCATGCAGTGCATCGTGCCAAGGTCTTGGCTTGGCTTGGCTGCCTGCCTTCGCACAAGATATTTGTGGCAGAAACATATCGCCTTACTTTCATGCGCCACACCGTGTCCAAGTTGTCCTCCACTCGTTTCGTACGAGCGCCATCTCTTTCTGACCGACCGGTGAGAATTTCACGGGGTCCAAAGAGCAGCTCCAACGGTGTTAAATCATTGCATATTATTCAGTAAAAAGGGGAGGGAGGGAGAGAGAGAGAGAGAGAGAGAGAGAGAGAGAGAGTAATTAGGTGTTTTTTTTGTTGTTAGTATTTTTCTAAGATCCATGTGCATCTATTGCAGAGCTGTTATCCTAGTAGTTGTAGTAGTACACTACGCAGTTGGATCGTTCAACGTGCTCCGCCAGCGTGCATGGAAAAAGACATTCTCATTTATATACTCTCCGCCGTGATAATCACCGCTTTTACCAACATGACCATATCATATTGTTGCAATGTTAGGTGGAAGGTGATTGGGCTGCTAGTCATTATCTCAAAAAAGGAGATTAGGCTAGTGGGATTGCCTGTGTGGTGGTGGGCCGGGGCACGAACTGCCTGCCATTGGTTGGGCCTGGGCATGCTCTTGTCACTGAAACGGTTACAACCCCGGCCGGGGACATGTGGGTTTGGGGATCGGTAAAGATATAATTACTACGTTCCGGAACCTATGAGAGCCGGACAGGTGCTCACCGCGGGCTCGAGCTCCGTCCTTTACCGTGCGATGCTCCTCCTTACAGAGCTGGCGTCCGGATGCCTTGATGGGCCGGACGTCCGGACGAAAGTTGGACTGTTTAGGGATGCCGGAGAAGCTGTCACGGACTTTATAACAGCGCCATGGAAATGGCTTGGCTTAAACACTTGAAAAATAAACCGATACATACATAATTAAACAACAAGCACTCCAGCGTTGATTCCAGAGCCTGCACGCACGATATGGCTTGGCTTAATCAATATATGGTTCCATTCACAAAGAGCGTTCTGATGATAAGTAAATAAATAAAGCTCACGAGCGTAAAGCGTCGCTTTACGTGACCCTCTCTGTGTTTAGGCCAGTCTCAACGCAGTGTTTCATCTCACGGTTTCCGAAAATATGAAACTATACAATGAAACAGTATCTCTCTCAATGTATTGTTTCATCGCACGGTTTCATAGTCTATTTTACGGTCCGTGGGTCCCGCGATCTCTCCCCTTTCCTCCCGGCAAACAACGGCGCACGACGGAGGCCTCAAGACAATGTAGTGGCCTCGCCCGCGGCCAGCCCACGCGGCGGAGGCGCTCACAAGAGCGGCCTTGCGCGGCCCGCGCGCAGCGGCGCGGCGGCGCTTCGGCGGCGAAGCGCGGCGGAGGCGTATCCCGCGCTGAGGAGTTCGTCCGATGGCCCCGGGCGGCGGAGCTTGCCCAGCGGCGGCGGCAGCGCGGCCCGGCGGCGTAGCCGCGCCAGGATGCTGGATGCGGCAGGCGCCCGACGGGCGAAGCGCGCGCGACGGAGCGCCGGCGCCGCGCGCCGGCGCACGCCTGGCAGCAGCCGGCGCCGGCTAGGGGCTCGTGGCGCGTGAGCCTGCTCGGCGCCGCGCAGCGCCAAGGCCGAGGCGGAGGCGTCGCGGCAGCCGGGTGCTCGCGCGCGGCAGCCGAGGCGCAGGAGTCGCGGCAGGGGCTCGCGATGTTTTCGGCGGCGGAGCTCGCCGCGCCAGCCGAAAGCAGGCGCCGCACGAGGCGGAGGCGGAGGCGTGGGCGGGGTCCGCGGCTCGCGGCGCCGAGCCGAGGCGGTAGGCGCCCGCGGTGCTCATCTTTGGCGGCGGAGCTCTTTCGGCGCCGGCGCAGGCGCCCGCCAGCGCAGAGGCGGAGCCGCGGCGGTGCCCACGGTGCGCGCACGGAGGCGGAGTCGCGTCGGCGCCGCCGTATTTGCGCAGCGCCAGCGGTGCTCGTCTTCTCGCGGGCGGAGTATCCATGAAACGAATTAGCCGTCTCAACGCGGGTTTCGTTCGGTTTCCCAGACCTTGGAAACGCCGCTAGGTCGTGTTGTGGGGATGAAATTTTTTTCTTCTCTCTCCTGCTCGTTTCATGCAAAAGTTTCTCATCTGCTGATGTGGCACCTTATTTAATGTGCATGAAATCTCTCATGAAACTCCATTGAGACTGGCCTTATTATCATCCCTTTGGTTTGGTGGGATTTCCGTAGAATCCAGTGGGTACAGTGCATGTACAATGATGATTCATACCGGAGCTCTGCCTTGGCAAAAGAAAGATTTCCCTTTGTGGCGGAGGAACCATGTCACCGGTTCATGCTCGCTCTTCGGTCTTCGCTTTCCTTTCCCATCTTCTTGTCCTCATCTCTTTTCGTTGCGCTCTTTGTCCCTCTGTGTCTCGGAGCCACCTTTATTTTCCCCCCTTTTCTTTCTTTTTCTAAACGGGAAGACACTTTTTTTTTTCTTTGAAAAGCTCCTCTATAAAAGCCCATGGATGGGCAAGCTAAAAGACCCTCATCGAAACGGCGAATCCATACCTCCCCATTCTTCTTCCTCCTCCTGTCTCATCAATCCAAAAGAGAAGCCATCGCCACTCCCCTGCCATGGTTTCCCAAACCACGCTCACCATCATCTTCGGCTACGCAGCCGCCTTCTGGTGCCTCGACGTCCTTCCAGAGGCCGGCAAGATCCAGACGCCAAGGAGTGGCGGCGCCTTCGGCGCTCTGCTGCCGGCCGTGCTGGCCAGCTTCGCCCTCACCTCACTGCTCCTGTTCGCGCACGTTCGCGCGCTCGGCGGTGCGGACGCGGCGGCCGGTGCGGCCCGGCGTCGTCGTTTCCTGGACCGCCTCACGAACGCGACGCTGGCGGTGGCGGCGGCGGCGGCTCTGCTCGCGGGGGCCGTGCTGCGTCTCGTCGCCGCCGGCGACGGCGACTTCCGGTGGCTCTAGGCTCGGCGCCGAGTAAGAACCATCCTCCCTCTTCCGTCTTCCCATTGTACTGGTAGCCGTACGGTAGGCGTCCGAGTCCTACTCCTACAGTCCTACAGGCTAGTAGTAGTACAGCAGAGTGCAGAGAGCAGCCAGCAGTCCTTTGTTTTTGTTCTTGTTTTGTCCTTCATGCATCTCGTCTTACCGATCTGTCTGACTCAGCACGGGGGAGCGAGAGCGATGGTCATATTTCCCTTTATTAATTAACGCAAACAGGGGAGCGAGGGTCTGGATATGCTCACTTGTATTATTGTAGTAAGCCGTTTGATGGCGGCAGTGTAACCCTGAGCATGATATTCTTGCCGTCAATATATATGAGATTTCGGCTACTTTTTTCTCTCTCCTTTTTCGTGTGTGTATTCAACGATCTAGCACGAAAAAGTGCCAATTTCATCTCCATCTGTAGACAAGAAAGGGTTTACATCCACAGTAAGTATCTGATTTCCCCTCTTGTCCGCTCACAGATCTGGAATAGAGATGCGGAATCCTTTTATCTCCTGTTTTATCTCCTGTTTGATGACGTTCAAAGCCAAGCGTGGTGCGTGTGTCTGTGTTTGTGAATTGTGATGCTTATTTTTTTGTATTTGTGTTTCCGTCTTTCCTTGCCTACCAGCACTCCAGCAGGAGCCCTGTCGGGTCAAAGTCAAAGTGCTGCAATCAATTATGTCTTGATTCTTGTTCTTGTTCTTCATTATTCGCTGGTTTCATTAAAAGATTCCTTTTATTCCTATTTTTCCCCCTTCAAAGCTAGTACTAGTATACAGTATTTTCACACTTTCCTCTTCTCTATCTACTACTCAAGGAGAGATAAGAAAAGAAAAAAAAAGGAGTACTAAACATTCGAATCCCAATCTCATGATCTAGCCCATCTGAATGATACTGTAGCACAGAAATCCCATGTTGACCAACACAGCGCGTAGCAAATGTGTGCTTCAAACGGCATTTTGACCAGTATAAAATTAAGGGTCCAAGAGAAAAAAGCGCAACCTCCACTCTACTACTAGAAAGGTAAATAGTACTTTTTTTTTCTTATCTCTCCTTGACGACCTTTGTAAGTAGTACAGTACCTTTTAAACAACGTCGTGCTTCCAGAAACTGTTGAGATCGATGATGATATAATACTCCCTCTATATTGCAAATAGAAGTCGTTTAGGACAACGACACGGTCTCCAAAGTATAATTTTGACTTCATATTTTTATAAAAATACTCATCACAAAATAATGTATTTATACTTTTATGAAAGTATTTTTCAAGACAAATCTATTCATATGGTTTTTATATTTTTAAACTCAATAATTTAAAAGTTATTCATGATTTATGTTTCCAATGTTTGACTCAAACCTTGTCCAAAACGACTTCTTCTTCCTATATGGAGGGAGTATAGATAAAGAAAATTCTCCGAATCTGCCGGTGATTGCAAAGTCTGCTTTCGTCCAAGTGTCATGTGCTGGTGTGCGTCTGGGTGTGCCTGCATCACGGTGCGAGAGCAACTGAACAATCTCACTAGTGTCGAAAACATGTGGACCATCTGCATTACACGATCAACATCCATTTTACAACAACGCTGACATTGACGAGTGACGACTGGCGCGCCCGCCACGCATCTACACGATCTGTGCCGTCGGCGGCCGCCTGCCGCAGTCCGCAGCCTCCATTCAGTTGGCTTTTATCCAGGTGGAAAAGATAACCTAAGATTTAGTGTTATAAATATTAGTATAATATGACCAGCTACACTAAATTATTCTTGTTTAGTATCATAAATACTATCTTTTTTACAAATTTAGTTGAACTCTAAAGACGATAACCTAAGATTTGAAAACAGATCGAGACTCATCTTCATCGTGTCCAAAAGAGACAAGAATCCATCGGACTTCAGGTTTTGGATGCCCTTTGACACCATTGGCAACAACTACACTATGGCCGGCCACCCATGAGGCCATGGATGAACCGTTCCAGGTCCGATTGGACCACCCGGATTCCAAAAAAAAAAAAAAAAAGGGCCAATCACCCGGATCAGGGGACAGGGGCAACGTTGGAAATTAAAGGAAGCCGCCATTGTGGAATACTATGCGGACACCGTTGATACGACGACTAGTAGTATGTCCCTGCCTGCCTCGGTTGCTTCATCGAGACTCTAGTGCTGTGCTTCATCGAGACTCTAGTCCCAGCTCCCAAGAAAGATCCTCATCAGGTAGATAGTGGGTATTCATGGCCTCGTCATACTATGCTCTTGTCGCTCATGGTCAGTCTGTCGCGCTCAAGCTCGCGCTCCTGAAGTGGAAGGAAAGCTTCGAGCGGTCGCAAGCCGCAAGCGTGCACGCGCGCGGCAAACACGTCAGACAATCGATCGGCACAGACAGAAGCGCCGGTGAGCTCACCGCTTCCCTAGTGGACGCGTTCATCCGGCCTGCTCCCAGTCTACTGCAGCGAAAACGGAGATTCAGAGAAACGATTTGCATCCGCTTGTGGTTTGTGGGCTTCCGCTTAGTGTTCAGTCATGGGCTGCCAATTTTTTTTGGACAATGCACTTTATTTATGGGCTAAGCTGAATCTTAAACGCAGGGGAAAAGGTCATTTTTCACATTTTTGACTTTCGCAATCGGTCCAATTTTTCTCTCTCGTCTACAAAATTAGTCCCCTTTTTCTACTCCCTTCGAGTTAAAACCATTTGTTCTTGCATACTAAATGATTTTGATGGTAGTTTTTGCTGACATGACATGTCATCTGTCGTCCTAGATGGCGACACACTAACTAAGACAAAAATAAATCATACTACATTCGTAGTTTGGGGGGGGGGGGTAAATTAGGCCATAAAATATTTAAATACATAATTTCACCCATATATGTAATTAAAAATGATTAGTCATGTTCTAGTTAATTAAACTCCACCATCATATATCATTAGTAATATTGAAATGAATGTAATGATATGTCTTAAATAAATACTTTAAATGATTCATATTTCCATGTTGTTTGGTTAAACCATGGTAAACGCAAAATGCATAGGGAAGTGGAAAGCAACGGTATCAACTTTTGAGTGCACTGGTATCCGACTGCGAGTATGGACCAAGCTGAACCAATCATATGTAAACCAATCAGTTCCTCTGGTGTAATCCATTTGCGTTACAAAACCACAAACCAAACGGCTTGTCCGTAGTGCTCCCTCCATTGCAAATTTCAAGTTGTTCAAGCTTTTCTAGATGTGAAGTTTTTTTTTAGTATCTAGACGTAATGTATATCTAGGTATGTAGAAAAAAATTATATATAGAAAGGCAGATGAATTGTAATTCTGAATGGAGGAATTTGCATTTGTGATTTGTGACTTTTATATCATTTTTTATTTGTCATGCATCAAATCATATATAAAAAAAAATAAAAAAAGAGATTCGTGATACATCTAGGAGCGGCAACGCTATTCTACACCTTAGGTGTAGAATAATATTCTACACCCAAGTAGCTAATATCGACCGATATCGAGTAATACCGACCAAAAAATACTTGAACAATAATTAATGATCTTGAACCGCATTCGGTATCGGTCGATGAATTGGCGTTCGGCCAGTGTTTAGTATTTCTGAATTTTCTTCAAGATTAGTCAAGATTACTCAAGATTAGCTACCTTGGGTGTAGAATATTATTCTAATATTCTACACCTAGGGTGTAGAATAGCACGTGTACATCTAGGAGTACTATTATATTATTATATTAATTAGACTATGATACAGATAGATTAACGTTTTAGCGGGTGCGGGTAATTTGCAATTTCGGCCCGAGTTCCGTACCGTTGAGCCGGGCCCACGGCCAAGCTGACACACTGGCGAGTCAGCGACGGCGACACGCGTCCGACCTCTTTTTTTGCCACAAAAGGCATCCGATCTACTACTACGCTCGGCGCACGGTACACGATGGAAAATGTCAACAACGGGGCCCCCTGCTGAACCTATCGCGATCGTCGTCGTTGCGGCTGCGCGTGGCGTCCGGCCGGCGGCCGCAGACCGGACGCTTGCGGCTGGGCCCGCGGGCGCGTCCGGGGACCAGTCGCCAATCGGCACCGCGGTTTCGCGGGAATTTCCTTCCGTGTAGCGTGGCTCGGGTTTTCGCTTGGGTTTTCGCGGGTAGTATTTCCGTCTCGGCACAGACTGGGAGTATATAGCACAGCACAGGAGAATTAGCCTGCTAACCGGCCAGTTATGTGCTCGCTATAAAACGGTCCCCGCGCCCCGCTTGCAAAATCACCCTACCCGTGAATGTTTTCTTCCTGTGACAAAGCCCGTCACGCGAGCTTCCAAGCCCTCTGTTGATTTATCCATAATTTCCTACGGCTAACTGCAGCAGAAAGCGTACGCAGCAGGATCCCCTGTGTGCTGCTGCTCAATTCGAGGTACATATATAATACATGCATGTCAGAAACCTCTTCTTCCCCATTTCTTCCTTTTGATCGGTCTGCTGCGCAAGTTCTGAAGGTGTTTTAACTTCAGAAAGAACTTGCTGGAAATCAGCTTCCTCCTTGATCTACCGCTCTGAGTTGCACCTTCTCGGATATCCGTTGGATACTCTAGTGTTTAGCTCACTCTGTTCGGATCAATTCCTCTGGATCATATCTTGCTCTGGGACAACTCCGAAAACAAACGGTCAAAGCAATGGCTTCCTTCTTGTTGGATGCGACCGTGTTTCTCCTCTGCTTCGCCGTCGCCGGCCTCCACGCCCTTGATTACATTGTGGCCGCCTCCACGCGCAACCCGGCCGGCGCCGTCATGCTCCTTGCCATTCCTACAGCCTACTTTATGGCCATGATTCTTGTTTACCTCCAAATCGCGCCGGCGCCGCCGGTGTCGCCCGTTGCCTTGAGGCTGCTCGCCGCTATGGCATGTGCCCTGCTTCTCATTGCTGCCATCATCATGCCGCTCGCACCTTGGCTGTGAGCGCTCTGCCAAGCTCGCCCTGAATCGTTCGATATATAATATACCGTGAATCTGTGATGTGATACAGTACTTGTGTGTTGTGAGATCTCTATGCAATAAGGTGCCAGGTAATGGCGTGGGCACCGAAGCTTATAGTCCATGTCCATCATCAGTCCATCATGCGAACACGAGGTCTTTGCTCTGAGCCTCTGGCTGAGATGTGGAGACTTCTGATTGCTGCTGGTTGTGGTTGTGGTTGTGGTTGTGGTGAGCCACCGTCTTCCTGGTTCAGTCCTCACCTCGTGCATGGTTTGGGTGTGAAAGAAGATGAAAACTAAGCATCTGTGATCGAGTCAACTCGATGAATCTGTTCAATCTCAGATGCATGTACTATGTGTCAATTGTGCTGCTATTTATGTATTCCTCATGTGTGTAAAATTTACTTGTGTTTACAGTTGTACTGTGCTCAAATGTTGAATTTGTCTTTCGGCCTCTTGATTCTTGCCAAAAAATTAAAGAAACCCCCAGAGAATAATCCCCGCACAGCACAACTTAATACTATGTAACTGTGCATTCTCACTGGGGGAAAATTGTTTGTAGCCCCAAATGGCTGGAAAAAAAAATACAAGGGAAGGGAAAATGGTGTGCGCTTTCCTTATTTCTTTCTTATCGACGAAGCTAAGCATCTTTGGGTGGCCCACTGGAGTTGAGCGATGGTTCCTACTACTCTATACTCATATTAGTTGACGTTTTAGACAAGATTTGGGTCAAACATTGGGAACATAAACTAGCAATAACTTTTAAAATATTTAGTTTGAAAAGGTGGAACTTATATGTATAGATTCACCTTGAAGCCTACTTTTATAAAAAGTAATTTTATTTTTAATTTTTCTTATATATTTTAATAAAAACTAATGGATAAAGTTAGATCTTGGAGACCGTGTCCTTGTTCAAAACGTCAACTAATATGAATATAGAGGGAGTATGATGTTAAAACCACGGTAGCTGTTACTGGCATGTGGGTCCTTGATCCAATGGGCCCACGTGTAAGTGGCAAAGTCGCGGTGCCCTCAACGCGACAATGGACAACCCATGTCAAGTATTTTGTTGTCAAAAAAAAAGAGTGCCAACTATTTCACATGAAAAAGAATCTCCAGACTAGTTTTAGATTCTGCAGTCTGCAGTTCCTAAGCAACGATTTGGGCTAAAGTTCGGCCAAACAGGATTAAACATGGCTTGGAAAAAAAAAGAGAAAATATAATAAAGAGCCAAAGAGGTAATTTGCACTTTTTCAATAAGAATACATTTCATATATATAATAAGTTGCCCAACTTCTGATATACTTACTTGAGAATAAGGCTATACTTTAATGACTATTAATGTCAACAGCAGAAGAGTCAAATTACGTACTAATAGGCTACACAGATAGCAGCAGCCCCCGGACAGTGAAATTCAAGTCCGGCTATGGAAGAATGCTTGTAGATGCTGAACCAGCATAGCTCTGGTTTTGTTGTCACCTTCGTGGGTGTTGAGGTTTTCTTTCTATTTTCTTTTGTTTGTAATTAGCTCTTTCTCTACTAATATATGCCCGGCATGACTTTTGGGAAAAAAATGAAAAAAGAACCAAGCATAACTCACCTTTTGTAAATTAAACAGAGCATGCACCTGAGAGTAGATCTCTAGTACAACTTTGATGTGGTACTTGGCGCCTTCTTCGTTCCTTTTGGCGCAGCCGGCAGCCCTGAACAGTCATCTTCCATGTCGATCCAGTATGTTGCAAGTAGCACGGACACCACGACAGTCATCAGCCGGTTTATAAGTCCTGCCGAAAAGGATCAATCGCCTTGCTGCATACTTAGCCGCTGAGACACGATCTTTTTTGCTGTATGCCTGCCAGTTGATCACCCCGTAGTAGTCCAGAATCCCCAGTGCTTCCCTGTTGTACTCCGCGGTTGCTCACTTGCTCTGGCCATTGTAAACCTCCTGGCCCTGGAACTGAAAGAAGCATGCTGCTCACAACGAACTGCTTGGATGCTCTACTTGGCTGTCCAATGCTCCCGATGAGGCAACTGCCATGAACGGGGCTATCCCATCCCGTTCGCGAATGCGATCCTCATTAGCTTCTTCTTGCCTGTAACTAACTTGATGATACTTAACTTGGAACTATGGAATGGACGAGACGGAGCTCTCGAAGTTGGCCCAAGTGCGTGTGTGCGCTCCCTGCACTACCTGTGTGTGTATATATAGACACCCAGGTGAAGTGAGGTTGTTGTCACCTCTGGGAAAGTTGTCACCTCTGGGCACGAAAAGGACAGGTTGAATTAATAATCGTCGACAAGCCAAGCAGGCGGAGAAATGCTTCCTCCACCATGTTTCTTTCTTGAAGATTGAGGTTCCACGTCAACACTGGGAAATTTCCAGGAAGCTTCGCTGGGCTACTTTTCTATTGCCGAGGAAACTTCCTGGAAGCTGCCTACGGATCGAGACCGGAGTGGAGGAGAGCGACGCCGAACGGGGAGAGCAATCGGAGCGAAGTTTCCTGGAAGCTGCTCTCTCTGAGTCTCTGAGTTCTACGAGGAGCGATGCTGACCGTGTGGGTGTCGCTGGATGCAGCACGTCCACATCTACCTAGTTTTCATTCCGGTAATGATCTTCCTCCATCTGATGATGGTGGAACTGGTCCAAAAGGATTCGTAATAAATTAAAAAAAAACTGGTCCAAATGCGAGGTCAATCGGCTTGGAATTCCAATGGTTGGTTCAGAGTTCACGCGATGTGCGGAGCTGTCCTCGTGAGGTCCCTGTCCACCTATTATATCTGAATTTAAACTACAAAATCTGATAATTAGGTTTTATTTAGCTGCACACAAATACATTATAATTTATATGGTTTGTTGGGGGTTGAGGCGGAATTTAAATGAACCCTAATCTACGTGGTTTGAGGAGGGGATTGAGGCGTCGATCCGACGTCGAGAGATACACCATAATTACTCTAGTGTTTAGATTGCTCTGTTCGGATTAAATTCTTTGGCCCAAGTATCTAATTCATCTCTGCCTCTATGACAACCCTGAAACAAGCAGTCAAACACAATGGTTTCCTTCTTGTTGGAAGCGACTTATCAGTTGTCGAAACATTGTTTTTGTTTAAGAAAAATCAGTCGTTTTAGCTTATCAGCCAACTTACAAGTCCTACCGAATAGGTGGTGTCGGCATAGGTGGCGCTGGTTTCGCCCATTGCTTTGAAGTTGTTCACCGCCATGGCATGTGCCCTGCTTCTCCTTGCGGCTGCCATCATCATGCCGCTCGCGCTGTGGCTGTTCAGAAGTATGTGAGAACTTTTGATATGACAAGCTGCGGGAAGAAATTGTTTCATTTGGAGAGGGAATTTGGAAAAAGTCTACGTTACCCCCTCAACTACGAGGGGTGGGCTACTTAAGCCCCCCAATTACGACCGTCTATTCTATCTCCTAAACTTTTCAAAACCGGTCAAATTACCCCCTGAAGCGGTCTTAAACGGTGGTTTTGCTATAGTAACGTGGTTTTTTTTTTTTTTTATTTGTTTCGGTTGATTTTTTAAAAATTATAGTAAATTATAGAAAAATTATAAAATAAAAATCTAATTTTATTGGACTCCACACGAGTAATCTACACAGCGAACATATAAGATGGTTTGTTTTACTATAAAATTTTTCTATAACTTTATATCTATGTTTTTTTTGTAATTAATTGGAATAATTCATAGACGTAGTTTCTATGGTCGAGTTGTGGTGAAAATTTTTATGGTTCGCTTATTATTATATGCTTAAACTATAGCAAAAATTACATACTCATTGGATCACGTATAACTTAGTTATAGATTTATTTATGTTTATACTTAGATTTATTCTTATGAAATATAAATAAATTTATAACTAAGTTATATATGATTCAATAAATATGAAATTTTTACTACAGTTCAACCATATGATTATTAGCCCACTATAAAAATTTGACCACAATTGGACTATAGAAACTACGGCTATAAATTATTCTAATTAATTATGAAAAAACATAGATCTAAATTTGCAGCAAAAAATTTGTAATAAAGTATACCATATTATATGTTCACTATGTAGATCTACTCATGTGAAGTCCAACAAAATTGGATTTTTGATTTTATGATTGTTCTGTAATTTACTATGAATTTTGAAAGATTCAACCAAAATAAATAAAAAAAAAAAAACAAAACCGCATTATTGTAGTAAAACCACCATTCAAAACCGCTTCAGGGGGATAATTTGACCGGTTTTGAAAAGTTCAGGGTTAGAATAGACGGTTTCGTAGTTGGGGGCCTTAAGTAGTTCACCCCTCATAGTTAAGGGGGCAATATAGACTTTTTCCGAGAGAAATTTAGTATATTCATTCAATTTATGAGTGAATCCAGTATTTGCTGTGATGTGGTATAGTACTTTGTGTGTTGTGAGATCTCTGTGCAATAGAGGTGCGTCGGACGACGTGTGGGACCAACTTAACCAGCGGATTAGAAGAACCAATAATAATTCTTTGCTTACCAACCTACTATTTTGTATAATAATAAACAAAAAAACGACTAGACGACCGCCATTAGGCCATGTAAAAAAAAAACTCTTTGCTTGATTCACCTGCGTGGTCACCAAACCAGTATCCCCACATATTTATTTATTTATTTGGAGATAATTATGAAATCCCCCTGTTTGTCATCTAACGTAGACAAGTCCATAGGCGCTGCGTGTACTGAATCAGTTAACAGTGCTCTTCAAAATAGATTGTTTTTCAGGCGAGCCATCGTTGCCACCATCACCAATTCACATGCGGTAGAAAGAAAGAAAGAACGAAAGAAAGAAAGACACACGACAGACGGATAAATAATCAAACATGCGATAGATAGAGATAGAAAGACAGGCAGACAACAGACAGATAAATAGATAATCAAACAAACAAAACAGAACTAATAACTGAGATGGTAGGTATGGTAGGTATAGATAGATAAATAGATAGATAGATAGATAAAAAAGAAAAAAGTAGGACATTTATAGAGAGATACATAGATAGAGTTTGATAAAATAAATGCATCAACAGACACATAGATAGCCATGTAGGTACTAAGTAGGTGTAGATAGCTAGATATATGGGTTTGTGTGTGTGTGTCAGAGAGATAGATACATATATCAAAAAATAATTTAAAAATGAATAAATCTAATTTTCATATAGATCTTACGTCTATATAAACATCTGCACAGGAAAAGAAGAAAAATTACAGTTAAGAAGTGCACCTCTCATCATCACTAAAGAAAGTAAACCGGGAAAATAGAGTGAGAAAAAAAGAAGAGTAATATTGTCCTCTCATACTATGGCGGTCATCAAATGCAGTACAACGGTGGAGGAGCTTGTGGAGTGTGATATAATTCTGGGTTAGAAATCCTACCGATTCTATTCAAAGTGCTTGGGGATTTGTTTTTGATAAAAAATTATAAAACCATAGTTTCACATACTCCTCAATGGTGATAAATTCCTACCAAACCTAGATATAAGATAGAAGCTTTCTACATATGCTGCTTATTGTTGTGTTGAGATTAATCAAACCTTGTGACCCTTGTTGAGAGATTTATCATGCTCTCAAGATCAATTCACTTGCACCCACATATAGATGCACTACTCCTACACTGGGAGTAGGCGCAAAACATGTCTTCCATCTAGATCCATCCAAAAACATTCTACTCCTACACTGGGAGTAGATAAAAAAATTGACTGGTAGGTTCCACCAAATAAATACTCTATGTTTTAAAAAGATAATGATCTCTCTCTAATAATATTTTTGAGAAAAAGAGACTTGGACTATGCAAAAAGTATGAAAAAGAAAAAAATGAGGACACATGAAGGTCCTAGTTTAGAAAGAAAAAAAAGTGAGCACATGAAGGCTCATGATTATTGAAAAAAGAGAAAAAAGAAAGATAGCCATGTGTTGACACTTATTAATGTCTAATTTTTATTATCAATTATCCCTTCATTATACATGAATATCTACTAGAATAAGGTTATTACTAATGATTTTCACGAGTTTTGGTGAAATGTATATTTTTTAGGGAATTATCCAGAAAAGCTTTAAAGAGGGATTAGAGTGCATAATTATCACGAAACTTATCCACGAAGAAAATAGTCGCGAAGCTTCCTCCACCGCCTCCGAGGAGTCATCTCAGTCCGTGGTTAAGTCGGTTTGATCCAACAATGCGCATTCATCCCACCGGGCTATAAATAAAGGGCCAGACCCCCCTGGAAGATGCCAGATCAAGAGCTGAAGAGCCTAAAGTATTAGATAGATATCCATTAGATCTGGACCAGCAATCAAGAGAGAGATTAGAGAAATAGAGTAGAAGAGTAGAGATTCGGAGGAGTCCCGGCCTGTCGGAGCTTCTTTGTAACTGTATTCGTCTGGATTCGGCTCCCTTGCCCGGAGCTGCGTTCTGAGGTACTTTTATATTCAACATTCTGATTCAAGTAAGCAGTTATTCTTATTTGTTCTTAGGTTTACAACTCATATTGAGTGCTTTGATCTTGGTAGCTCCTAGGTTGAAGTAGTATCTCGTGGTGTAGATGTGGTGTCTAGGCTATGATTACTTATAAATATCCCCTGATTAGCTAGATAGTGGTAGTTTGTGAAGGTGACTTTATAGCTTTGTTGATTCCTCTGTAGTCCACTTTCCGTTGATAGGATCGATAGGAGAGAACTCTGATTTCTACTCTTATTCAGGTTACTGCCCAGCTAGAACGGTATTATTCAAAGCTTATCGATTGTCGAAACTAGATAGTCATTAACTAACTCCTCATTCTTAATATTCTCTGGATTGGTTGTGCCATTGGATTAAGAACCATAGACTTAGTTATTATCACTACTTTGTTCCTTTGGGTTCGATATTAAAACCGGGATAATCTTGGTGAAGTGCTACATCGGTATTATATCTGTGCGCTTGCGGATAATCGATAATAATAATAATAATAATTTAGGGTGCAGTTAATTTATATCAACAAGTATTTACGGCGCCGTTGCGGAGAACGGTTTGCTGATTTTGACTTTAGTTTATCTTAATCTATTATTATACTTTTACCTTTTTAAAATATAAAATCCGTATCCCAACTTTTATATCAATACGGCGCACCATCGGGATCGTACCTCCAACCAAAAGAATCATCTAAACCTATTACATCATCTGGCTATGAGCTATGCCTGGTATTAATTAAATTAGTTTAGGAACACAATTTTTCTGGTAATTCTAGCGAAAACCCCTATTCCCATTTAAGCGATTTTGAGCGAGACATGTTCATGTCTACGTATTAAGGGCATAGCCGATGATACTTTAAGATGGAAACTCTTTCTGTTTTCATTAATGGGACGGGCTAAAAAATAGTATAATCGTCATATTGGGAGTAGTCAAGGAGATTGGAAAGTATTGCGTGCAAATTCTTATCTTAAATTTTTCTCTATCGAGAAAGTCGCTAAACTTCGTTTTGAAATTATAGGATTTAAACAATTAGATAACGAATCACTAGGCAAGGTTTAGGAACGCTTTGATAGATTTGTAAATTCTAAACTTAATCTTGCTTTACCAGAACCTATGCTTTTGCAACATTTTTTAGGCCTTAATGATAAAAAAATAAAGAATACCTTAATTTGACCACGGGTGGAGCATTTATGCATATTATTGCTAAGCATGCTAAAACTATTCTTACTAATATCTTAAATGATCTTTCTAAAGAAAAAGAAAAGTTATTAGAAGAAGAATATTTGTTAGCTGAAAATAAACTTTTGCCTGATTTATCTTAACCTTTAGCTAATTTAGCACCTGAACTATCTGATGAGGAGATAACTCCAATTTCTGATTGGATGCTTGAATTTGAGGATGAACTTTTTGATGATTATGGAAATACCTCATTTTATCATAGAATTATCAAACCTCAAGAATCTAGAAATTTTAAAAATTTTAATCTTTCATATCTTGTTGATTTAAAATTTCTGAGAGAAGTAACAAGAGAATTGATTTTCATTTTGGGTGATGAGTGGTTGATAGAATCTGAGCTTTCGCATAAAGTAATTCGCCTTGATTCTCCCAATTGTCACTATAAAATTGCAAATAGATACATATCCTTTTGATGTTTTTTTATAACCTAATTGTAGGTGTCAATATCATGTCTCATACATTTGCTGAAAAGTTCTTGAAAGATATGATATTAATTCCTACAAATAAATTGTTGAAAAGTCATTCAGGACATATTATTTCTAGTTTAGGAGTTTTATGTGCCTTTTCTATTGTTATTAATGAATTCTGAATTTTGCTGAATTTTTATATTTTTGATGTTTGGGATTTTGATGTGATGATTGGATTACCAATAGTAAAACTTATTCGAGAAGGTTGCAATGGTAATTAGATATTAAACTTGAGAAAGGATTTAGTTTCTCGATGCCTATAACTCATGCATTAAAAGTTAAAGTAGAGCCACTTCCGGAGTAGATCTAATAGAAAAGGTTAAGGCTGTGTCATTCGAAGAATTTATTAAACCTGATTTAGAAGATGATACTCAGTTCTTCATTAATGAAGAGAAGGAGGACCCTATTGATCCTGAACCCTCTGAATGAACTACTAGAGCCACCTAAGCCTTTTATTGAGTTTAAACCACTACCTTCTGGTCTTAAGTATATTTTTCTGAATAATGATTAAAATTCTTCTGTGATTATAAGATAAACTCTCTGACGAAGAATCTTTCAGATTAATAACTGTTTTAGAAAAATATCGTGCTGCTTTTGGTTATTCACTCCAAGGCCTTAAGGGGATCAGCCCTGTTTTGTGCACCCATCGTATTCCAACCAATCCAGAAATTACACCTTCTAGAGAGCCTCAACGTAGGCTTCATAATACGATGAGGGAAGTTGTTAAGAAAGAGGTCTTAAAACTTTTGTATGCAGGAATTATATATCCTGTACCGCATAGTGAGTGGGTAAGCCCTATTCAAGTTGTACCTAAAAAAGGTAGAATGACAGTTGTTCAAAATAATAAGAATGAATTAATACCCCAGCGAACTGTCACTGGATGGCGAATGTGTATAGATTATAGAAAATTTAATAAAGCAACAAAGAAAGATCATTTTCCGCTACCCTTCATTGATGAGATGTTAGAGCGTTTAGCAAATTATTATTTCTTTTGTTTTCTTGATGGTTATTCAGGATATCACCAAATTCCTATCCACCCCGATGATCAAAAGCAAAACCACTTTTACATGCCCTTATAGAACTTATGCTTATCGTAGAATGTCTTTTAGATTATGTAATGCACCCGCTTTTTTTAAAGATTATGATGTTTATATTCTCTCGATATGATAGAAGAAATCATGGAAGTTTTTATGGATGATTTTTTAGTTTATAGAAAAACTTTTGATGATTGTCTAAAAAATTTAGATAAGGTTTTGCAAAGATGTGAAGAAAAGCATTTAGTCCTTAATTAGGAAAAATATCATTTTATAGTTAGAGAAGGAATAGTGATAGGACATTTAGTGTCCGAAAGAGGTATAGAGGTAGACAAGGCTAAAGTTGAAGTAATTGAATAGCTAGCTCCACCTATTAATATAAAAGAGATCTAAAGTTTTCTTGGTCATTATGGTTTTTATCATAGATTTATAAAGGATTTTTTTCGCATATTGCTAGACCACCGACTAATTTGTTAGCTAAGGATGTGCCTTTTAAATTTGATGATGCATATTTAAAATCTTTTAATATTCTTAAGGAAGCACTTACATCAGCGCCAATCATTCAACCTTCTGATTGGTCTGTACTTTTTAAAATTATGTGTGATGCTAGTGATTATGCTGTGGGAGTAGTTCTAGGACAAACAAAAAGTAAAAAGCATCATGCAATTGCTTATGCTAGCAAAACTATGATAGGAGCGCAATTAAACTACGCAACAACCGAAAAAAGAGCTCCTAGCTGTTATCTTTGCTATTGATAAATTTAGATCTTACTTAATGGGAGCAAAGGTAATTGTTTATTCCGATCATCTTTGCTTTAAAATATTTGCTCACTAAAAAAGATGCTAAACCTCACTTGATAAGATGGATTCTGCTGCTTCAAGAACTATCTATTAATAACTCATTAAGAGATGACATATTGTTTAAAGTGACCAAGTCGGACCCTTGGTACGCGAATATTGTCAACTTTATGGTTACGGGTTACGTACCACCGGGGAAAAAAAAAAAAAGCTTATTTATAAAAGTTGTATCCATATATGGGATCCACCATACCTCTTTAGAATTTGTTCAGATGGGCTACTCGGAAGATGTGTACCAGTGAAAGAAGGTATGCAGATCATTCAGAAATGCCATTCATCACCATATGGAGGTCATTACGGGGCATTCCGCACTCATGCCAAGATCTGGCAGAGTGGTTTCTTTTGGCCAACTATATATGAAGACACTAAAGATTTTGTCTGAAGATGTGGATCATGTCAGAGGCATAGAAATATCAATGCAAGAGATGCTATGCCACTCACCAACAATCTTCAGATCGAGCTCTTTGATGTCTAGAGAATTGGTTACATGGGGCCATTTGTAAAATCAAGAAATTATGAATACATTCTGGTGGCAGTTGGTTATGTATCCAAGTGGGTAGAAGCTATGCCATGCATAAATGCCGATTCAAAACACTCAAAGAAGATGTTTAAAGAAATTATATTTCTAAAATTTGGGACATCAAGGATGGTTATAAGTGACGGAGGGACATATTTCACCGACAAGAAGTTTCACCTATACTTACAAGCTCATGGAATACGCCATAATGTTGCTACTCTATACCATCTTCAGACAAGTGGCCAGGCAGAAACATCAAACAAATAAATTAAAAATATTCTTTAGAAAATAGTAAATGAAATAGGGACTGCATGGAAGGATCGGTTACCTGAAGCACTTTAGGCATATCGGACCGCCTACAAGACACCCTTAGGTATATCACTCTATCAGCTGGTATATGGTAAGACCTGCCATTTACTAGTGGAATTAGAGCATAAGGCTCACTGGGCTATCAAGAGATGGAACACGGACTTTAAAGCCGCTGGAGAAAAGAGAAAATGCAACTATCAGAATTAGAAAAATAAAGAGAAAAAGCTTATCATAACTCAAAGATTTATAAAGAAAGAACAAAAAGTTGGCATGATAAGAGGATCAAGAAGAAGGAGTTTGCACCAGGAGATAAGGTATTACTTTTTAATTCTAGGTTTAAATTATTTGGGTTTGGAAAATTGCAAAGCAAATGGAAAGGACCATTTACTATTGTGAATTCATCACCACATGGAGCGGTAACTCTACAATCACACGAAGGTATGTTGTTCAAGGTAAATGGACACTGACTTAAACTTTTTCTAGAACCATTTAATTCAGGGGTTGTTGATGGACTGGACTTTATCCAATTACCAACTTATTAGTCCCATTATTATCCGTTAAACAAAACTATCGCGCGCCGCAACCAACAAGAAGTAGTTAGAGTTTAGAGGCACCACAAGCATGGCCACCCCGAAGGGCCGCCTGGTGGGGCCGGTTGGCGCCCTATAGGGGCCGGACGGCGCCCCCCTGCCCCCTCTCGTCCCGACTCTTGTTTCTATGTCCTTCTACACTCTTCCTAAGCATATTCACGTATGATCCCGTCGCATGCGGATATTCTTTCGTATGAACTCTGTAGAACCTAGATTTGTCGCCGTCGTACCACCGAAGCATGTTGCTACGGTGCCTCAGCGACACGAACAAGCCTACTACATGCAAGCCCAGTCTGCTCTGCCATCGCCACCTGCAAGACTGCTGCTAGAAGACGGTACCAAGAGAAAGCAGATCACTATTCCCCAAGGCACCCCGCTTCTTCTACTCAAGGACAATGAACGACTCTTGTTGGTCAAGACCGACAAGAATGGGACACTAGTATGTGCGAAGTACACCACTGCTCACCCCGCTGTCAAAGGAGTTCGTGCATGACCAAGCCAAGTTTGCTACACCGGTTTCATACCACCTCCGCCCAAAAGACAGAGAGCTGCACCAGCATTAGCACTAGAAAAAGGTCCTAAACAGCCTCAAATCTCTTTATGAATTCTTAGTGAAAGGATTGAAGGCCTCTCTAACTCCGTTAAAGGCTTAGAGAAGACTGACGATCTAAGGACTAAGATTATGAGCGACATGGCTAAACAGAGAGAAACTAATATCAAGTTAATCCGCAGTCTCAAGCGCGACAAAGATAAGCTTGAAGCAGAGATCGAGAAGCTGAAGGAAGAGATCCAGGATCTCACTAAGGGTAGCCCTAAATTGCCCTAGTTATCTATGTAATAAGGCACAAGTACGCTAGGTTAAATTATATTATTAAGTTTTTTGGGTCATATATTTTATTAGGACAAAGCCTAATGAGCTAGGGCAGTCGTTAGCTCAGTCGTTAAAGCATTTGTCCAGTTACCTATTATTACTATCGTAATGAATAAAGTGCCTTATCTTCTATTAATATTGATATTTTAGTATTTCTTTATCTACTCTTTTTTGGTGTGTGTTTGTCTCCATATGTGTTGTGAGAAAAGTATACGGGAAAACAAGTGTGGGGAGGCACATCAAGACCACGAAAATTAATTCGCTCAGAAAAAATTACATAATTCAGAAAATAATCGAACCAGGATCACGTATGGTGAAGTGGGCCCCGAGGGGCCACACAGGCACGCCCCCCGGCGCCCTACCTAGGCCGGCCGGTGCCCTACCTCCCCCTTCTGCCTCCTCGTCTCGGTCACGGTGAGGTTTGAGCCCAATACAATATAACTGCATATATTTGACTTCCGTTTCTATCTGAATTTAAAATTCACATATTAAATACTTTTAAAGGATGATAAAACTATTTAATTCATGAATTAAAAATAAATTGTATAACACTTTTTCTGGAGGTCATGATTTTGTTGGAAACTACTTATAGGAACCTCATGATTGCTTAAGTTGTTGTGGAACACGAGATAGTAGAATAATGAGAACTCAATTCCTGATGTTTTGTCTTTGGAGATTTTATTTCGATAAAATTAAAATAATTAGCTATAGTTCTCCTTTGTGGTAAAAAAACTATGTCCTACCAGAGCCATATATAGGATAGAAACTTTCTACATATATTACTTGTCTTTGTATTGAGTTTGGTCAACCTCTATGATCCGTTGAAGAACTTTGTCATATTTTCAAATCAAGTGCCACTTCCACATAAGCATTACTCTAATTCAGAGCAATAGCAAATTATTCCACTAAATAAATACTTAATGTTTTATTGGAATCTCTCTGTTATTAAATTGAAAAGAGGTATGAGCTATGCAAAATGAAAAAGGGAGTATAAAAAAATGGACAAGTGTCCGAAGAAATTAAAACAATGGATACTTAGATGCTCGCCTCCCTGAAGAAAAAAAAGAAGAAGAGAGAAAAGATAGCTCATACTCTCTATATATACTCAATTGTTTAAAAGAGAGAGGTTTATATTTCCAAAGAGCAAGGCAGAATTAGGTTCCATTATATTCCACCAAATAAAGCTTGATTCGACTATATGCCTCATTTCTTTGTGGATCTATTGTTTGACTTTACTATAATATGAATGTAAGTATGATCTCACATCTATACCTACCTAAAGATCTACATAAGCTTTTCAGAAGTAGGATAAAAGAAAGGCAATATCATTAAGTGCCTTGGTAAGGATACAAAAATACCAAATGATTCGAGAGTACTACAAAAGGGGAAGGTCGAGCTATCTACTTACTCTCTAATAGACTTGATTAAAGGAAAAGGGTGATCTGTTTCAAGCTATTCTGTTCTCTAACCACTCAAAGATTCATGGTAGACACTTTGAATTCTGCAGTACATAATAACTAGACAAGTTTTATACAATTCATTCTCAAGTTATGCTTTAAAATGTTTTATTCTCTCTAAGACTGAATAAGTTAAAACCAATCTTTTTCTCGGGACGAGTAAAAGCCTAAGTGTGGGGGTAATTATTGACACTTATTAATGTCTAATTTTTATTATCAGTTATCCCTGCGTTATACATGAATATCTACTAGAATATGGTTATTACCAATGATTTCCACAAGTTTTGGTGAAATATATATTTTCTAGGGAATTATCTAGAAAAGCTTTAAAGAGGGATTAGAGTGCATAATTATCACAAACTTATCCGCGAAGAAAATGGTCGTTATCAGGACGTGGGAAGGATCTAGAAGACACCTGAAGCAACGGGACCCGCAAACCCTGCCAGGTGGGGCCGGCCGGCCCACACCTGCGCCGGGCGGCGCCCCTCCTCTAGGGTTTGGCGTCGTCTTCTAGAAGCTTCCTCTACCACCTCCGAGGAGTCATCTCAGCCCTTGGTTAAGTCGGTTTGAACCAACGATCCACATTTATCCCATCGGGCTATAAATAAAGAGCCAGACCCCCCTGAAAGATGCCAGATCAAGAGCGGAAGAGCCTGAAGCATTAGATAGATATCCATTAGATCTAGACCAGCAATCAAGAGAGAGATTAGAGAGATAGAGTAGAAGAGTAGAGATTCAGAGGAGTCCCAGCCTGTCGGAGCTTCTTCGTAGCTGTATTCGTCTGGATTCGGCTCCCTCGCCTGGAGCTGCGTTCTGAGGTACTTTTGTATTCAACATTCTGATTCAAGTAAGTAGTTGTTCTTATTTATTCTTAGGTTTGCAACTCATAATGAGTGCTTTGATCTTGGTAGCTCCTAGGTTGAAGTAGTATCTTATGGTGTTGACGTGGTGTCTGGGCTATGATTACTTGTGAATGTCCCCTGATTAGCCGGATAGTGGTAGTTCATGAAGGTGACTTTATAGCTTCGTTGATTCCTCTGTAGTCCACTTCCCGTTGATAGGATCGATAGGTGTATAGGTGCTTGGTAGGAGAGAACTCTGATTTCTGCTCTTATTCAGGTTACTGCCCAGCTAGAACGGTATTATTCAAAGCTTACCGGTTGTCGAAACTAGATAGTCATTAGCTAACTCCTCATTCTTAATATTCTCTAGGCTGGTTGTGCTATTGGATTAAGAACCATAGACTTAGTCATTATCACTACTGTTCCTTTGGGTTAGATATTAAAACCAGGATAATCTTGGTGATATGCTACATCGGTATTATATTTGTGTGCTTGCAGATAATCTGATTATAATAATAATATAGGGTGCAGTTAATTTATACCAACACCATATCTCCAAATAATAAGTTAGAGAGAGATCATATCAAATAAGAGAGTATTTTTCACTATATATTTTTCACACACGTGCACAACTTGATCTAAGAGTATGATACTTCTCTACTTGGATCCTCGTTTTGACTTTACAATATATGCAGCACAAGTATATCATCATTTTTTCCCTACCAAAGCTCCATAAAAAGCTTTAGTTGTAGGAAGAGAAAGACAATCACAAGTTATGCCTTGGTAACGAATCATACACCATTGAGCGATTTGAGAGTACCATTTGAAGAGTATGAGTGAACTATGCTTTTCTTGTGAAAACTTAAAAAACTCCAAGTTGCTAAGATGTGAATTTGGTAAGATGACTTTGCTTCAAGAACTGTTGCACTTTTTCAACCACTTAAGGATATATGTTAGACAATGCCACATATCCCACTTGTATGAGAAATGTTTTGGAATAACTTTTTATGTTGGTTGCATATCTTAAAATGTTATATTCATATTTACTTTTATTCTGAACCTTTACTCGAGGGCGAGCAAAGAATAAGTGTGGGGGAGCTTGTTGGTGGCTCTTATTGCCTTATTTTAATCGCCAACATTCAAATAAAATCCACTCAAATAATCACCAAACATAGAAATGGGATCTACAACTAACCTAGTTGCACAAGTTTTGGTAATTCATCTTTTGCAGAAGGACAATCATGAAAACCACTATAAATGGGCTCAATAGCAGGCAAGATACAACATTTATAAACACCTAACATAAGCCAAAATGAAGAAAGCCCACGTATCTAGCAAATCAGGGCAAGGAAGGAAGCCTAAACTCAACTCAAAACATCTTAACTTCACGAACACCCACCATGGCCCAAGTCTAGATCATCAAAGGAGGCCACCAGATGAAAATGGGCCAATTTAGCCCCAGCCATGATGCGGCCGCACCTTGGTGCGGCCGCACCCCCACCGGCTCCGTTCAGCCCAATTTTTGGTTGGTTGCCTCCCACCAACATTTCAAAGGCGGTGGCGTGCGGGATTTTAGTTCAACGTACCTGGACAGTCGATTTAGGTATAATTTTACATAGAGGCCCCTCCACTCCACTTATAAAAGGAGGCCTCCTCCTCCTCACTCTACACACCTATACACTTGAGCTCCATTCTTCATATTCATAGTAGTAGTGTCCCTCTAGGTGATTCTCACCTAGTTGTAGTATAGAAAGGAGGAGAGAGAGGTGAGGGAAGAGAGTAGAGGAGGAATCCGGAGCTGTCAGCTTCCTCTTCGTCCGTACTCAGTGTCCCGGGTAGAAGCGTGGAAGGGCCAGAGGTGTCAGCTCCTCCTTGACTTTTGTACCTCTACGGAGACAACTTGTCTGAGTAATATCTAGTTCTTTTTTTTTTGGTAATTCCAAGCTTTCTATTTGATTAAAGTTTAGTGCTTACTTGCTTGCTTACGGGATCTCCGCTCGACCGAGTGCTTTAGTCTAATTAAGATATCGGACTAGAGTAGTAGCCGTTAGCGTAGACGTGGTGTCTGGGCTAGCGAGTTACCTGAGTTTGCGCCCAACCCCATGGATAGTTGTGGTAGCCCCGGGAGTGACAGCTCTGACTAGGCCTTTGTATTCCACTACGTTCAGATTGGTGATTTTGTAGAGCTTTTGGTGGCCTAACCCCGACTCTTTGCTTTCGGTCTTTTTTGAGAGTCGAGAAAAGGAACCATTTGCTCGAAGTAAGTGAAGTCTAGTAAGACTGAAACTTAGTTATCTAGTCGGTCTTGAAAGAACCTTAGAAAACCCCTCTCTACCCACTAAAAACAGTTATTCCTTGGACGACCTTTATCCTTCTAGATCACTTCTCGTTCCCCGTGGAAATCGATACCTAGGAATACTTTGGGTGAAAGCTACAGCGGTATCTGCGCGCTTGTGGATTTATCTGTTTGCGTTAACAAATACCAACAAGAGCCACCACAGTGCCGCCACTACACCCAGGGGAGCCACTGCGCTGCCTCCATCCTCTTCTTCCTCTTCGTCAGCGTCGGGTATTCGTCTTCGACCGCCGTCCCGCCACTGCGCCACCATGTGTGTCTGTGCAGGGAGAGAAGGAGAGGAGAGGGAGAGGGGAAGGGGGGGAGGCGGGCAGGGCTGTGGGTGGGCCGGCCTGCCCGGCCGGTCGGCCGGACCTCCTCCACCCCCCGCCGAGTAGCCCCCGCGGTGGGCGCGGGAGCGGAATGGGCGGCGCCCGCCCCCGGCCGTCTTGTGATGGCGCGGGGGCGCCAAGCGTGCTTCTTTGGGCCGGGCCTACCCTAGTTGGGCCGTGATGGGCCCTGCAGATCGGCCCTTTGCCGTTTTTCTTTTTAATTTAATTGTTAATTCAATTAGTTAAATAAATTTCCTGCATATATATATGTAGACATTTAATTTGTTAAATGAATTTATTGCACATATATATATGTAGACATTTAATTTGTTAAATGAATTTGTTGCATATATATATAGACATTGCAATGAAATTAAATTTTTTATGTACAAAGAATAATTATTAAATAGCAAGAGTGTATGTAATAATGTTTTTCCTGCCTATTTTTTTTTGCTGCCTATATATGTAATAACAGTTGCTTTTTATGATTTCTTTATTTAAAATTGCTTTATTGTATGTAACAACAATGATGTATTCTATTTCTTTCCTTCCTTACATTTATGTAATATCTTTGCTAAGTATTTATTATTTACTTTCTTACATGTAAATTATCATTTTCTACGGAATTAGGTTAAAAAATTTATGTAATATCTTTGCTAAGTACTTATTATGTAATAAGTTGCTTCCCTTAGGAAATTATTGTTTGTAATTACTTTCTTACATGTAAATTATTATTTTCTACAGAATTAAGTTAAAACATTTATGTAATATCTTTGCTAAGTACTTATTATATATCTTTACTATGTACTTTCTTCATTTAGGAAATGTAATTGTATGTACTTATTATATATCTTTACTAAGTACTTTCCCTCCAATGGGCTTGCAGTGGTCTTTTTTTGCAAATTATTTAAATAACAATGGCCTTTGAGTACTTTCTATATAATAATGTTTGCTAGTGTAATTGTATGTACTTCCTATTATTTTCTATGTAATAATGTTATTGTATGTAATAATTAGTACTCATGTTAGCTTATTATATTTGAAGTTAGCGAGAAGATGACTTCTCCAAAATCTAGAGAGCAGGCAGATGACCAGCGTGCAGAGTCGCCCAATAAGACTCACACACTCCCGGAACAACGGTTAGTTTCACGCGATTACGAAGCTATGAAGATTTATTTTTTTAACGTAAAATCCTATCAAATGAACTCACATAGTTATTGCCCTGCATTTAGAAAGATAAATTCTCCGAAAGAAGAAGAAAATGATTTGCATGGTGACATGTTGGAAGAAGAGAAAGATGACGGGAACCGAAGTGATCCATACCCTAGCATAGACAGGCCACGTCAATAAAGCGTTGACCCAGATTATGATCCCGCTAATGAGGTATAGTTAATACGTGAAAAAGCAATACTTTCATTCATAGTATTATATGCGCCGATCCTTACTTTCTTGAATTGTTTCGGACAGGAGGTTTTGTCTCAAATACGGGAGATTCTAGCAGAAGAAGAAGACATGCCACACGGCGAAGCATCAGAAACGACTGAGACAACCACTTCCAAATCAAGAAAAAGAAAACTAAGTGACCAAAAACGCGGTGACAGAGGAACAAACAAGTGGCCAGAGCAGATGTATATTATTCCTGACATCAGCCCAGAAGGAGAGCCTATAATGTCTGATGAGGTGGCTGCCAAGTTATGGAATACCATTGGTTTCTTGGTCAGGGATAAACTGGACATCACAATCCCCAGGTGGAAGGATGTGAGCGTGGCTAAATGGAAAGAGCTATGGGGACAAGTTTATAGAATGGTTTGTTTCCCTAGGGGACGGAGAAACTTGTGAAAGAGTATTTTTTCAAGCAGATTGCAACATCATCGGAGATGAATACCAAATTTCTCAAGCATGGATTGGACACAACGAGCAAGTATAAGATCACCCCTGGGCAGTGGGCAGTATTCAAGGCACTGAGGGAAGACCCAATTTTCAAAGCCATGAGTGAAGCTGCTTTAGAACTAGCAAAGAGGAAAAGTACCACCATCACCTTGGCACGGGTGGTTACAAGCTGCAGATTCCAAAATAGCGGGCAGAGGAGGAAGAGCTGAAGAAAGAAGGCAAGGCCGTGCTCTCAGAGGAAGTTAACGAGAGGATGGCGAATTGGCTCAAGGTTAGAGGAACAACACAAACTCTTACTAGTGTGAACTGTCCCGCGGAAATCACACCGATAGTTGAGAGGATGTTGGAACTGGCAGCGGAGGTAAAAGAAGGAAGATTCAAGCCATAAAGGGAGAGGGACATCTTGAGTCTTAGTTGAGTCTTAGTCTGGACAACCCTGAGCATCTTGGACGTGTACGAGGCATCTTGTCAAAGAAGGGATAGAAAGAAGGATTTGGTGAGGTGTAGGTGGGTATTATAAGAAACAAGATCGATATAAGGAAGACATAAAGTATTATTTTTAGGAACAGGCTAAAAAACAATTCAAAAGCATGATGTCAGATTTTCTAACAAATTCTGATCCTCAGTTGATGCAGAAGTTAGCTAGTGCAATGTCTGTTCAGCAGATGAGCACACAAGGCCCACAGATACAGCTCATCCCAACACAACCCTCGCCTAGAGCTCAGCAGATGATTACTGCCAAGTCTACTCAATCTCCTCCCTTTCCAAGTAGTGTGGGGTCTATGGGAAACAAGGACCGCTACCCAGTGCATGACATTAATACGCCGACACCTTGCAAACTGCTCATACAATATCGTATGAAGCATCAACGTACAAGGGAGGTAGCCACGGGCTTTGCGATCCCCAAACGTGACTACCACGGTGCTACTATACCAGAAGAGTATAGCAGGGTAGAAGTGTCAACGGTCGTCCCAGGATATGAGGATGATATGCTAGAAATACCTGGCCCCGAGGGTATCGAGACACTCGGACAGGCCATTAAGAATTTCATCCTATGGCCTCGACGAGACGTCGAGTTGACCTAGCCACCACCATCATCCTCTAAAGCCCTGCCAGAAATTCAGGAGTCAGCACCTCTCGACTGTCATCCGAATACAACACCATCCCCATCTGCCCAGTGTCTTCCTAACCCACCGTCACCCCATGCTGCCGATCCTATTCGAACCCCACCGTCAACACCAAAACCAGCAGGATTTCTACCACAAACTACACCATTCAATGAGCCTGCTTCTTCTCCACCGCCTCAAGACTTCGAAGCTTCATCTTGGACACCACCGCCGCCACCAAAGAAGATCTAAGAAAAACCTAAGGCGAGGAAATTTTTGGTTCCCAAATTGGTCTCCCCCTACGAGCCGAAGAAAAAAACTGCTGGCACCGCTAAATTTTTGGAAGGGATTGCGCAGACTCGCAAGTCACATATTGTGGACTTAGTTGAGCAGGAGAGGTCGGCAAAAGGTCTGGAGATCAGAGCATTGGAGATCAGGAAGCCAACATGGGATGATTATCAAAACGTCTCTAATACATATATACCGGGCAAGCCTCTATTGAGTTGGAAAAAAAACTCCAAAAGGTCCTAACTGGTATTAAAAGACTTTATGACTGGTATATGAGAGCAGCTTCTGTCGGCATCGACGCAATCCAAGTAAATATACCACCATCGACTTTCAGAAGTGAATGAGATACGACTTTCGTTACTTCCGAGGACATATGGTTGATGATGAACCTCCGACAGCTCAACGTTCAGCTCGTAATGCTGTTTGTATTGTAAGTCTTGCTCTCGTACTAACAGGAACATCGTTTATTATTATTGACTTGTATTAAGATTGAATTTTTGACATGCACTTGTGCCTTGCAGAATGCAATATGATCATGACGAGGCGCTTTACGGTCTTGGACCAAGCAACAATGAGAGCAAAAGGTCTACGTACCTTAGTCCAAAGAAAATATGTGAGAACGAGCACACCTTCCGGATTGGTGACGACAGCGATCTCTTGAAGGGGTTATCAAAAGAAGAAGCTATGAAGAAAAAATAGAAATAGAGAAGGAACATGAGGCTCAATACGCCGCCTACATAGGGCATGCATTGCTTCAGTTCAAACACAGAGAAGTCATAATTGCCTCTTATAACTTTAAGTAAGTATAAGTTTATATACATACATCAAATTAAGTATCAGTTTATATACATGCTTAACAATTCTGGTCTGATCGTGCAGCGACCACTGGATATGCTTCTATATTTACCCTAGGGACGGAAGGGTGCTGGTCTTTGACTCCGCATACTTCAATTCTGAAAGATATACAAAATTCACGACCATCTTAGAACGGCAAGCCAACATAAGCATGCATCCTTTTATCGATGAGAGTTTAAGAATTACTAGCTGATTCTTTTTTAGATAATAGTTGTTATAGATTCTATAAATTAAGAAGTGGGGTGTATGACTTGTCCAAGAAGGGAGAGCACTGAACATATTTCATAACTGACCGGTACATAAATTTATGAATTCATAGCATGCATATATAGTACATAAGACGATGTTGCAAGTAAATAATTGAATGCCCTTTATTTAGTGCCACAAGCAACCAGCCGGTTCGGTGCACAACGGATTCTACGTGTGCGAGTTCATGAGAAGACGGATGGTACATGAAGAACCCTAATAAGGTACAACTAATTGTTATGTTTGTATTTATGTCATTAAAAATACAAATATATATTGTAGATACGTGGAAATATATATTTGATGTTTATAAACCTTTTTCAGGCGTATCAAGAAACCAAGTCCAAAAACTTCACCGAGAAAACTCTATATGGAATTGTTGAGGACCTGTGCTCATTTATCTTGAATGAAATCATTCCTACGAAGGAAAAAATATCACCATGCAGATAGCCCCTTAGGGAGACCCGGAGTTCAGAGCGCTAAGGGACATTAGCGCTCTGAAATTGAGTTGAAATAATTATTAGAATCATGTCGAATGTAAACTTTATTATCATATCGTGGCGAAAAACAACTTTAATGTACATAATGTATGATGTAATTAAATTATTAGTGGTGTATATATGTATATAATTGTATGATATAATTACTTTCTTGTTGATGTATTTTTTATAATTAAATAGCCTTTGTATTGATTATAGTGTAAGAGAGAAAGAGAGGGAAAGAGGAGGGAGGAAGAGGAGGGGGGAGAGAGGAGGTGTAACACCTCGGTGTTACGTTAACCTAAACCTGCCATGTCATCATCATTATTGCATGAGCATTCATGATTTGAGAACCCTAATAAGTATAACTAAAATGAGTTTATTCAATTCTAGGGTTGGTTGTGCTCTTTTATATCGTATGTGTATGTGTATACCATTTAAATTTCACTTGCATGTTTAATCTTGATTATAAAAGCAATTAACTAAAACTAATCTTGATGTTTGCAAGTGCTTGGCTAACCTTGACTCATACCCTAACCATGTTTTATAAGTCACATGATGCAAAGCAAGAACAAAAATTGGAATTGGGATTCAAATGCCAACACCTTCCAAAATTGGCTAAGTGTTGGAATTTTAATTCCAGTTCAATTCGGGGAGCTAACCGTAATTAATTTTTTAAATAAAAGTTGCTAACTAGTGGCACCATTTCAAAGTATAAACTTTGTACTTTGAAAGTATGCCATTGGTTGGGTTTGAAAAGTACCACAACACCATTAATTAATTGCCCAAAGAATCAATTTGAAATTCCTTTTCAAAAACCCCGAAATTTAAAGTGTTTTTGCCCCTTTCTCAATTTCATCTCAAAATATTCAAAATTTGGGAAAAACTTCAAAAATACAGTTTGTGCATCTCTTTGAGCTCTACAACTTTGATAAATAAAGTTTTTCAAGTTTTTGAATAAAATTTGAAGTAATTTCAAAAGTTCTTTAAATTGGAAATTGTCCCCTTATGATTTTTAAACTCCAATTCAAAATCTATTTAGTTTCATGAAAAACTCCCTTAATAAAAGTGATAGATCTTGAGAAATAGAATAACTTTTAGTTTTGGAGATTTTCATCTTTTATTCAAAATTTGAAAATAATTTTGAAATCCCAAAAGTTAGGGTTTTGCACTATTTTCAAATTTGAAATGCAATTTCAAAAAATATTTGGAACAAAACTTCTTTAATGAAAGTTGTAGAGCATGAAAAGTTGTGCAATTCATATTTTTTGCAGAATTTTGAGTGCAGTTCAATTTTTGAAAGTAATTTAGAAAAGGGATGGGAAATATCTACTACTACATTACATGAACCGGGGGGGGTGCCACCTCGCTCGTTGCCCATGCCGTCCGGTCGTCGTCGCCGTGGCTCTTCTCGCGTCCTCGCCGGCGATCCCGTGAAACCAACCACCTGGCCGAGTTCATGAAGCTGCTGGCCACCTCCACACCCGGTCTTGTCCTATAAAACCCAGTGGCGGACCGTCGACTTCTCTCTTTTTCCCTCCTTTGCTCGCCGCCGGCCGTTTCAACATCCTTGTCGAAATTCACGGTCACCAAGCCATCTCACTCCAATTGCTCTTGTCCACAGCTCCGCAACCTTGCTGCAACTCCATAGAGTCAAATCTCAGAGCTTGACATCGCCGGAGGAGCTCAGGCGACGTCGTCTCTTTCATCTCCGGCAACTACCGCCATCGTGAGCTTCTGCTACTCGCCAGCGCTCTTCCGAGCACCTCAAGCTCCACCAAATGCTTTGCTAGCTTCATCTTGCTTCACAAATTGATGTCGGCTCCATGTCGTGTGCAGCGTATCATCGGAAGCGTCGGAACGCCGACGAGCTTCTTGGTTCACACCACCGCAACCGCCATCGCCATCGACTTTCTTCTTTCCGTTCGTTCAAGCCTCGCCGTCACCTTGTTTTGAAGCCTTGGTGAGCCTCTGAGTATACCCAGCGTGTTGGTTGCATTTAGTTTGCCGTGGTTTAGCCGAAACGGCGTCGCTCCGACGAGCTCCGCCGTGCACCACGTGCCACCGAGCCGCCACAGCCGCCGTCATGCATGCTCCGGTGATCGGCTAGGTCCATGTGATACCTTGTTGAGTTCGTCTCGGTGAGGGGAATATGTTGGTGCAGTTGGTTACGTCGGAAAGGCCGCCATCAGCGAGAGCCGCTGCCGACCATCGCCGCTGTGACTGTGTGCCGGAGGAAGGAAGAAGAGAGGGGGAGAAGTGAGGTTGACCTCCCGGCCCCGCGCTGCCAGTGAGAGAGAGAGAGGGAGGGAAAGGCGCAGCAGGCCACGCGCCCGCGCGCGTGTTGACGGTGGATAACATCAACATTCATTAGAACTTTAGACACAAGAGAATACATGAAAACACACTAGTCTAGGGTTTTAACTGACAATTTCCATGAGTTTTGCATATTCTATATTTTCTAGGGATTATTCCAGAAAAGCTGAAAAGAGGGATTCAAGTGCAAAATAAACACGAAACTTATCCGCCATGGAAAATATCATGATTGGACTCGGAAAGACTCGGAAGACACCGAAGCAATGGGGGGGGCCAAAGGCCGCCGAGGTGGGGGCCGGCCCCCCCGGGGGGCGGCGCCCCCGCTAGGGTTTGCCCCCTCCTTCCTCGGAAGCTTCCTCCACCGCCTCCCGATGCATCTCGGCCCTTGGTTAAGTCGGTTTGATCCAAGGCGCACGCGCATCCCACGGACTATAAATATGTGGGTAGACCCCCCTGGAGAGAGCCAATTCATTATTCATCAAAGGCCTCAAGCCATCAAGCATCAAGAAGCCTTCAAGTTCATCAAGAGCCTTCTAGTTCATAGTTCTAGTTAGTTAGATTAGAAGTAGAGGAGATCTAGTTCTTCATCAGGATCTGGAGCCCCCGGCGTCTTTCTCGGAGCCGCAGGAGTTCGGTATAGTTCTAGTTCTTTCTTATTGTATTCATTATTCAGATTAGGGAGACATTATTCTTAATAGTTCATATATTCTTAATTGCAATAGTCATTGTCTACTTTGATTATATGTCTAGTTTAGTTAGTTCGATCTTATTGAATTTATGTAATTGCTCGTATAGCGTTTATCCAAGTGTACAATGGGTAGATGATAGACAATATGTAGACGTGGTGTCTAGATATCTTGTTTATCTGCGAGTGCACCCTGACATGTCGGAATGTGTGGTAGTCCGCGTAGGTGATAGCTACGTTGGTTCCTTTGTAGTCCACCCTCCGTGTGTAGGACAGCAGGGCACGGTCACGAAGTTGGATAATGACTCTGTTTCACATCCTTCCTAGTTGATGCCCCCTTACATGTGATCATGATATAGGGTTGACTTAGCGATGATTACTAGATGTAATTGCACTAATTAGAGTTATTCATTGATGTAGTTATAGAATTACCTTAGACAATTAACTCCTTAGTTTATCCATTGGCTAACTATGATTATGAGTAGACAATGCTCTGATGATTATCTATATAATGATGATTATGCTATCATCCGTATTTATCTGTATTTATCTTGTGACCTCTGCCTTTGTTATGAGTAGAGTAGATGACATTGGTAATATCACTTATTCATTGTATATACTTTCTTATCAATATAATAGATAGAGTTTATAACAAAGCTTTTTCAGTGGTATAAATATAAATCGACAATCTGGTAGAACTCTCCTAGGTAAAATGCTACAATGGTATAATTATCTGTCCGCTTGCAGAATCTATTTTAGTTTATATACATATCTCTCGCCTAGTCATATTAAATAATACATGTAAATCTATATTTGCTTCTTAGCATTACAATTAAGGATGACAACTTAATTCATGCTTAGGAATGCTAGTGATAAAGAAGTGGCTAGTTCCTAATGACAAGTTAATTTAAATACCATGCATTTCTAATCTCGTTAATTCATAGCGACGTTAGATGTGTCAACAAGCATTTTTGGCGCCGTTCTTTGGGGAAGGCACAATAAACTTAGGAAATATTGATAAACATATATACAACATGGATAAAGTCATATTACCAATCGATCTCTAACTCAAACAGGTACACCCTTCGTTGTTATCATTTGCTTATCTTATGTAGGGTGATGAATGAATAGTTTTTCTCTTCTAAAGAACTTCACTAACGATCTAGAGAAACTCCTTAGAAAGAAGAAGTTTGTAGAAGCAAGGGATAAATTCGAGTCACTATCAAGAACACCCGCTGCTGCTCAAGCTAGCTTTTCAGAGGAGCCAGCTCCAACATTGGAAGAAGAATTTGAAGAACAAGTAGAAGAACAAACAGAAGAGCAATTAGGAGAAAACCTAGCTTCTGTGTTTGAAGACCTGGCTGAGAAGACACTGCATGAGTTCTTTGCCCCAACAACAGCAAACATCCGGACTGGACCAGCAATCAACACTGGGGAGAATGGATTCGAGCTCAAGCCTGCTCTCATCACCATGGTTCAAGCCGACCAATTACGTGGAAAAGCTCATGAAGATGCAAGTGCACACCTACAACACTTCCTAGAAATCTGCTGCAGACCTTCATGATCAGAGGAGTACTAAGAGATGCTATTTTACTCCGTCTTTTTCCGTTCTCATTATTGGAGAAAGTTAAGCAGTGGTTCTACATCAACAAAGACAAGAACACTACATGGGACCTGTGCTCAACCGCTTTCCTGGCAAAATTCTTTCCTACCGCCAAGACTAATGCCCTGCGTGGGAAAATTGCAAGTTTCCATCAACAACATGATGAATCATTCACTGAAGCATGGGAAAGATTCTAGAACTACATAGAAGACTGTCCTCATCATGGGATAGAGGAGTGGCTATTAATGCAGAACTTTCTACCCACGGGCTTGTCTCTAGCACCCGTGAATCTATTGATCTTTGCGGTTGGGGGGAGCTTTCCCGTCACTTAAGCTCTCGGATGCTAAAGCACTCGTTGAGAAGATGGCCTTAAATTCAAGTTGTAATGAAGAACGTACTCAGCCCGCAGAAGAAAGGAGGAGGAATCCATCATCTCAAGGAAACTGACATGGTCACTACCAAGCTAGACCTCATTATGAAGAAGCTCGATATAGAGAAGAAGGAAGTCATGCACATCAATGATTCCCATATGACATGTGAAGAATGTGGAGACTACGGGCACTCGGCTATCAGCTGCCCTACACTACAAGAGGATGCGAACTTCATCAACAACAACACCTACTACCGTCCTCAACAAAACCAAGGATGGAATCAGCAACCTCGACAATGTAATTACCAAGGTAACAACCAAGGTAATAATTTTAATAATTACAATCTTCCACCTTTAAGAGATTTAGTTGCTAATCAATCTAAATTGTTAGATCAAATGACTAGAAAGATAGCTTCAAATGATAAAGCATTAGAAAACATAAATACTAGATTGGACACCTTTGCTTACGCTATAAAGAATCAAAGACAACGGCTTTAATAAAATGTTAGAATCACAATTAGCTTAACTAGCTGTTCTTTGTTCCTCCATTCGAGAAAGATAAGATCCCAAGCTAACCGGAAGATTTAGAAACTGCTAATCTTGTTGATATTCACAATGCAACCCAATACCATATTGAGCCTGTAGATGTACAGTGGATTGACCACTCTCTACCTGAGAAGATGGGAGACCCTGGAAGGCCTATCATTCCTATCGCTATAGGATGTCATAGCTTCCCGGAGGCTATCTACGATTTCGGCGCTAGTGTCAATATTATGCCCAAGGTAATCTATGAGAAAATATTAAATGATCCCCTGTTGTACACAAATATGCGTTTGCAGCTTATAGATCAGTCCATCTGCTACCCTAAGGAAGTACTAGAAGAAGTTGTCATTAGAGTGGGACAATCATACGTCCCAGTTGATTTCGTGGTCATGGAGATAGAAGTAGATGAGAAGGCACCCATAATTTTGGGCAGACCATTCTTGTGCACAACAAAAGCCATCATTTATGTGGAGTACGCCAAGATCGTCCTATCCATTAAGGACAAGAAAGAAAGATTCACATTTAAGAACCGCGTCCTGAAAGCTCCTGCAGCCCCGAAGCAATTCCATCAACAAGAAGAGCAACTACAGCAGTCAGTGCCGAAGAAAAAAAAATAATAGAAGCAATAGAAGATAGAGGGAGATCAAGCATGCACCTGAAGAAACTATTCAACTAATCACTGCTCTCAATACAGAAAATGATTATATGCTACCCAAGCCATTTCCAACAAAAGAGGTGATCCAGGTATACCAATTATTGAATGCACGATCAAAGACACCACTTTCACCAACATCATCTGCGACACCGGATCAGGCTGCAACGTAATGTCAAAACAGGTATATGATGATTTATTTGATAATTTACATCTATACCCAACATTTATTCAGTTGCAGATGGCGGATCAATCACTGAGGTTCCCTGAAGGAGTGGTCAATGATGTCATGGTAAGAATTCAAGGGCAATATATACCTGCAGATTTTCTAGTTCTTGATATGCAGGGAGATGATGAATCCCCGATCCTTTTAGGAAGAGCATTTCTCTACACCGCCAACGCGAACATCTACATCAGTTCCGGACAGATCCACTTCAACTTGCCCACCGAAAAGGTACGCTGTCAATTTAGAACACTTGTTAACCAGGAACAGATCAGGAAGCAACGCAACAGGAGAAGATGCCAAGGCCGCAGTCAGGTTGCCCATCCTCACTGTAGCTGGGAAGAATTTCCTAGAAAGATTGTAAAGTATGAAGACTGCTACAAGGTGCAAGAAGAGAATACACAAGCACCACGCTGGAGTGAGTGGGAAGCGGAAGCTGAAAGGATGGACCAAATCGTCAAGGCAGAAAAAGAAGAGATCCTAGCACATCTAGAAAAGTGGGAGAAGGAAAACAAAGCTGAAGAGCTGGAGCTAGAGAAGAGAGAAGCAGAAGAAACAGAAAAGAGATGGAAGGAGAAAGAAGAAGCACGTGCTGCGCCACCACGAGACGGGGAGTTGACTGAGGTGACCTCAGACAATGAACCCACTAAGTAAGTATTCTCCTCTATCTAAGTCCTGTCGGTAGACTTTAAATTTCGTACCCTAGCCATAAGGTTAGAATGGTAGTTATCTACTTAAGTTCACTAGTAAGTTTACTTTAATATATAGTGGCATAATTATGTTGGCACATTAAAATAAAAAAATACACACACACATTCATTGCATTATTTATTACATCACAAAATTCATAAGCCCCATGTGATTAAACTTATGGGATCCCCGTAGGAGTATGTACTTGTGGTGGGCATAAAAACAAAAATAATAAAAATAGCATTCATATTTAATTCCTGCATCATAAACAGAAAATTCAAAAAAAGAGAAAAATGAAATCCTGCTAAAATCTGGCAATGTAAAAAATTTGCTCATAAAGAAGGTTAAGTACTCTTTGGTTGACCGCTAACCCAGTATTAAATTCAAGCCTCAAGTTTTGGTTTCCCTTTTTTGTGGAGTGTATTCATGCAGGAACAACATCATGACAAGGAGAGAGTCTATCAGTGGTAACCACCAGGTCCGCTATGGGCTAGCTCGCTCTGAAGGACATTTACACCAAGTATTACAAACATCCAACTTGGGGGAGGAGCATCCCCTAGTTATCAGGTGACTACACCTAGGTGATTATTAAGTTTACTTTATATAGTCATAAAATACCAAAAATATGTGGGCACATGAAGGTCCACGAAAGTCATAGAGTCTTTTGTTAGGATATTAATTCAAAATGATAAAAAGATACATAATTATTCAAAACCAAATAAATATTTAGTTATATATATTAAAGTATATTTAAAGACAGTCTAGGCTAGAGCTAATTAAAAAGTTGATGAATATTAAAATTTGTTTCGGAGATGATGAATAGTTGCTCTGTTGTCATGCTAGTCAAGTACCTAGTTGCCAAACTTAAATCTTCCCGAAGTTTTAAACACCGGCTTGTTTTTAATTGGAGAATTTACTCGAACCTGAATTGTGGAGGCATAATTTTGCGCTGAGTCTAAATGGTTGATCGATATGATTCATGAAGGTTGAGCCGTTATTTATTTTATTTCTAGCATTACTAAGTTCTGAAGGTTTATTTTGAAAATTTAAAATCTACATGATGAGCTCTTGTATGACAAAATATGAATTCCTACCAAAGCCAGAAATAATATTCTTAGAAGATATGAAGCCTTTTCACATTTAAGCTGCCTGCTTTACATTGAGTTCAGTCAACCTATGTTGTATACCTTATGAGAGTCTTGTCATGCTTTTAAAACCAAGATCACATACACACTCCAGTCCACATATGCATTATTCCTACCCTGGAAGTAAGCGCAATCATTCACATATTTTTCATCCATGTTCATCATAAAAATGTTTCTCTCCTACATTGGGAGAAAACACCAAAAATATACACCCCATAGAAAAAACCCCTGTCTTTAATGCTCTAAGTCGATTTGTATCTCTCTAATTGGTTATTATATTTAAGGGATGCATGTGGCTATGATTAAAAAAAAGAGAGAAGAAGAAGGGAGTAAAATGGACAAATGTCCCAGCAATTTAAGCAACGGGTATAAGATGTTCGCCTCCCTGATTTAGAATAATAAAGATGGCCCATGCTTCTTCTGAGAAAAGTTTCAAGAGAGTTATTTCAAAAGAGCAAAAGTAGAATTAGAGTTAGCTACAAATACCATATATACACCTATCCGCCATATTCCATACACATGCACATCTTGGTTTGATTGTATGCCTCGATTCTCTATGGATCCATTAGTTGACTTTACAATATATGCATTGCAAGTATGCCTACCCTTGTTATTGCCGATCCTATGAGCTCTACCATATATATATATATATATATATATATATATATATATATATATCCTTAGTGTAGGAGGCATAACATCATCAATGCCTTAAGGGAGAACTATAAATACCACATACATTGAGAGACTTGAGGGTGTCATATAATGAAGTTCTGAGTTTTATTTTAAAAACTTATAAAAACTCCAGAATATTAGCACTGCGAAGAATTTGAGACATAGCGCTTGACTTGATTGTTCTGTCCTTTGATTGCTCAAGACTTATGCAAAAGCTGTAAAAGCCCTATAATTAAGGGTAGAATGAGTAAGTTTGAAGGTTAGAACATATACTGTTTAATCTAGATGAATATCTTTGTTTGAAAGCATGTGTACTTGAAAAGATTAACAACATTGTAGCAACTCCTGATCCAAATATAATAGAAATAAGGCTTAGTTTGTTTGCCAAGGGACTGGAAAGGTAAGCTTGGGGGAGTTGTTGACGGTGGATAACGTCAACATTCATTAGAACTTTAGACACAAGAGAATATATGAAAACACACTAGTCTAGGGTTTTAACTGACAATTTCTACGAGTTTTGCATATTCTATATTTTCCAGGGATTATTCTAGAAAAGCTGAAAAGAGGGATTTAAGTGCAAAATAAACATGAAACTTATCCGCCACGGGAAATATCACGATTGGAGTTAGGAAGACTCTGGAAAACACCCGAAGCAACAGGGGGGCCAGAGGCCGCCAGGTAGGGCCGGCGGGCCCCACCCTGGGGCCGAACGGCGCCCCCTGCTAGGGTTTGCCCCCTACTTCTGGAAGCTTCCTCCACCGCCTCTCCTGATGCATCTCGGCCCTTAGTTAAGTCGGTTTGATCCTGCGGCGCACGCGCATCCCACCGGACTATAAATATGTGGGTAGACCCCCCTGGAGAGAGCCAATTCATTATTCATCAAAGGCATCAAGCCATCAAGCATCAAGAAGCCTTCAAGTTCATAAGAGCCTTCTAGTTCATAGTTCTAGTTAGTTAGATTAGAAGTAGAGGAGATCTAGTTCTTCATCGGGATCTAGAGCCCCCTGGCATGCGGGAGCTTGAAGTTCGGTATAGTTCTAGTTCTTTCTTATTGTATTCATTATTCAGATTAGGGAGACATTATTCTTAATAGTTCATATGTTCTTAATTGCAATAGTCATTGTCTACTTTAATTATATGTCTAGTTTAGTTAGTTCGATCTTATTGAATTCATGTAATTGCTCGTATAGCGTTTATCCAAATGTACAATGGGTAGATGATAGACAATATGTAGACATGGTGTCTAGATATCTTGTTTGTCTGCGAGTGCACCCTGACATGCCGGAACGTGTGGTAGTCCGCGTAGGTGACAGCTACGTTGGTTCCTCTGTAGTCCACCCTCCGTGTGTAGGAGGGGCCAGGCACCGGTCGCCGAAGTTGGATAATGACTCGTTTCACATCCTTCCTAGTTGATGCCCCTTACATGTGATCATGATATAGGGTTGACTTAGCGATGATTACTAGATGTAATTGCACTAATTAGAGTTATTCATTGGTGTAGTTATAGAATTATCTTAGACAATTAACTCCTTAGTTTATCCATTGGCTAACTATGATTATGACTAGACAATGCTCGATGATTATCTATATAATGATGATTATGCTATCACCCGTATTTATCTATATTTATCTTGTGACCTCCTTTGTTATGAGTAGAGTAGATGACATTGGTAATATCACTTATTCATTGTATATACTTTCTTATCAATATAATAGATAGAGTTTATAACAAAGCTTTCCCCAAGTGGTATAAATATAAATCGATAACCTGGTAGAACTCTCCAAGGTAAAATGCTACAATGGTATAATTATCCGTCCGCTTGCGAGAATCTATTTTAGTTTATATACATATCTACGCCTAGTCATATTAAATAATACATGTAAATCTATATTTGCTTCTTAGCATTACAATTAAGGATGACAACTTAATTCATGCTTAGGAATGCTAGTGATAAAGAAGTGGCTAGTTCCTAATGATAAGTTAATTTAAATACCATGTATTTCTAATCTCGTTAATTCATAGCGACGTTAGAAGTATCAACAAATACAACAAGACGCGGGCTGCGTCGAAGCTGGGCGGCGGGCCGCTCGGGCCGCCTGATGAGCCCGAGGAGGGAATGAAAAGTGATTTTCTTTTTTTCAATTTGATTTTCCAAAGCTGCATTTCATCTTTTCATAATAATTTATTTTGGGCAGTTAAAAATAAAATAAAAAATATGTATGTGAACCCTGTAAAATGCTCTATGTAGAAAAAATACTAACTCCGGTTTTCAGTAACTTTTGTTTGCCATGAAAATTGCTCCTTTAAATTAATAAATACCACTTCCATGATTTTTAGTAATTAAAATATAATTCCAAAAATCATGAATTTTGTTTTATGTGCTAATTAGATGATAATAATCTTAATTATGAAGTTTGATCATATTTTGACTAATTTTTGTTTATGCTTAATTAATACCCTAGTTAATTAATGTTTAATTAATTAATCTTTTGATTAATTAGGGTTTAATTAATCTCTAGTTAGCAAGTTAATTAGTGGCGTTCAACATCTGTAAAATGGTTAATAAATTAGTAATTAACGTTAATCTTTGTTAGGGTTGCTTGATTTTGGGATTGAGTGATGACCCTAGGTCATTAACCCTAATGACCTTCGGCATTTTATGTTGATTGCGTATCGTTAGTCCGTCGTCATCGACGCTAGCTATACTTTCTTAGTGCAACTATACCGTGAAGGAAAGTTATACTCAAGATAGGTTAACAATCGTTGCATCATTATCGCATGCTCCTTTTATTATTGCATTGTAATCATGCATCTCAATCGTGTAGTTGTGCCGTCCGAGGAGGGAGTTGATCCAACTCCTATTTCTAAAGAAGGTATTCAGCGTGAAGTGGTTGGGTCCAATCATGGTAATTGGGTAGCTGAGCCCCACTTCGTCGAGCCCCAAGGCAAACCCCGGATGCATTCAAACCCTGCCTTGAATGTCGAAAGTCTTTTATGATTTTATGTGGATGATATGATGCATTAGGTGGTAGGACTTGTGTGATATCCTACTTTGATGCATTTACCGTACCTTGATATATTACCCTGAATACCTATTTTTATTTCGAAAATAATTAGTATACGCTTAGCCCTGCTGATAGCATAGGCTTTATGAAATGTTTTTCAAAAATATGATAACAATACCCCTTTTGAGAAAACCTATTGTTACTTGTTGGTATCCCTTCACTTTGATCGGGTCAAGGGTACGCAACAAGAACATGAGGAGTAAATTGATACCGGGTGGAGTGACTTGCACCAGGAAGGGCTGGTGCCCTGGTGTAGTGTCGTCCACTTGTGAGTCGGTTAAGCACCGTTCGTTGCCTTGGCCCTTGGATCATGAGGTTATTGGATAGTACTAGTCGCATGCTAATGGCGGTAAGCTCTCTTGTACTATCCATGACAAGAACGGATAACCGGGATGAGCGTAGCGTGTACCCATCCTACGGGGCCACCGTGGAAGGGGACCGCGGCATAGGGAGATGGTGTACTGTACCCTCGTGGCTAGGACCCGTTCTGGTATGGAGAAATCCAAGTGTGAGTCGATGTATGTAAGATGTTCGGTCCTTCATACATCGTGTGGCTTGGAAGCCCCAGTTGGGTATATAAAGCGATTCGAATCGTCGTTGCTCCACGATATGGGAGACTTGATCCTTGCACCAGCATCGTAGTAATGATGGAAGCTGATGGAAAGTTTTGAATTCGTTACATGATTGACAAATGATTGTTATAGTAAAGTAAGGACTGGCTTAGTCTCTTTTTGCAAAGGTGTCATTTGATCTTGCTAAAGCCTTACCTTGATTCCTATTAGCCAGCATTCCCGAGTCTTCTCCCTAATTTTTAGTCAGGTAAGTCTTATGGAGTACTTTTTATACTCAGGGTTTGTTTAATCCCATTGCAAGTGGACCGTGTGAGCAAGTGTGCTACGGCTCTTGTTGCATGACGGTTATCGAGGAAGGATCTGATGAGGAATAGGTTGTGTGGCCCTTGGGCAGGGCACTTCTGTTGGGTGGTTTGTAATAAAGTTATATAATGATACTTTCGCTTTTTTGTAATAATGATACTACGATTTGTATAAGTTTTACAAAAGGTTTGTAAATTAAGTTATTGTAAGTCTTCCGCTACTCTAGTATTTTGTATGAAAACTGTTGTAATACTATGATGTCTCTGTAAGTATCGATACTGGAGGAAATCGTGGTTTATCGGAGTTTCACCCGACGGAACATTTTAATTTATATGGTGTGCAAGCATAGCCGACAGAGGTCTTAGGGACAATGTCAGGTGCTTGTGGGCCATATAATTTAGAAGATTCTGCCACAGAAGGGTATCGAGCGGTACTTACAAAGACACTTACAAGTATTACTTTACAAAAACTTCAAAATATTTTGGATCCAAAAGCTAATTTTGTTTGGTCCAAATTGCTTCTGCTCCGTCTTAATTCTTCTAGTAGCCTCCTTAGGTGCTATTTAAAAGTCTTAAGCGGAGTATCATGTTGTTTTCTTTTTTGCCCTATATTTCTAAAAGTATGTTTATGTTAGTTTAAAAATTCTTTTGCTCGATCCGTAGGTTCGATCATGCATCATGTTTAATTAACCTGTTTAAAATCATATCCCCATTAAAAAGTAGTTGGGCTAAGTAAAATCAATCCTATTCTTGCTAGCCCTAAGGATCTCAATCTTATAGGTTCTATCTCTTCTTTTCTGAGAATGGTGTGTGACCGGTTTGTGTTAATGCTTTAAGTTCAATACATCCGCTTATGAATAAATATGATCTTGTCTATAACGGATGTCTACCAATACCGCTATTTGGTTCTTCACACGAGGGAGGTGAGGCCCCCGCAGCACCACCAAACACCACGGTCCTTGGCTGAAGCCGTGGCCGCTTTAGTAAATGCCACTACCGAGAATTGCCGTGCATTACGGGAAATGGGTCGCCAGAATCACAATGCACCATATGAGAATCATGGCCATCGTAATCACGATGAGATTACATATGCAGATTTCACTGAGACCCGTCCGCCGGTCTTTACCAAAGCTGATGATCCTTTAGAGGCTAATGATTGGCTCCGTGTCATAGATCAGAAGTTTGATTTGTTAGTGGGCTGTCCAAACCATTTAAAACCTAAGTTTGCCGCTGCTTGATTGAGGGGTCCCCGCATCCGCATGGTGGGCAAACTTTCTGGCACGTCAGCCAGTCGGTCAGCAAATCACTTGGCCCATGTTCCAAGATGCATTCCGTCAGCATTTCATTCCTGACGGGGTGATGCAAGCCAAGCTTAAAGAGTTTATGGCACTAAAGCAAAGTGGCCGCTCAGTGGTGCAATATATCAACATGTTTAGTCATCTGTCACAGTATGCACCCGAGCATGTGGATACTGACAACAAAAAGAAGAAATGCTTTGTTAGGGGTTTGAGGGGTGACATTGCAACTCATCTTACTACCAATCCAAATGCCACATTCTATGAGGCAGTGGATATTGCAATATCCTATGAGAGGTCTTTACTAAAACAAAAGAATGACGAGAAGCGTGCTTTCCTAACACCCTCCGACGGAATTCAGAAACGTCGGAAGGTTATATTCCACCCCACTCAGCACAACCGCCAGCCATTCTGATATCCACAACCGCAACCAAACCGCCAACCCTATTACTACCCACCACAGCAGCAGCAAGTCCAAAGGCAACAGGTGTACACTCGCCCTGTTGCCACAACCTATCCACAACAGCCGAATACCCAGGTATTCAAACTCCCACTCTACCAGCTCCCCAGTCTTCGTCCACTGGTAGAGGTCCCTGTTTTAATTGTGGAGAGCCACATTTTGTTCGATATTGCTCCTACCCAAACATGAATACTTCTAACTTCCAGCAAGGGTCAGGCAGTCAGCAGCACCAGGGTCAAGGCAGGGGTAAACCGCAACATGTCCCAAAAGTGAATGCCGGAAAGAAACGTGGGCATGTGTATCATGTTCAAACTGGGGATATTCTTGAAGGAGAACCTGTTTTAATGGGTATGTTTTCCGTTGCCAGTCACCCTACAATTACATTATTTGATTCTGGTGCATCGCATACATTCATCAACCGTACTTTTGTTGCAAAGCATGAAATTCCCATAAAAGAAATTAAAGATGAGTTTTTGATGCAATCGCGGGAAAGGCGTATACGCACACGGGAAATGGTATATCAGATTCCTATATCTCTTGGTGGGTATCTCTATCCCATAGATCTGATAGTACTGAAGGATCAGAACATAGATCTGATCCTTGGGATGAATTGGTTACATCATCACGGCGCTATGATAGACGCACTGAATAGAACCATTAAACTAGCTCTACCTAATGACCAGTCACAGCTTCTTATCCAATTCCCGATTTCCAAGAGAGCAGTTGAGACAGTTAATGCAACCTCAGTGCAAGAAATCAAGGATATACCTGTGATCTGTGAGTTTCCAGATGTATTCCCTGAGGATTTGCCTGGGTTACCACCAGAGCGAGATGTTGAGTTTGTGATTGAGTTAAAACCGGGCACTGCACCAGTATCCCAAAGAATTTATCGGATGCCCCCAAAAGAGTTAGCAGAATTAAAAACTCAGTTGAAAGAATTATTGGACAAAGGTTTTATCTGACCTAGTTCATCACCATAGGATTGTCCTGCTATCTTTGTGAAAAAGAAAGATCAGACTCTGAGAATGTGTATGGACTACCGTCCACTAAATGAGGTGACCATTAAGAATAAGTATCCTCTTCCTCGCATAGATCTTCTTTTTAACCAACTAGCGGGAGCCAAGGTGTTCTCCAAGATTGATCTTAGATCCGGTTACCACCAAATCTAAATTAGGCCTGAAGATATTCCTAAAACCGCCTTCACCACCAGATACGGCCTATATGAATATCTTGTTATGTCATTTGGGCTTACTAATGCTCTAGCCCATTTCATGTATCTGATGAACTCGGTATTTATGCCTGAGCTCAATCGCTTTGTCATGGTTTTCATAGACGACATCCTTACATACTCCAAAACCAAAGAAGAACATGCGGAGCATCTCCGTATTGTTTTAACTCATCTCCGAGAACATCAACTTTATGCCAAATTCAGCAAGTGTGAGTTTTGGCTTAATGAAGTCAAATTCCTTGGTCATGTCCTGTCTGCCGAGGGTGTTGCAGTTGACCCTGGCAAAGTCCAAGATATCCTTAACTGGAAGCCACCCACAAGTGTTCACCAAGTTCGTAGTTTCCTCGGAATGGCGGGATATTACCGTCGCTTCATTCCTGGCTTCTCTAAAATAGCCAAGCCAATCACAGAACTCCTAAAGAACCAAACCAAATTCAAATGATCATCTGAATGTGAGCAAGCCTTTTATAAGTTGAAAGATCTTTTGACCACTGCCCCAGTCTTAGCTCGGCCAGATATTGAGAAGCCATTTGATGCGTATTGTGATGCTTCTTTCATCGGCATCGGGTGTGTGTTGATGCAAGAAGGCAAGGTTATTGCTTATGCTTCAAGGCAGTTGAAGCGACATGAAGAGCATTACCCAACCCATGATCTTGAGTCAGCCGTAGTTGTGCATGCTCTGAAAATATGGAGGCACTATCTGTTGGGCAATACATGTCATATCTATAGTGATCACAAAAGTTTGAAGTATATCTTTACACAGTCTGAGCTGAATATGAGGCAGAGAAGATGGCTTGAATTAATCAAAGACTATTATCTTGAAGTGTATTATCATCCTGGCAAAGCTAATGTAGTTACTGATGCTCTTAGCTGAAAGAATCAGTGCAACTGTCTTGCTGTTACACTTGTGAATCTTAGTCTATGTCAAAAGTTAGAAAGATTGAATATTGATATGATCCCTCAAGGTAGTCTAAATGATATCACAGTACACTCTTCTATTCAAGAGCAGATTATTGCAGCTCAGCGAGAAAGCAAAGGTCTCAGGCATATTAGAGAGAAAGTCCGATCAGGACAAGCATCTTGTTTCCGTCTTGATGATAATAATGTCTTATGGTTCAAGAATCATCTGGTCGTTCCGAAAGTTCCTGAGCTCCGACAGTTGATTCTTGATGAAGCTCACCTAACCAGATTCTCAATTCATCCAGGTAGCAATAAGATGTATCATGACCTGAGGCAGAGATTCTGGTGGACCAAAATAAAAATAGAGATAGCTCGATATGTTGCAAAATGTGATACTTGTCAGAAAGTCAAAGCTATACGTCTGAAGACTGCCAGAATGTTGCAGCCTTTGCCAATTCCAGCTTGGAAGTGGAAAGATATAAGTATGGATTTTATTGTCGGTTTGCCCGAAACGACCCGGAGGCTATGATTCAATATGGGTTATTGTTGATCGCTTGACCAGTCGGCCCATTTCATATAGTGAAGAATGTGTACCGAGCACCTCAATATGCTCAGTTATACATAGACCGAATTATGTGCTTGGACGGGGTACCCAAGTCTATTGTTACAGATAGAGGTACACAGTTTATTGCTAAATTCTGGCAGAAATTCCATGAGACCCTGGGTACTAATTTATTATACAGTACTGCTTATCATCCGTAAACTGGAGGGTAGACTGAAAGGGTAAATCAAATTCTTGAAGATATGTTAAGGTCTTGTGTGCTAACTTATTCTTCAGCATGGGATGAATGTTTGCCATTAGCAGAGTTTGCTTATAACAATAGTTATCAAGAGAGTATCAAAATGGCACCATTTGAAGCTTTATATGGCCACCGATGTCGTACTCCACTCAATTGGTCAGAACTAGGAGAAAGATGGTTCTATGGAGTTGACTTAGTTAAAGAAACCGAAGATAAGATTAAACCAAATCTAAAAAGAGCTCAGTCTCGACAGAAAAGCTATGCGGACCGTCATCGTTGGCCTTTAACATTTAAGGTCGGAGACTTTGTGTACCTGAAAGTATCACCCATGAAGGGTGTGGATCGTTTTGGGGTCAAAGGAAAGTTGGCACCTCGATACATCGGTCCATTTCAAATCATTGAACAGTGTGGGAAGGTTGCATATCGATTGAATCTACCTGAACAGTTGTCTCTTGTGCACAATGTGTTCCATGTATCCCAACTGAAAAAGTGTTTGCGAGTACCAGACAAAATTGTTGACATTGAAGGTGTCAGACTTGAACCTGACCTGACATGTGCCGAATATCCAGTCAAAATTCTTTATCGGAAGGATCAGGTTATACGCAGGCAAACAAGAAGATTTTATAAAATCCAGTGGGATCAACACTCTAAAGATGAAGCAACCTGGGAGTCTGAGGAATTCTTGAATGAGCACTTTCCGGAGTTTCTTCCTTCCTTCTCCTAAGCCACGGTTCGTTTCTAAGAATCGTGACTTTTTAAAAACATGAGACTTGTAATATGAACCCTGCTACCTTCCTTAAGAAACCATGTAAGATGTGTTTGCTTGACACATTTCCTTTTCCATTACTTAGCCCTAAGCTTTGAATCTCGGGACGAGATTCCTTTTAAGGGGAATATAATGTAACACCTCGGTGTTACGTTAACCTAAACCTGTCATGTCATCATCATTATTGCATGGGCATTCATGATTTGAGAACCCTAATAAGTATAACTAAAATAAGTTTATCCAATTCTAGGGTTGGTTGCGCTCTTTTATATCGTATGTGCATGTGTATACCATTTAAATTTCACTTGCATGTTTAATCTTGATTATAAAAGCAATCAACTAAAACTAATCTTGATGTTTGCAAGTGCTTGGCTAACCTTGACTTATACCCTAACCATGTTTTATAAGTCACATGATGCAAAGCAAGAACAAAAATTGAATTGGGATTCAAATGCCAACACCTTCCAAAATTGGCTAAGTGTTGGAATTTTAATTTCGTTTCAATTTACGGGAGCTAACCGTAATTAATTTTCTAAATAAAAGTTGCTAACTAGTGGCACCATTTCAAAGTATAAACTTTGTAATTTGAAAGTATGCCATTGATTGGGTTTGAAAAGTACCACAACACCATTAATTAATTGCCCAAAGAATCAATTTGAAATTCCTTTTCAAAAACCCTAAAATTTAAAGTGTTTTTGCCCCTTTCTCAATTTCAACTCAAAATATTCAAAATTTGGGAAACTTCAAAAATATAATTTGTGCATCTCTTTGAGCTCTACAACTTTGGTAAATAAAGTTTTTCAAGTTTTTCAATAAAATTTGAAGTAATTTCAAAAGTTCTTTAAATTGGAAATTGTCCCCTTTTGATTTTTAAACTCCAATTCAAAATCTATTTAGTTTCATGAAAAACTCCCTTAATAAAAGTTGTAGATCTTGAGAAATAGAACAACTTTTATTAATGGATATTTTCATCTTTTATTCAAAATTTGAAAGTAATTTTGAAATCCCAAAAGTTAGGGTTTTGCACTATTTTCAAATTTGAAATGCAATTTCAAAAATATTTGGAATCTGACAAAACTTCTTTAATGAAAGTTGTAGAGCATGAAAAGTTATGCAATTCATATTTTTGGAGAATTTTGAGTGCAGTTCAATTTTTGAAAGTAATTTGGAAAAGGGATGGGAAATATCCATCGCTACAAAGACATGAGCAGGGGGGGTGCCACCTCGCCGTTGCCCATGCCGTCCGATTCGCCGTCGCCGTGGCTCTTCTCACGTCCTCGCCGGGCGATCCCTTGAAACCAACCACTGGCCGAGTTCATGAAGCTGTTGGCCACCTCCACACCCGGTCTTGTCCTATAAAACCCAGTGACGGCCGTCGACTTCTCTCTTTTTCCCTCACTGCTTGCTGTCGGCCGTTTCAACATCCCTATCGAAATTCATGGTCACCAAGCTATCTCGCTCCAATTGCTCTTGTCCACAGCTCCACAACCTTGCTGTGACTCCATAGAGTCAAATCTCAGAGCTTCACATCGCCGGAGGAGCTCAGGCGACGTCGTCTCTTTCATCTCCGGCAACTACCGCCGCCGTGAGCTTCTGCTACTCGCCAGCGCTCTTCCGAGCGCCTCAAGCTCCACCAAATGCTTTGCTAGCTTCGCCTTGCTTCACAAATTGATGTCGGCTCCATGTCGTGTGCAGTGTATCGTCGGAAGCGTCAGAACACCGACGAGCTTCTTGGTTCACACCACAGCAACCGCCGTCGCCGTCGACTTTCTTCTTTCCATTCGTTCAAGCCTTGCCGTCACCTTGTTTTGAAGCCTTGGTGAGCCTTTGAGTATACCCAGGGTGTTGGTTGCGTTTAGTTTGCCGTGGTTTAGCCAGAACGGCGTCGCTCCGACGAGCTTCGCCGTGCACCACATGCCACAGAGCCGCCACGGCCGCCGTCATGCATGCTCCGGTGATCGGCTAGGTCCATGTGATACCTTGTTGAGTCCGTCTCGGTGAGGGGAATATGTTGGTGCAGTTGGTTACGTCGGAGAGGCCGCCATCGGTGAGAGCCGCTGTCGACCGCCGCCGCTGTCACTTTGCCGGAGGAAGGAAGAAGAGAGGGGGAGAAGTGAGGCTGACCTCCCGACCCCGCCACGCTGCCGGTGAGAGAAAGAGGGAGGGAAAGGCGCAGCAGGCCACGCGCCCGTCGCGCGTGCACGGGCCGCGCCCCGAGCTGGGCCAAGCGGGCCGCTCGGGCCACCACGATGAGCCTGGGAGGGAATGAAAAGTGATTTTCTTTTTCCAATTTGATTTTCCAAAGCTGCTTTTCATCTTTTCATAATAATTTATTTTGGGCAGTTAAAAATAAAATAAAAATATGTATGTGAACCCCTGTAAAATGCTCTGTGTAGGAAAAATACTAACTCTAGTTTTCAGTAACTTTTGTTTACCATGAAAATTGCTCCTTTAAATTAATAAATGCCACTTCCATAATTTTTAGTAATTAAAATATAATTCCAAAAATCATGAATTTTGTTTTATGTGCTAATTAGATGATAATGATCTTAATTATGAAGTTTGATCATGTTTTGACTATATTTTGTTTTATGCTTAATTAATACCCTAGTTAATTAATGTTTAATTAATTAATCTTTTGATTACTTATGGTTTAATTAATCTCTAGTTAGCAAGTTAATTAGTGGCTTTCAATAACTGTAAAAATGGTTAATAAATTAGTAATTAACCTTAATCACTGTTAAGGTTGCTTGATTTTAGGATTGAGTGATGACCCCTGTGTCATTAACCCTAATGACCTTCGGCATTTTATGTTGATTGCGTATCGTTAGTCCGTCGTCATCGATGCTAGCTATACTTTCTTAGTGCAACTATACCGTGAAGAAAACTTATACTCAAGATAGATTAACAATCGTTGCATCATTATCGCATGCTCCTTTTATTATTGCATTGTAATCATGCACCTCAATCGTGTAGTTGTGCCATCCGAGGAGGGAGTTGATCCAACTCCTATTTCTGAAGAAGGTGTTCAGCGTGAAGAGGTTGGGTCCGATCTTGGTAATTGAGTAGATGAGCCCCACTTCATCGAGCCCCAAGGCAAGCCCCGGATGCATTCAAACCCTGCCTTGAATTTTGAAAGTCTTATATGATTTTATGTGGATGATATGATGCATTAGGTGTTAGGAGTTGTGTGATATTCTACTTTGATGCATTTACCGTACCTTGATATATTACCCTGAATACCTGTTTTGATTTCAAAAATAATTAGTATACGCTTAGCCCTGCTGATAGCATAGGCTTTATGAAATATTTTCCAAAAATATGATAACAATATCCCTTTTGAGAAAACCTGATGTTACTTGTTGGTATCCCTTCACTTTGATCAGGTCAAGGGTACGCAACAAGAACATGATGAGTAAATTGAGACCGGGTGGAGTGACTTGCCCCAGGAAGGGCTAGTGCCCTGGTGTAGTGTCGTCCACCTGTGAGTCGATTAAGCACCGTTCGTTGCCTTGGCCCTTGGATCATGAGGTTATTGGACAGTACTAGTCGCATGCTAATGGCGGTAAGCTACCTTGTAATATCCATGACGAGAACGGATAACCAGGACGAGCATAGCGTGTACCCATCCTACAGAGCCACCGTGGAAGGGGACCGCGGCGTAGGGAGATGGTGTACTGTACCCTCGTGGCTAGGACCCGTTCTGGTATGGAGAAATCCAAGTGTGAGTTGATGTATGTAAGATGTTCGGTCCTGCATACATCATGTGGCTAGGAAGCCCCCGCTGGGTATATAAAGCGATTCGAATCGTCATTGCTCCACGATATGGGAGACTTGATCCTTGCACCAGCATCGTAGTAATGATGGAAGCTGATGGAAAGTTTTGAATTCGTTACATGATTGACAAGTGATTGTTATAGTAAAGTAAGGACTGGCTTAGTCTATTTTTGTAAAGGTGTCATTTGATCTTGCTAAAATCTTACCTTGATTTCTATTGGCCAACATTCCTGAGTCTTCTCCTCAATTTTTGGTCGGGTAAGTCTTACGGAGTACTTTTTGTACTCAGGGTTTGTTTAACCCCATTGCAGGTGGACCATGTGACCAAGTGTGCTACGGCTCTTGCTACATGACAGTTATCGAGGAAGGATCTGATGAGGAATAGGTTGTGTGGCCCTTGGGCAGGGCACTTCTGTTGGGTGGTTTGTAATAAAGTTATATAATGATACTTCCGCTGTTTTGTAATAATGATACTCTGGTTTGTATAAGTTTTATAAAAGGTTTGTAAATTAAGTTATTGTAAGTCTTCCGCTACTCTAGTATTTTGTATGAAAACTGTTGTAATACTGTGATGTCTCTGTAAGTATCGATCCTGAAGGAAATCGTGGTTTATCGGGGTTTCACCCGACGGAACATTTTAAGTTATATGGTGTGCAAGTATAGCCGACAGAGGTCTTAGGGACAATGTCAGGTGCTTGTGGGCCATATAATTTAGAAGGTTTTGCCACAGGAGGGAGGGAGGGAGAGAGAGGGAGGGAGGGAGCGAGAGGAGGGCGGCTACTCACATTTGAAAATTTGAATTAATTTAGGCGAAAAAACTATAACACAAGCGGTTCACTTAATAGAACCGCCTATGAAAATGTTATTTCTACAGGCGGTTGGTTATGTGAACCGCCAGTGAAAATGACATTTCCACAGGCGGTTGCTTATGTGAACCGCCTGTGAAAATGCATTTTCACTGGCGGTTTTTCAAGCAACCACCGGTGAAAATGCACCATTTTCATCGGCCCCAAAGACAAAGCGGCTTCTCAAAACGCATGTAAAAATACGTTGGGAACCGCCTGCATCGAGGTTTCGTGCGGTACCAAGTGCCGATAGCCTTGTCCTCTTTCTTGTCTTATCATCACTTCTTTTATTTTCATTAGCGCTCTGCAGTAATAATTTCTTGAGGTGGGTTTGTCAAGTGCGGTTTATCTAGTACTTTTATTTAGAAAAGACAAATATCCGCTACTAAAACTAGCATATTGTGGCACTTCATCTATAAATAAATCAGTGGGAACAATTGCAGAAAATACCCGGACAGGCTCTCTAGAAGGATGACCTTTTGCTAATCATCAGTCCCAGTCAAAATCGTGATGTGGATCCACGTGGGGTCGTGGGCCCTGGCCTGAGCGCCTCCATTTGCTATTTTTAAGGTCTGAGTTTTTATAACTCAGGGCCTTTTTTTTGGGAAACGAACTCATGACATGCTGTTATTAAAAAATAATAAGAGAAGTAACCACGTTCGACCGTGAAATTAGAACAAACACCCTCCACGCCACGCTAGTAAGAAGTCCAGGCGCCCACAAGATTATTGAAAACAATTGCACGTTCTTTCAACCCATCGGAGTAGTATACTCGTGGAATCCAACTGTCCTTCGTAGTGACATACTCCTCTGTCCCTTTTTACTGTTGCATGTGTTTTCCAAAAAAACAACTATCGATAATTTTAATAAATAATAAATATTATCAATTAATATCATAATTAGTATCATTAAAAAGATCTTTGGATCTAGTTTTCTAACAAATTTATTTAGAAATATAAATATTGTATGTATTTTCTATAAATCAAGTTAAACTTGTAACACGAACACCCAAAACAACATTTAAAAATGGATGGAGAGAGTATTAACTTGTACCTCTATCCCCAAAAACCACAATCATAGTTTAAAATTTGTCCCACAAAATCTATAATAACTAGTAGGATACTTGGCGTTCTTTGTCGGCTATGAAGTAAAAATATAAGGAGTTTATAATGGTTGAAACTATGAATTAATACATATATATGAATGTAGTAGGTCAATTGCGGAGATTGTATCCATTGACATACATGGTATAGATTATTTAAACTGGGCATCACACAAATCTCATCTACCCGAACCCTCATCTCTACTATATCTGAGGGTCATCCCCCCTCCTAAAATTATAGGAGTTTTTTCTTCATAAAATTATACATGTTTCGGAGGATCGCATGTAATCCATGCAATTTTGCTAGGCTTTTGTTTCCAAACATGTTTTTTCTAGAAATGGTTTAAATTTTTGCAAAAAAAGTTATCGAAATATATCCATGTGGGGTCTTGTTTTGAAGGGTTTATTGCGAGGAACACCATGGTGCAATTGGATTTTAATTACGATACTTGGTTTGGGTTGCTAAGACTTTTTTCTATTTGAAAAGAAATAGCTAATGGGAAATAAATGAGGCTCAGTGGGCGTAACCGATTTGATGACATCATATGACATCACTTTTCAGGATTGGACCAATCAGATGCGAGAGAATTCCTTAGTGGGGGTTAAGATTATAGGAGTTATAGATAGGCAGCAGAGATCGATGTCAGTTCGGCCCCCTAATAAAAATCCGATCCTATCCTATCCTTTCACGGAAATGGCCCACATAAGAAAAATCCTCGCTGTCTCTGTTGACGGTGGATAACGTCAATTTTTATTAAAACTTTAGACATCAAATGGCACATGAATACACATTAGTCTAGGGTTTTAACAGACAATTTCCACGAGTTTTTCATATTCTATATTTTCCAGGGATTATTTCAGAAAAGCATAAAAGAGGGATTAGAGTGCATAATTATCATAAAACTTATCCGCATCGGAAACTATCGTCATCGAGGTTCGGGAAGGATCTAGAAGACACCAAGAAACGGGACCCATAGGGGAGACTAGGTGGGGGCCGACCGCCCCACCCCTGGCGCCGGTCGGGCGCCGTGGCATCTCGCCGCCTCCCGAGTCTTCCTCCCACGCTTCCTTGGAAGCCAAGCAAAGCATCCCTCCGTCGATCCGAGGTCGGTTTGATCCGACGGTGCACACAACATGAAGACACGGATCGATAACGTGGTGGTTCCTTGCCCCCTACTCCACCTCGGCCTATATAATGACGCCCCAAGGCCCTTCCTAGAGGCATTCTACACCCCGGTGCTTTATATTCTCTACATAATTAGGGTTAGGGTCCCTCTAGTTGATCTAGTTCTAGTTCATCTAGTTCTAGTTCATCTAGATGTAGCAATTAGTAGAGACTAGTTCTTCTAGATCTAGTCTTGTTTTGAGATTAGAGAGATTGAGTAGAGAAGTAGAGATTCTGGAGGAGTTCGACTGTCGGTGCTTCTTCGTGGTGTATTCTTACGGATTCAGCTCCCCGCCCCGAGGCTGCGTTCCGAGGTACTTTTGTATTCGCCATTCGATTCAAGTAAGCGGTTGTTCTTATTTGTTCTTAAGTTCACATCTCATATTGAGTGCTTTGATCTTGGTCATTACTTGGTTGAAGTAGTATTTCGTAGTGTAGGCGTGGTGCCTAGACTAGGTTTACTTGTGGATGTCCCCTGATTAGCCGGATAGTGGTAGCTCGTGAAGGTGACTTTATAGCTTCATTGAATTCTCTGTAGTCCACTTCCCGTTGATAGGACTGATAGGCTTATAAGTGCTTGGTAGGAGATTACTCTGTTTCTTCTCCTATTCGGGTTACTTGCCCAGTTAAAACGGTATTATACAAAACTTACCGGTTGTCAGAACTAGAGTGCAATAGCTATTTCCTCTTTCTTGATATTATCTAGCCTAATTGTAGGGTTAAGTCTATATACTTTGTCATCATCACAACTGTTCCCTGTGGATACGATATTTAAAATCTTCGGATAAAATGTGACACTGGTATGATATCTATGCGCTTGCGGATAATCCTACTTAAAACTTATTTAATGAAGTGCAGTTAATTTATACCAACAAGCATTTTTGACGCCGTTGCCGGGGAACGGTTTGCTGAGTTTGACTTAGTCTAGCTTAATCTTGTATTATACTTTTATCTTTTCTTATTTTATCCCATTCTCTTCATTATTTTTGTGTTCATCCTTATGGATGCTTTTAATTCTATTCCTATCTGTTGTTATGGCATGCGCGAAAGCTTTAGGCCACCAAAATCTATAAAACCTATCATAAAACCTGGCTATGAGCTGTGCCCATGTCTAATTAATATGATTTGGGATAACTTATCACCCAAACTATACACGAAAGTCTTGGTAGCTAAAACACAATCATCCTATTCTTATCCTATTCCCAAGATTTAGCTATCAATCCTAAACCTTTGAAATTCTATTTTGATGATTTAGACTTCCAATTAGCTAAGATGCTCGTAAATCAATACACATCGATCTTCTCGTAAGGGCATCTTGGAAAAAGTGTCGTCAACTTCCTTTCCCCTCTGAAAGACACTGGGAAGAGTTCAAGGATGGCATGTCGAGTGATGTCACAGAAGGAGAGCCAAACCACTTAGGAGTAAATTCTATCTTCTCCCCTTCTATGCCCATAATAAATGTCTCTGAACCCATCTTTAAACCCATCCTTGACCCCAATGAATCTTTTTATGCCCTTTCTACTAAACTTCAGAATAACCCTAGAAATCCATCAAGACATCTCAATAATAAGATTCATAAAGATTATAGGAATATCCAAGAAGAGTAACGACAATAGCAGGAATGCGTAAAACATCCTAGAAATACATATGCTATTGTAATAGAATGGATGGAAGAGGACAAAGCTTTAGCACTAGCATCTAAACTTGGTTCAAATTCAAATGATGAGCTTAAATCAATTTCTTTAATAAACAGAACTCACCCAAGTTTAGAGAAAGCTTTAGACGAGACCAACCTTAGGGATATCAATTCATGGAAAATTCTAGAAAATAAAACATCCAATAAATGTCATAGGCATGAAATAATAGAGGTAAACTTGTTGCCTATAGACTTCCATGAAAAAACACCCTTGGAGTTTGAAAAGAAAAATCACATCGATGAGCACGGGAATTATCTCATAAACACTTCATCGAATCCATGGTCATATGAGAAATCTCCTGAATCTTTTGGTCTCTCTAATATTACCACATACGAGATCTTCAACCCCCTCTTTATACCTATTCATAAAATCATTAAAAGGGTGGTTGTAGATGCATAAGTTTATCATAAATATTATAGATCTCGTTGTAATCTTGATATAGCGCACAAAGGCAAATGTTCTAGAGGAAATCCCTTTACCAACTCAACAATTAAAAGGTTTCCCAAGAACAACTTTGTGTTCCAAAATAACCACTCTTAAAAAAAATGAATTAAGTTTACACCTTTAACATAGAAATATAATTATCAAAATATTCCTTTGGATATTTTTGTCACTAACCATTTCAGGTTTGAAGTGAGAAAATAACTAATGGCAGTGCCAGATATGACCAACCGATCATAATACAAATTAATCCCTCCAAACTTAATTTTACTTTTTGCAAAATCCAGCTTAGGGGAATGGCCTTATTTAGAAAATCCTATGTTGCTAATATTGGTTTCTCTACCTTTATTCAATTTGTTAATCATACTCTTTTATCTCTTTTTAAATAAATCTCTACAATGCTTTCATATTACCTTTGTCTGCTATAGTAAGATTTAGTTTGGAAATAGTGTATACATACTTTTAAAGGCTTTTTGAATTAAGCGTGGTGTTTAGGTTAAATAGTCTTACTTAACCAAAATTACACATAGAGTTTAGCTTGGTTATTGAACTAGAAATTGTTGTAGTAGACATTGGATATTTTATGGACTAACCCCTGCAGAAAATTTTTAAAATTAATTTGGGTAAGTCATGAGAGGAATTCGAATTAGAGATAAGACAGGGCACATCATTAATTTTAATAACTTTGTAGAAGAAGACATAGCTCATTCATCATGGATGGAAGAACTGTAAGTATTAATGGTTCATTCACTTTATCTTCTACTACAAGTTACTTTGCCTCAAGCCATGTCTGTATAAAACATGATCTATGCTAAAATAATATCAATATTATCTTTTTATTAGCATAGACAGAACAAAATAAAATACTAGACAAGCAACATGTGTTCAAAATTTGTATATTCTTTCGGATATGTGTTGTCCACTAATCTGTTGCAGGCATAATGATGACTGGAGTAAAAAGAGTCAAAAGATCAAAGAAGCAAAAGATGGAAAAAGAATGAGTGCAACAGAGGAGACAAAATGTTCATGAACAACTCAAGATTCAAGAGAAAGAACCACCAGTCATTTATCCTTCGTAACTTAGTGTCATCACGCTCTAATAATAAAGGTAATATTCTAAGGTAAGTGGTCACTGCTCTTCTCTTGATCTTGGTGCACATAAGTACACAAACATGTTAGAGTTACAACTTAAATTGATTAACCTAATTAGCTCAATATGTTTTGTTCTTTAAAATTGTTCATGGCACCGTTCTCTTAATTTTAGTCTTAACCAAACAAGCTAAAATATTATATTCGATCTTGAGAAGATGATAGTCATACTTATTTAAAGATTTATATAAAGATAGACAATCCTTCTATTGGTTAAGTAATTTTATTTTTTTCTACTCTGCGAACTTAAATGCAACAGTCAATGCTTAATCTTTTGATCGTACCACTCATGTCATAAATAAACAAATTATGTAACACTAACTTTATCTTGTTCAAAGTGCCTAAGGATAGAAAAAAATAAAAAAGGGGATAAATTTGGTTTTGTTGGTGTTTTCCACAGCCAGAGCCTATACACTTGATCTCTACGTTGGTTTTGCAAATAGGACAACACATCGAGCAAAGTTTATTAACTCTACAAGTGAAAGTTCTATGAACATGTACACTGAGCAAGGTGCTGCCAGCTACTATTAAAACTCTACTTCAACCTGTGGGCCAAACCAAAGAACAAAAGCGATATCACCATCACTAGAGGTATGCAACCATCAAGACCTCCATCTCTCAAGATGGAGAGATACACAAGAGTGGAAGAAGAAGTTCGTCGGTAAACTTAAAATTCCGTACCCTTGCCATAAGGTAATATGGTAGTTATCTAGTTAATTTATATTCCTATCTACATTAATAATTTTTCATAGCATATCCATCTTTATGCATATTAAAAAAAATAATAATATCAAATAAATAAATAATAATATTTATTATTTCATTCTTGCATTATAAAATATTAAAAGTCCCACGTGAATAAACTTGTGGTAACCCTGTAGGAATATTTCTTTGTGGTGGTATAAAAAATAATAATAGCTCCTGTATTTAATTTCTTGCATTATAAAAATCCTAAGTCCCATAAGAATAAATATTCTCTGTGGTGGCATAAAAGAAATAAAATAAGAAAATAAAAATAAATAAAATAAAATCATGCACACATATTTAATTTCTACATAATTAAACTAGAAAATCCTAAAAAGAGAATCCTGCTAAATCTTGTCGATTTGAAATCAACTCATAAGAATAATCAATTATTTATTGGCTGATCGCTAACCTCTTATTAAATTCGAGCCTCGAGAGTTTTGGTTTTCTTGTTGGAGTATAACTATGCAGGATAACATTAGGACTAAGGAGTGAGTCTATCGGTGGAGCCCACTAAGACTATCGCCGATAAGCTCACCCTAAAGATCATCAACAACAAGTATTGCAAACATCTAGCTTGGGGAAGAAGCATCCCCTAGTTATCAGGTAACTATACCTAGGCGATTATCGAAGTCTATTTTATATAGTCATAAAATGCCAAAAATATGTGAGCACATGAAGGTTTACAATAGTATCATAAAATTTTTTAAAAAAATACCAAAAAATATATGGGAATATGAAGGTCTATGTCTTTAGAGTCTTGTGAGTCCAATAGAAATAAAAAGATGAATAACAAATTAAAATCAAAAATAAAATACTTATCTATATATTAAGGTGTGATCATAGAGTGTGTCTAGTTAGTAAGAGTTAAACAAAAACCGAGGAACATTAAAATTTTATCTTGGAGATAATGAATAGTTGCTCTACCATAATTCCTTTCAAGTGCCTAGTTTTCAACCATAAATTCTTCTGAGTTTTGGATATAACTACTTTGATATAAGAATTTACTCGAACCTGAAATTTGTGGAGGCATATGTTTAAGCTAAGTCTAGGTAATTGTTTGATATGATACGTGAAGATCTAAGCTGTTATTTATCTTATTCCTAGTATTACTAAGTTCTGGAGATTTATTTTAAAAATCTAAAATCTTACATGATGAGCTCTTGTATGATAAAGTTTGAATTCCTACCAGAGCCAGATATGATACATTTAGAGTTAGGAAAACCTTTAAGCATTCATACTACTTGCTTTACATTGAGTTCAGTCAACTTTTGTTGTATACCTTATGAGAGCCTTGTCATGCTTTTTAAAATTAAGATCACTTGCACACTCCACCCATATATGCATTACTCCTACTGCGGGATGTAAGCGCAGTCATTTCCACTTTCATCCAGATCCACCTTAAAAATGCTTTTCTCCTACACTAGAAGTAAACACCTAAAAATATACCCTATAGGACAGCCTCTATTTAATTGCTCTAAGTTCTTATCATTATCTCTCCAATTATTTATATTCAAAGGATGTATGTGGCTATACAAAAGTAAAAAAAATGAGTAAAAGAAAAAGAGGAGTAAAAGATGGACAAGTATCCAATAATTAAAATAATGGGTACATAGATGTCCGCCTCCCAGATTAAAAAAAAGAAAAAAAAAGAAAAAAAGAAGAGAAAGAAAGAGAGAATAAAGATAGCCCATGTTTTCCCTCAAAAAGTTCTAAGGAGGGAGTTATCTTCAAAGAGCAAAAATAGAATTAGGATTAGCCACTAAATACCATATATACACCTATCCATCATATTCCATACACATGCACATCTTGATTTGATTGTATGCCTCGATTCTCTGTGAATCCATTGTTTGACTTTACAACATATGAATTGCAAGTATGCTCATTCTTGTTATTGCCACTCCTGTACGCTCCACTATAAATCTTTAGTTATAGGAAGGCATAACATCATTAATGCCTCAGTGAGATCTATAAATACCATATATAATAAGAGACTTGAGGGTATCATACAATTAAGCTCTGAGTTTTATTTCAAAAACTTACAAAACTCCAGAATATTGGTACTGTGAAGAATTTGAGACATAGTGCTTGACTTAATTGCTCTATCTTTCGATTGTTCAAGTCTCATGCAAAAGCTGTAAAGCTCCATAGTTAAAGGTAAAACAGGTAAGTTTAAAAGTTAGAGCAGTTTTGTCTAAACCGGAGGAAAATTTATGTTTAAAAGCGAGTGTGCTTAAAAGAAATAAAAGTATTGTAGCAACTTGATCCAAGTTTATTAATAATTAGATCTAGGTTGTTTGCCAAGGGACTGGCAAAAGGTAAGCTTGGGGGAGTTGTTGACGATGGATAACGTCAATTTTTATTAGAACTTTAGACATCAAAAGGCACATGAATACACATTAATCTAGGGTTTTAACCGACAATTTCCATGAGTTTTGCATATTCTATTTTTTCGAGGGATTATTTCAGAAAAGCATAAAAGAGGGATTAGAGTGCATAATTATCACGAAACTTATCCGCGTCGAAAAATATCGTCATCAGGTCAGGAAAGATCTAGAAGACACCCGAAGAAGCGGGACCCACAGGGGAGACTAGGTGGGGCCGGCCGGCCCCACCCTGGCGCCGGTCGGCGCCCCTCTGTGGCATCTGGCCGCCGCCTTTTGGAGTCTTCCTCCCACGCTTCCTTGGAAGCCAAGCAAAGCATCCCTCCGTCGATCTAAGATCGGTTTGATCCGACGGTGCACACAACATGAAGACGCGGATTGATAACGTGGCGGTTCCTTGCCCCCTACTCCACCTCGGCCTATATAATGACGCCCCAAGGCCCTTCCTAGAGGCATTCTACACCCCGGTGCTTCATATTCTCTACATAATTAGGGTTAGGGTCCCTCTAGTTGATCTAGTTCTAGTTCTAGTTTATCTAGATGTAGCAATTAGGAGAGACTAGTTCTTCTAGATCTAGTCTTATTTAGAGATTAGAGAGATTGAGTAGAGGAGTAGAGATTCTAGAGGACCAGACTGAGACCGCACACAACCTATGCGGGCGGCACCGGTGAGCCTCGCTCTTGCATGAAGCTATAGATGTGCAACGAGCTGGCCCGGCACGGCCTGGCACGGGCCCGTGCTAGGCACAGCTTGACTAGGCACGGCACGAAAGGGCCCGTCGGGCCGTGCTGCCCTAGGCCTTCGTGTTTCGGGCCGTGCTGCCCTAGGCCTTCGTGCCTGGCCAACGGCCCAGGCACAGCTTGTCGGGCCACTTTCTGTGCCGGGCCGGCCCGAAAAGCACGGCCATTTTAGCAGGCCAGGCCGGCCCAAGGCCCACGTCCATGCCCAAGGCCCAAGGACGATCATGAGGAGATCGCCACCAATTATGTGGAATCAGGAGAGTCATATCATAGAAAGAACACTGTTGTCGACATATACTTTGCCTCAAAATTTGCTGACTCATTGAATCCGGATCCAGAACCAAGGTCCTTGATAGAGTGCCGGAAGCGCTCAGATTGGGACAAATAGAAAGCAAAGAATTGAGGCGAGTTGCGCCGCTTTACCGAGAGAGAGGTTTTTGGGCCCTACGGTCCCAACACCTCCGAAAGTTATCCCATGAGGATGCAAATGGGTCTTTCTCCGGAAGAGGAATGAACATGGTCAGGTGGTAAGATACAAAGCGAGGCTAGTGGCACAAGGGTTCACGCAGAGACCCGGCATCGATTACGATGAAACTTACTCTCCTGTTATAAGTGGCATTACGTTCCGATATCTCATATCTATGGCAGCTAACTTGAACTTAAAAATGTAGTTGATGGATGTCGTGACCGCATATTTATATGGGTCACTTGATTCGGAAATCTATATGAGAGTCCCTGAAGGGCTCAAGATCCCTGGACCGAATCAAAACCGCAACATGTTCAGCGTTCGCCTGCAGCGGTCGTTGTACGGGTTGAAACAATCTGGAAGGATGCGGTTCAACCGTTTGAGTAATTTTCTCCTGAAGAGGGGTTACTCAAATAATGATGATTGTCCCTGTGTTTTCATAAAGAAATCCAATGATGGATTTTACATCATCTCCGTCTATGTTGATGATTTGAACATCATCGGAACATCAAGAGACATTGAGAAAGTAATGGCTTAGCTCAAGGCGGAGTTTGAGATGAAAGACTTGGGTAAAACCAAGTTTTGTTTGGGCCTGCAGCTCGAACACCTCCCTGAAGGAGTATTCATACACCAGTCCACTTACACTAAGAGGGTACTTGAAAAGTTCAATATGAGCAAGTGCCACCCTCTTAAAACCCCCATGGTGGTCCGATCCCTGGAAGCGGAAAAGAACCCATTCAGACCAAAGGGTGATAATGAGAAAGTATTGGGACCCGAAGTTCCATACTTGAGCGCCATTGGAGCACTAATGTACCTTGCGAACTGCACAAGGCCTGACATTGCATTTGCAGTGAATCTACTAGCAAGGTATAGTGCGGCCCCAACTAGAAGACATTGGGTTGGCCTCAAGACCATCATGAGGTACCTACAGGGTACCCAAGACCTTGGTCTATGGTTCCCGAAGAACCAAACTCCAACCATGGTGGGATATGTTGATGCTGGCTATATGTCTGACCCACATAATGTCAGGTCACAGACTGGTTTTGTGTTTCTCTGTGGTGGTGCAACCGTCTCCTAGTGGTCTGTGAAGCAGACTCTAGTCGCTACATCGATCAACCACTTAGAGATAATTGCTTTGTACGAAGCTGCACGAGAATGTGTTTGGTTGCGATGAATGATCAATCACATCCAGCAGTCATATGGTTTGAACGTCGATGACACTCCCACCATTATCTATAAAGATAATGCGGCTTGTGTTGCACAGATGCACATGGGCTATGTCAACAGCAATCTCACGAAGCATATTGCTCCAAAATTCTTTTATCCCCATGAGCTCCAGAAGAGCGGGGAAATTAATATCCCGAGCTAGGTCATGTGATAATCTAGCAGATTTATTCACAAAGTCTCTCGCCGGCCTTATAGCTTCCACAAGTGTGTCCGTGGAATTGGCATGAGACGACTCCGAGAGTTGCAGGGTTCGTGGGGAGACCAACCCAGAAGATATAGCTCATGATTGTGATCCTGAAGATCATAAGTCGGTCCTGAAGACCTGACTCAAACATTGTCGACGATATCTGGTCGGCAGCCTACCTTGGGGGGTGCCCGAGGTAGTGGATGAGATGATGGTGGTGGGGTGCGCGAGATCAAGAACGAGATGGTAACCCAAACACAAGCATAGAGACACAAGATTTATACAGTTCCGGCCGCCGCCAGGACGTAATACCGCACATCCCGTGTTCTATGATGTATTCGCGTTGATTATGGGGGTACCCCCCCGTCCCTCCTTATATAGTCCGGAGGGGACAAGTTTACAAGTAAAGTAACCGAAGTTGGTACTAATCTAGATTACAACATCCGTCATATCTCATGGGCCGATCCGCCGATGGCGCTGCCCATATATCATCTTGAGCATACCGGGGGCTATACCCCCACGCCTAGTCCCCCCGAGCGCCTTGTATCCTTTGAGAGCGCCCGCCTTGAATCAGTCCGAGTAGCTAAACCCGAAGCCGAACGGTTTGAACGAAGAATCCGACCAGTTCAACCGACGGCAATGGAGTCCGGCGCGCTGGTCGGCGATGAAGCTCGAGCAAGCTGGTCGGGCGACAGAGTCCAGCGTGAGTCGGTCGGCCGACCTCGGGCTTACTCGAGATAAGGCTTGCAAAAAGGATGCAAGGGGCTCAAAATTAAATTTAAAATTTCTTTATGTCCGCAGACGTGTACACCCGTCAAGTCACCGTGAGGTGACGTGTACACCAGAAGTCCCCGAGCCCGGCTGGAAGATAGCGAAGCATCTTGTAGCGTGGTCAAAGAATAGAAGATTTCCAATATTCAGACGAATAAACGGTCGGCCCCCAATTTTAGTTGTCATGTGTGTATCAAGACCCTCGAAGCGCCGCATGTGATCGCACTCGAACCGAACAAAGATGGAGAAACTTGATAGTACACTAGCGTAGCTAACGACTTTTGTATGAACAAAGTGATGAGTGACGAGCGGCGAAGCGATGACGAACGGCGAGCGATGACGAACGGCGAAGCGGAGACGAATGGTGAGTGGCAGAAAGTGGCGCCGAGCGCCGAGCGGTGATGAGCGGCGAATCGACGATGAGCACCGAAAGTGGAGACGAAGCGATGAGTAGCGATCGACGGTGACGAACACCGAGCGGAGATGAACGGCGAGTGGCGGTCGGCAATGAGCGCCGAGTGGAGATGAGCGGCGATCGGCGACGAAGTCTCGAGCGGGGAGATGAACGGCGATCGGTGATCGGCGAGGAGCCTCGAGCGATGAGGGGTGATCGGGCGATGAGCACCGAGCGGAGACAACCAAGCAAGTGGCGATGAGCGCCGAATGGTTGGAGCAACCGGTCGGTGATAAAATCCGAAAGCAATGAGTAGTCCAACCAACTAGTCGGCGGCGAACCGAGCGCCAGTGTTGTAACCACCGGTTGGCGATAATCTTGATGACCTTCTAGATCGATCCAGTTCCCGAGCGTAGAGAATAAGCTCGATGACCAAACCAGGCCCCCGCAATAAATATGGAGAATCGGTAGTACATGATGTAAAAAAATAAATATAAATATTGGTGTAAACCAGAATTGATAATATCGGGCGATATTATATTCGTTTTTTTGGCGAAAAAAATTATTGGTGAGTGGAGTACAACTAGTTATTTCTTTATCGCATTATTACCAGCCCCGACTAGCCCATAGCCCATAGCGCTTTAGCGTGGAAGTCGTATGCACGCGTAGGGATACAGGCGCCGCCGAAGAGCCGCCCCGACCGACCCTTAACGCAGCGCGGAGCTGCATGCACGCCTTCGATTAAGCCAGAACAGAGCCGCTCTCGGATAACGCAAATCGAACGTGGCCGGTCGGCAACCCGAATGGTGAAAAATATGGGTAGTGCCCCTGCAGGTGTAGCTTTGTATCTTGTTACCTAGCCCCAGCCTATCTCATACCCCATAGCGCGGAGGAGCTCATGCCTCGCGGTACGCCAGAGGGAGCACAAGAGTCGCTAAGAAACGCCGGCCGACCGACCGTAACGTAGAGCGCGGAGCTGCATGCACGTGTAGGTCAAGGTCGAGGACGTGGTCGCTTCGGTAAGTCGAGTAAAAGCGTAGCTGGCGGCTGGTCGGCGAATAAAAAAAAATTATTGTGTATACGCATTGATATGGAGAAAAATAGTTGGAGAAGCATATATGTATGTATATGGAGACCGGAGAATATTTAGAAAATATATTAAAAAAATATGACTTAGCTTGTTAAGTGAAGACAAGTCGTCGCGGGTCGAGTAGAGTAGTCGACGCCGCCGAAGCGGAGAAGTCAAGACGCCGAGCGGAGAGGTCGATGTGTCGCGCGCGGAGAAGTCCGGCGCCGAAAGGCAGAAGTCGACGCTGGTCAGATGGAGAAATCGCCACCGATCGGAGGAATCGACACCATTCATGGAGAAATCGGCGACCGAAGCGGAGAACTTGGCGTGCTGCATGGAGAGATCGGGCGTCGAGCGGAGAACCCGGTGCGGCCCGAGTGGAGAAGTCGGTGGTCGAGCGGAGAATTAATCGATACCGATCGGAGATGTTGGCGCATCTAGCGGCGGAGAAGCTAAGCCGGGCTGTCAATAAGTGGAGTAATCAATGTCCGAGCGGAGTGGCAGATCGAACAGAGTAGTCGGCGGCCGGCGGGAGAGGTCGACCAGCGTCTCGCATGGAGAGATCGGTGGCCGAGCGGAGACGTCGGCATCCAAGCGAAGGAATTGGCGGATCGATCGGAGTAGCCGGGCGACCGATGTTTGGAATAATTGGCGGCGTAGTGGAGAGGTCGGCGTGTTGCACGGGAAGTCGGCAATGTAGCTTTGTGTACATCCGCATGCATGCAGGAAGCCAAGATCCGTTTAATTGGTTTGCATGTATGTAGACGGAGGTATGTACGTCTTTGTTGCATGGTGCCGATGTCGATCATAGATTGATTTTTCTTTGCGGTCGGCGGAGTCTTGCCGATGTCGATCCACGATTGATTTTTTGCTTGCGGTCGGCGGAGTCTTGCTGTAGTCACGGCCTCAAGATGTCGAAGAGATGTCGACACGCACGAGCGATGGCGAAAATTGCCGCATGCCAAGGACGACGAGGGTCGTGGCGGATGACGCCGGCCGGGCGGGAAAGTGTCGATGGCGAAGCGACAATGAGTCGATGGCGACGAGAACCATCCTCGGCTCAAGGCTACTCCGTGCATCCAAGCTAGCTTTGCATGGTATTGTGTAGATCGTATTTCTTTTATTGTTGGCCCGTGATCCGTCGGGAGTTGGACATCTTGTATAGCTTTGTAGATTGGATCTCTGCAGCGCGCCATTCGACGATACGCACGCATTTCAACGCCGGCCATCGCGACGACTCTAGATCGCAGTTCATTCAGCGCCCGATCGAAGTTGTCGGGCGCATTAATAACGCCGGGGGCCGCCGCACGACTCTAGATCGACGGTCCGTTCGGGGCGCCGATCGAGGTGCCGGGCGACGCAACGCTGGGGGCCGCCGCACGACTCTAGATCAGGCGGTCCATTCAGCGCCGATCGAGGTGCCGGGTGACGCAACGCCGGGGGCCGCCGCCGACGACTCTAGATCGAGGCGGTCCGTTCGGCGCCGATCGAAGTTGCCGGGCGGCGCAATGCCGGGGGCCGCCCGACGACTCTAGATCGACGGTCCGTTCGGCGCCCGTCGAGTTCGGGCGACGCAACGCGCGCCGGGGGCCACCGCACGACTCTAGATCGCGGTCCGTTTAGCGCCGATCGAAGTCGTTGCGGGCCACGTTGGTGAAGATCGCTATCGCCCCGTGGTGCCGTGCAAACTCACCGCAAAAGTGGTATTCCAATCCAAAGATCGATTGCCTCGCATGTAGTCCGTCGATCAACATGGCCTTGACCGGATCTTGAAAATTGGCGTTGATGCATGTTCTAGCAAGCGACCACCGAGCTCTTTCCGGGCAATGTTGGTGTGGTGTTCGGAGTTCGACTTAGAGGTGTGCCAAATCAAGGACATGGAGACGTGCCGATCGGTCGACGATGCGGATGGAGATGTGGCGGCACCGGGAGAGCCTTTGCATGTGTCGATCCGAATTGGTCGGACGTGATACATCCGCCTGTGCCGGGCGTCTTTGCTACATTGCATCCGGCGTGCCTCATGGATTCAAGAGTAGCCGCTTCGGGAGTTTATGCTTGTCGTAATAAGCCGCCATATTCTTTTTGTCGGATGCCGAGCGGCCAATACATGATGTGGTTTCTCGTGTTGATCCGCGCCGAAAGTAGCGATCCGCGCATCTTTTTGCGAGATGCTTTTGCGGATCGTGATCGGCCGCGGATAAATCTCGATCGAGCTCGTGTTGGCGCGGATAAACCTCGCCATCGGGCAAAGGAGTCAGCGACTCGGCGTCGGTTCAGGAGGCGGCGACAACGGCGAACCCGGGATGGCGATGAATGCCGACACATTAGATTAAAATAATCACTTTGGAGCACTCGTCAAATCATATTAAGTGCGGACAAACAAAGCAAAGGAAATTTTGCCGTATGCTATCTCCGTCTTCTTGCTCCTTGCCCGATCGGATCCGGCCATCTTGTGGTGATGTGGTAATCTGCATGGCTGATTAGTACCGCAGGTAATGAATAATCGGCTCGGAGCCCAGCGGCATGTCGACGATGAGGGGAGTCCGGTGGCGGCGCTTGGACGTCCTACTGTGGGCGATTGGAGACGGGGCCTCCTTTTCCGTGCACGGTGGCGGGCCGACGGATCGCGGGGTGCGTTCCTTCCGCCCGTCGCCCGAAGAGTTGTCGTATAGATTGAAAACATGAAACCAATTCGTGATTAGTAACTGCAAAACCGAATCAATCTAATTCTTTTATGAAAAACGACTCACCCGGTTGTATATAGATATTGATGAAAAATTGCCATCTTGCTCGGCCGACGGATCGTGAGCACAGCCCTACCGGGCGCCCGGTACCGCCGACGATATCCGGGTCGGCACCTACCTTGGGGGTGCCCGAGGTAGTGGATGAGATGATGGTGGTGGGGTGCGCGAGATCAAGAACGAGATGGTAACCCAAACACAAGCACGTAGACACAAGATTTATACGAGGTTCCGCCGTCGGTGTGACGTAATACCGTACATCCCGTGTTCTATGATGTATTCGCGTTGATTATGGGGTACCCCTCGTCCCTCCTTATATAGTCCGGAGGGGACAGTTTACAAGTAAAGTAACCGAGTTGGTACTAATCTAGATTACAACATCTGTCATATCTCATGGGCCGATCCGCCGATGGCGCGCCCATATATCATCTTGAGCATACCGGGGGCTATACCCCCACAAACATCAACTAATGTACTCTTTTTTTCTTGATGAGTTTTTCCCACTGGATTTTCTCATGCAAGGTTTTTAATGAGGCAACAGGTGCAACATAGGCGATGCGTGTGATGTACTCTTTTCTCCTACCCTTTTTTCCCAATCGGATTTTTTTGGGGAGAGTTTTTAACGAGGCATACACATGGCATAAATTGGCCAAGGGGGAGTGTTGAGAATCAAAGTCAAGAAACAGTATTTGAAAGCAAGACTTTGAATGGTGGCCAATTTATTGAAGATGAGGAAGAGAGTCCATAAGTTCATACTCTGTAACAATCTGTTTTCATCCAACCTCCTCTCCTATAAATAGGAGGTCACTTTCACCATTGTAAAGCGCTGAACAAGAAAGTGAAATACAGAACTCTCTTCCTCTCCCATCTCTCCTGTGTTCTTGTGTCTGTATTCTTGAGTGTGCAGAGAACTCGATTTCTAACACTTTGAACCCATCGAGAGTAGTATACTCGTGGAATCCAGCTGTCCTGCATAGTGACATACTCCTCCGTCCCTTTTTTACTGTTGCTTTGCGTTTTTCAAGAAACAACTATCGATAATTTTAATAAATAATAAATATCATCAATTAATATCAGAATTAGTATCATTAGAAAGATCTTTGGATATAGTTTTTTAATAAATTTATTTAGAAATATAAATATTACATGTATTTTCTACAAATCAAGTCAAACTTGTAACACGAATACCCAAAACAACATTTAAAAAGGGACGGAGGGAGTATTAACTTGTCCCTCTATCCCAAAAAAAAAAACACAATCACAGTTTAAAATTTATCCCACAAAATCTATAATAATAGGCAGGAGAGATCGATGTCAGTTCGGCCCCTAATAAAAAACCACAGCCCTTCGTTCGGTCTCCTACCATCCCAATAAAATAAACCACCACAGCTCTGTCATCCAAATGAAATAAGCAATCACAGCTCACAGACGAACATGTGGGTGCCTTCTCGTCCACTCAAGTTTTGCTTTTTATTTTTCCCGGATTGTTCTTTGCAATGAGACACTGTAAATAGTAGTTTGTCAGATCATTTTACTCCTCAAATTGTTTTTTTTTTATAGGACAGAAAGAGTACTCGATCACCACCGGCTCCTGGGCCCGCCATCAAAAGAGACCCGATTGACAGATGCCATTTTGCTGCTCAAATAGTCACTACTCCCTCCATTCAAAATAAACGCAATCTTTGTTTTTTTATCTATCAACTTTGACCATCCGTCTTATTCAAAAAATTTACATATGTTACAAAACAAATGAATTATTATTAAAATATCTTTAATAATAAAATAAGTCATAATAAGATATATGATATTTATAAAAAAAAAAATTTAAATAAGACGAATGGTCAAACGCGATTTAATCGAAAGTCAAAAGATGGCGTTTTTTTATGAGACGGAGGGAGTACGTGCCTTAGGCGAGAAGGCGTAGCAGGCAAGTCATAGGCTGCATTTTAGTGAGGCGAAATACATAGCTCCTGGCTCCTGAGAATTTTACCCCACTATTTTCTTCGAAAAAGAAAAGAAATTCCCGTCCCTTGACATGCCTTTTTTATTTCAAGAAAAAAAGGTGCAAGAATGCTGATTGGTTCAGGTCGCCACTCGATCGATGGAGACATGAAGTGGTTGGTTGGATACGTGGATTCGATTCGATGGTTCCATCTGGCGGACATATGGGGCCTCGCGCGTCACTGGGCTGTGGCTGTCCCTCCCGTACGGCCTGCTGGCGGCTGGTTCGGTGTGAAACGAGCTGGTCGCGTTGGCGTACTAGAAAAATCCGATCCTATCCTATCCTTTCACGGAAATGGCCCACGCAAGAAAAATCCTCGCTGTCTCTCATTCGCCCTCATGCAACGTTGCCGTCGTAAGAGGAAATCATCGCGGCGTTGGTTGGACCCATGCAGTTCCCTCGGAAGATCAGAATTCCATCCAGATTCTGAGCTGACCGTGCATCTCTTCTCGGCCTTTTCACTTCCTGAGAGCTGTGTGGCCGCGACCTCGTCTCGCGGCGGACCAGACAGACCGCACACAACCTATGCGGGCGGCGCCGGCGAGCCTCGCTCTTGCATGAAGCTATAGATGTGCAACGAGCTGGCCCGCACGGCCTGGCACGGGCCGTGCTAGGCACAGCCCGACTAGGCACGGCACGCGAAAGGGCCCGTCGGGCCGTGCCGCCCTAGGCCTTTTGTGCTGGCCGACGGCCTGTGCACGGCCCTGCCGGGCCACTTTCGCGCCGGGCCGGCCTCGAAAAGCACGGCCATTTTAGCAGTCGCCGCCCAAGGCCCACGCCCATGCCATCGAAGGCCGCCGCATCGCGAGGGAGCGAGGCCGGAGCCATGGGGAGGACCGGGGAGCGCCGCCACCGCTATGGCCGAAGAAGGCTGCCGGTGCTTGTCTGTCGATGGGGGTCGAGGAGGAGGCGGCATCCGGTGGCGCCGCCTCGCGGGGAGCGAGGAAAAGGCGCGCTCGACGACTCAAGGCCGGCAAGCACGCGGACGCCATCGCGGCCTGCGCCCCACGTTGTCTTGGTCATGGCCGGCGACGCGAGGAAAAGGCGCGCTCGAGAGAAGAGCCGATGCATGGGGAGAGGAACGCGGGGACTGGGGAGGAGAGAGGCGATGCGCGGCTGGGGAAGGCGAGTGCGGCGGCGCCGTGCAGACATGCGGTATCTGTGTGGCTGTGCCTCCGTGTGGGATAGAGTTAGGGTTGGGATGGATAGGATAGATTTTTTTTTAAGCAGGCTATGGGCATGTGCCGGTGTGGTGCTTGGCCTACAGGCCTTTGGGAGGCCATGCTGTGCACTAGGCCGGTACCGGTCCGCGCAATAATTTGCGGGCCGTGCTGTGCCCACCCGTGGCTGGGGTGGCGGCCTGTGCACGGCCTAGTGCCTCGTGCACGGCCAGCCCGGCACGCCGAAGGCCGGGCAAAGGCCGTGCTTGGGCCGGGCCAAAAAAAAAGACACTACAAGGAATCTGTTAATCCGTGACGGATTCTCGGTGACGGATTTAGAGATCGTCACTAACTAGTGCAATCTCTCATGGATATGCACCCGTAGATACCTAGGCCCGATAACTCGTGACGAATTTATTTGGACCGTCACAATCTATGATTTTAAATTAGTCAAATACTATGATTAGCCCAAAAACAATAGACCCCGCTACATATTTTCAGTGTAAAAAACTAAAAATGTGATTGTATAAAATCAATGAAACTACAAGTTGATTTGTAAATTATTTTAAACCAATAGTTTACTTTGTTGCACGTATACGGTGCATGCTATATATATGGTGCTGATGAGACCAAAAAGTTGCTTGGGAACAAATTTTTTATAAAAACTAAATATTTTTATTATATTTTGTACTGGAAAATAAATAGAAATAGAAAAAAAAATTGTGGACGCTACCCGTGGGCTGTTGCCCGATCGAGGATGTGGGCTGGGCTGGCAGTATGAAGCAACTGAATCTTTTTGGGGAAAAAAGAGGCTACGTGGCATGCTCTCTTTCTGCAAAAAGAAACTAAAAAATACGCTTCGCCTAGAGATCGAAACCAAGGCCTGCAGGTACCTAACGTTAAGATACACCAACTAATGGGTTTTCTTTCTTCTTTTGTTTGCGTACACATGAGAGTATGGTTCCAACCAGCCCAGCCGTGAGGCCCATGACTCAGTTGGACTTGACACCGCCGTCGGCAGCGAGATGCAGCGCCTTGCCACGGCCTACCTTTGCCGTGCTGTCCAGCAACACCGCCTAGGGTGCAGTAGGCGCATATATATTTTGGACCGGGTGGTGAACGATGCTGCAGACCAATTAAATGGCCCAGTAGGCGCATATATATTTTGGGCCGGGTGGGGGGCGGTGCTGCCCAAGCCACAGGCAGAAGACCTGCACCCCTGGTGAAATAATATTTTGAAGTCCTAGAATTTTGAAATTTAAAGTTTAATTGTTTGAAAAATTTTAGATAGAGAAATGATAAAAATAAAAGAGGTAAATCTGGATAAGTTCTACAACTTTTGTGTAGATCATTTTTCCATTTCAAATCATTTTCTATCTCAAAATGTTGTTTGAAAAGTTGTCATATTTTAAAAATCAATTTTAAAATTATTCAAACAAACTTCTATGTAACTATGTGAGAGATGTTTCTCTTTGTGATTGATATATATTCCCACTTTATCAAAATTGCTTGAAATTTTTATGGGACACTTATGGACCTTAAATGTATTATCGAATTTAGCGATAAATAAATTCAATAATTACCTATTTGTTCATAAAAAATCTAAGATTTGATGTGGGCCATACTTTGGGCCTTCGTGCATGAAGAAAAACTTCAAGCCATTTCGACATTGGTGTATTGTACATGCTTCACAAAGTTCATACGCCATTTCGAGGAACCATGACTATAACTTATGGGTCTTCATGTGACTCGCCCATTTCGAGGTTGTAAGCTACTCAAACTTTTTCTCAAGCTTGTGCATGCCACGAGACAAGGGGACACTAAGTTTTAGATTTTTTGAAGCTGATTTGCTATTATTTTCTTTCATTTAATTGAATTTACGTGCGGTAGGATGCTCTAATTGTAAGTTGAACTAAGGAATTTTCAAGCAATTTTAAAGCAATTTTGATAAAGTGGGAATATATATCAAATTTCTACACTAGATTTCACATGCCCTAGGGAACTAGTTTTGATTGAGATGGATGATAAAATTTGTTATTTTCAAGGTGTAACTCTCCAACCTTTCTCAATTTTAGCAATAAATAAATTCAATAATTACCTAATTTGACCAGAAAAATCTAAGATTCGATGTAGAGCCATGCTTTGGTACTTCATGCATGCCAAAAAAGTTTCAAGCTATTTCAACATTAGTATATTGGAGATGATTCACAAAGTCCATGTACTATTTTAAAGAACCCTAACTACAACCTATAGGTCTCCACGTGACATGTCCATTTCAATGTTGTAAGTTGCTCAAACTTTTTCTCAAGCTTGCATGTGCCATGAGATGAGGAAACACCAAGTTTTAGATTTTTCAGTGGTGATTTGCTATTTTCTTTGATTTACATGAATTTTAGTACGGCGGGACGCCGTAAACCGTAATTGTACGTTGAACTGAGGCTACCCTAGAAATATCAGGAATGGTGCCAAATTTCTACACTAGTCTAGTTTATGTTAAACTTGTGTTTGGATGCACACAAAGATCATCGACACAAGTAAAATATTACAATCTGTATTTATTAACTGTAATTTTAAGGGACAATTAAATGTACTTATCTAGTTAAAGAAAAGGAAAAAGAGAAACCTAAAATCAGCCCAACAGCCCAATAGCCTACCGCCCGCAATTTTCTAACCGTTGATTCCTAATCGGATGGATGAAAATGAGCTGAGATGCACCTTCTTTTGTATATAAAGGTCCGAACCCTAGCTTGTCTTTCCAATATCCTATTTCGTTCACGCTTGACTGCCCACGCCGCCGCCGCCGCCACTCCACATGTGCTGGCGGCCACCTCCATCCCACCCATCACCGTGCCCTCCCATTCCAATCTTCCATGGCCGCCCTCCATTCGTCCTGCCCTCAGGCTCGGCGGGTCTGGTTCTTGGAGCGGCGGATCCAACCGGCGGCACAGCGCAGAAGGGGTGAGGCGGGCATTGTGTGTGGAGCAAGGGCGAATGACGGGCTGCTCACTGTCAGGGGGTAGTGATCTTCGCGCTATCCATGCTGCTGGCGGGCGCAGGTGGCTGCAGGTACCCAAGATCCAGTAACTCCGTCTCCTAGAAGCTCGGGCGCCACCGTGACATCTTCCACGAGTTCAAGGAGGTAGTTTCCAGTCTGCTTTGCTCCTCGCACTCTAGTTTCGTTGAATCATATTTTAGTCGCTAGTGGTGCTTCCTTCATGGAAGGAGGACAAGGGGGAAACTGAGCACCATATGAGGGAGGCGCTGATCTAGTGATTTTTTCCATACAAAGCATTTGATAGTGCTATGACAGTGTCCCATGCGTTTTCTTTTTTTGGTGTGCAGATGGTTGCGGTGAACCAGCTAATGGGTGCAGTGTTCTTGAATCGTTTCATGTCAGGGGTCTGTCCATGCTGGTGTAAGTTCACGATATTTTTCCTTCGTTCAATAAAAACTGTCAGATGGTGTTTCAACCTCTCTGCTGCTATAGAAATACTATTACTATTAGCCTGTGACCTATAATCCTGTATGGGACGACTCAATTAATCTATAGCTGCATGTGTTTGCTAAATTACAGATGACAGCTGCGGGCTTCAGTGTGTCTTCATGATGTCCATTTTGAGCTTCTAATGACCTGGAATTTTAACCTGCAGTGCTATTATTGTTTCTGGTGTGGGCACGTGTGTGGGTGGCGGCCTGCTGATGCGCAAAAGGTGCAGTGTTCGGTGTGTGCGGCGCACCTCATACATCTCAACTACTGGTTTTCAGTTGGATGGCATGCAGAAGTTATGTGTTTCTTGAACTACAGGCTGAGGCCATGGAGCAGAATCATCTAGGCGACTTTGCTCTAGACAAGGACCTGCCTGCTCTTCTGATCTCCTCAGACCAGGTAAAGGAGGTTCAGCTTCCGCCTTCAGTGGATTCGGTTTTGTATACTTGCGTGTATCAGGCTACTTGTTATCATTAAACAAATGTGAATCATGTTGCTATGTTGCCATTCTTAAGCTGTGGGCTGCCGACCTAGGGTCATCTGCTTGTGCCTGTACTCGGAGTGTTGGTATAGAGGGTTGGGAAAAAATGATACGCATATATGTGCAGTTGATATGGATTGGGTGGGGTTATATGGATTTAGCACATTTTTACAGAACTTATTCCCTCTGTTGTTCTATAAATTTCGGTTCCATTGCAGTCTTTGGTATTTTGTCAAGATAGTAGTATGTTTTGCCTGATTGGAACTTGCATGGTTGTCTAAAAATAGCAGAGGCAAATCTATTGCCTGAGATTTATTATTGTCATGATTTCCACTGCTGTTAACAGTGATGCAACAAGTGAGTTAAATAGTAAGGTCTATTACTACGTGTGGTACTGCAAACTTGCTGATAGCTGACATGAGATAGTTTGATAATATTCAATCTTTATTTTTTGAACCTACTTTAAATAGCTTGCCTCCTAGTATCTCATCCGTAGTCGATGTGGTAATGCAGACTTGCTGATGTGTTCATTTTTTCACGCAGTTCAGACTTTAGATGGATACACTAGGATGGAGCAAGTTGAGCAAAGAGAAGGGTAAATGGCTTTGTGTACTGGTGTGGCCATTACGTTTTGCTATTGCAACTTCATGCCTGATGCTGTTACAAGTACATGCAATTTTGGCACCTTGTATTTTGTTGGCTTATGTACCATGGTGGATTGCACGGTGTAGTGCTTGATGTAACTTTATATCTCATCTTATGTAATGTTGCATAAACTTGAGATCTTGCATTATCTAATTTGAAAATGTGCTGTTTGTCAATGTGGGCTGTACGTTTGTTGCCTGTGCTATAATAATGGGCCATGTTGTATGTGCTATAATAATTGGCTGAAAAAGTAAATTACTAAATGGGGCTGGAATAGGATATAAGTGGGCTGAAAATATATTGCAAATGGGGTAAAACAGGTTGGAAATGGGCTGAAATAAGACTAAAATATAGCCCATCTTTGATATTGGGCTGTTACTAAATGGGCTGGAATGCTCACATCATCATCCATGTCAACATCCATGTCATCATCCAAGTAAGCTTGCATGATGATGTGGCAATTCATCCGTGACGGTTATTTTTCGTCACAGGAAATGGGCTTGGGCTGGACTAATAGGGCATTGGGCTCTATCGTGACGGTTTAAAACCGTCACTGATTCTGTCAATCTGTGATGGTTTTCAACAATCCGTCACGCAGGTCAATCCATGACGCTCAATCCGTGATGATTTCTCAAACCATCACAGATGCTATTTTTCGACGGTTTTTCGGTGATGCGTGATGGAAATTTTTCATCACGGATTAACAGGATTTTTGTAGTGAGAGGTCTCGTGCCGGGCCATCGTGCCACGGGCCGTATGCACATCTATACATGAAGCCAAAAGAGGAGGTAGGCCAGTCCGCTCTGCACCTCTGGTCCACGACGGTACAGTGACGCAGCAGAGTGGGCGGGTGCCTGAGCGCCTGGCGAGGGGACGGATTCAAAGCTTTTTTAGGCAGAGAAGTTATCGCGTTGGAGCGCAGCATTAGACTCCAGTGCAACGTGATAGATACTAGCCAGACCCAGATAGATACGACGCAGCGCTGAAACAGTCTGGCACAAGGCGAAGGCGAAGAGGATGATGGGGGTTCGGTTTTATGTCTTCCTTCACCCATGACATCTCCTTTCTTCTCACCTTTCTCTTCACGGGAATGCGTAGTTTTTAACGAGTTGGAACCAATTCATTCCATGGGGTTCGGTTTTTAACGAGTTGCAAGATTAATCGGCGTAGGCGCCCTAGTCAAGCACCTCGCCTTTAATTGGGTGGGTGACCCACTTCTGCCCTGTTCCTCCCTACCAGTCTTCCAGACCACCGTTCTGCTAGCCGCAACCATTTTGTAGCTAAGGGATGTTGAGTCATGGCCTACCATATGTACTAGGAGAGTACGCGCGCTCCGCTGCGCGCGCAATATGGGTGTGCGCCTGTGCTTGTCACAGTAACTGTTGTTTCGTTGGGTCTAATGTTCTGTACTCGCGCATTGTAAAGCTGGAATGGGCCTCAGCAAATTTGTATGTAGCTGGGCCTTGTATGTTGTTTTCTTTTTCTTTTGGGTATACAGTGGTGTACTATGGAATGTATTATGCAGTGTTGTAGCATGTGGCTCTCATTTTTTTAGGAGGATTTATTATTTTACGTGGTGTTTGTATTTTATGTGGCGGTATGATGCCGCGCGTGCAATGGGTCGTGTGTGGTAAATGTATTTGCATGGTTTAAATGTATTCCAAAACGTTCAATTAATGGAGTAGAAGCGGTACTCTGTGACATGTATTCATAGTTGTAGGAAAACTGTTCATTATTATTTTTTTCATAACTTACACATAAGAGTGAATTGTTGCTCTATGTCAATTCAAATGTAGTACATTACTATATTAGCCAAGTCAGATGTCTCTACTAACATTAATGCACAAATGTAAAGGTACAACTACTTGGCATGTTCTGGGTTGAATAATATCGCCTTCTGAATCATGCTGGCACCTTATCTCCAAATTAGTGCCGCAAGAGTTGAATCACAACTATTTCATCATGTTTGTGCCTTTAGAGCATTCTCCTCTGCAAGCTCCTTTGTCGAACTGCATATTTAGATATCAGTTCACTTGAGAATAGGCCTATAAAACATTAAAACATTCATGGTCAATCAAACGTTGGGATGAGTTGCTGAAACTCGTTAGCAATTTCAACATCGGAAGGCTTGATGATGATTACACAATTAAGAAATAATCTCAACATTATTTGAGCTGAGCAAAATATGTTACATGTTTCTATTATAAAAGAAGAATAAATCAATCTCACCAGTAAAGGAGATGAACCGCCTATTTAGTGTGTATACTTGACAAAGAGTTCATGGTGCCTAATTCTTTCTCACTGACAATGAGTGATCCATTGAATTCATGTTAGAATTGTCACATGACACTTTTCCTGGAAAGAAGAATAAATCAAATTTATGATTCAAAGGAGCAGATGAACTATATATATCTTTGATTATTGGGTACATTCCACATAGGAGTTGATATTGCACAAATAAATAATATCTTATAAGAACTATAACTATGTAGGCAAGAACCCTACTCCAGTTAAATCTTCTTTGAGTTTCCATCCCAGTACATGCTCATCTAACTCAATTAAGATCCAATAAGCTTCATTTTTATTTTGTACTACAGTTCAATCGATATGTAAATCTAACCTCAGCTTCATCGTGCTCCAATAAACCTCTTTTGATAAAGTAGGTGTTGCCTGTCAAAACAGGTTGCTGAGTTGCACGTGTACGACAAAGAAGACATCATAATACAGGAACGATGTGCGCAAAATTTAAACAGGTTTCCTAAACTAAAGACTTTGTTCCATAAAAATTGCAATAGCCACCACTGTTGTTCTTGTTCATACTATAAAGTAAAAAAAATAGCTCTCAGTTTGAATATCAGTAGTACCTGTTAATAGTGAGATGGAAAACGCAATGTCAATACTCCGAGCGACGAAGACCATACATGCTGTGAAAATGTGTGATCAGTTTTATTATAGGAAATGATAGATTAATTAGCACCTCTGAAACAGGCATGCTCATAAGAAAATAAAACAAAAAAATAGTAATTACACAGTAGGTTGACTAAGAAATTCTTGAGTAAACATAATAAATAAAGCATAGTAATTAATATTTTGGCGTTGATGCTTTGAAAAGCATGTCATATCATCAAGACAAAGATCTAAATGAACGGTGCCATAGAAAACAGATTTGAAGTAAATCAAGTTATTTCACAAATGGCATATTTTTACTATTGGATCTGTATATAAATCATGGAACTGTTAATAGCAAATAAATGGTGCACTGCACCATCACCAAATATCTTGTCTTCTTGGTATTATTATTAAGTGATAAGGATAGATCAACAATCAAAATATAAGTTCCCCGTAGAATGGTAAAATGGAAATGGTGACATGCTATCAAATTTGTTGAAGCTAACCAAATTGAAAAAAAGGTTAAGTTTTGTAACCAAAGCTTACAAATTCTGAAGCAGAAAAAGAAGCATTGCTCTTAGTGAGGCAAATTCATGGGAGCCATAAAGAAAAATGACTTCATTTGGTACTTACTTCAAATTGTGGAAGGAATCGTGTGTCGGAGGTAATGAGGTTCCTTGTACATGAAGAAATACAGACTTTATACATCTGCCCTTTGTTCTTCTATTCTGGGTATAACGCACATGGAATCAGTAAAAGGTCTCCTAAATGACTTTCCTGTAAAATTGAAACCAACAAATTACGATGTGCAGAAATTAATCCAACCATATCTACAGACTTAAGAGGCATTTCATCTAGCAGTTTGGAAGCACAAAATTTCCCTTGAGAGCATAAACCCAAGGTAGAAGAAGGGAAATCGTATTCTTTCACCTTTGAACTTGAATAAAACCAAACAACGAAATCCCTACAGCCTAATCACCCACAAGAACCAATATTTGGAGTATAAATCCATTACATCGATTGATGACATGACCACTCCTACTACACGCAGGTAGAGAAACAGAACAATGTACAGGTCCTGAACTCCAATGTCCCAACTGTGCAAAAATAGTCTGAATAAACCTGTTGGGCACAGAGCACTGATGTTGGAAGGTGTGCACGGTGGCATCCATGCGCCCCTTCGGCTTTCACCATTGAGCCACTGTATCCGGCGTGCTGGAGTGGGAGGGAGCTCAAAAAGCAACCTGCGATGCACAACCTGGGTCAGCATCGGATGTCAGCAGTTCTGGAGGGATGCAACTAACCGAGGGATCGCCGTGGCCGGGGTCAGTGGCGGCGGAGGACAAATGCGGGACTGACCTGGTGGTGGTACGATGGTGCATCCGAGGCCAGCAGTGGTCACCGAAGGGGAGGAGGCGATCACTAAGCAGCTGCCGAGGGGAGCTAAGGGGGCGACGAATCAGAGGCAGCCGATCTGTTAGCGAGTTGAGGACTGGCCTCACCGTGTTCTGTGTACGCCGCCCGAGCAGAGAAAGGGCGATTCGGGGTTGCGGTGAGAAGAGCGGCGCCTTGACCTAGATCTTGGAAGAAGCGAAGGCGGCGAGGCTGGATGAGCACTCGTCGAGCGCAAGAAGATGAGCACAAGGAGGATTGTGTGGTGTGCAGTCCAAGCAACCACGAGAGGCCAAAATCTTTACGGCACATGCCCTTGGAGGTCGAAGACTCGGAGTCGAGCAGAAGACCAACCAGGACACCACCGTAGGATTGCCACGCGGCCGTCCCGGAGCAGGAGAGGCTCTCGATGGGTGCGGATTCTTTCCGCGATAAGGATGTAGATTTCATACTATAAAGTAAAAATAGCTCTCAGTTTGAATATCAGTAGTACCTGTTAATAGTGAGATGGAAAACACAATGTCAATACTGAGCGACGAAGACCATACATGCTGTGAAAATGTGTGATCAGTTTTATTATAGGAAATGATAGATTAATTAGCACCTCTGAAACAGGCATGCTCATAAGAAAATAAAACAAAAAAATAGTAATTACACAGTAGGTTGACTAAGAAATTCTTGAGTAAACATAATAAATAAAGCATAGTAATTAATATTTTGGCGTTGATGCTTTGAAAAGCATGTCATATCATCAAGACAAAGATCTAAATGAACGGTGCCATAGAAAACAGATTTGAAGTAAATCAAGTTATTTCACAAATGGCATATTTTTACTATTGGATCTGTATATAAATCATGGAACTGTTAATAGCAAATAAATGGTGCACTGCACCATCACCAAATATCTTGTCTTCTTGGTATTATTATTAAGTGATAAGGATAGATCAACAATCAAAATATAAGTTCCCCGTAGAATGGTAAAATGGAAATGGTGACATGCTATCAAATTTGTTGAAGCTAACCAAATTGAAAAAAAAAGGTTAAGTTTTGTAACCAAAGCTTACAAATTCTGAAGCAGAAAAAAGAAGCATTGCTCTTAGTGAGGCAAATTCATGGGAGCCATAAAGAAAAATGACTTCATTTGGTACTTACTTCAAATTGTGGAAGGAATCGTGTCGGAGGTAATGAGGTTCCTTGTACATGAAGAAATACAGACTTTATACATCTGCCCTTTGTTCTTCTATTCTGGGTATAACGCACATGGAATCAGTAAAAGGTCTCCTAAATGACTTTCCTGTAAAATTGAAACCAACAAATTACGATGTGCAGAAATTAATCCAACCATATCTACAGACTTAAGAGGCATTTCATCTAGCAGTTTGGAAGCACAAAATTTCCCTTGAGAGCATAAACCCAAGGTAGAAGAAGGGAAATCGTATTCTTTCACCTTTGAACTTGAATAAAACCAAACAACGAAATCCCTACAGCCTAATCACCCACAAGAACCAATATTTGGAGTATAAATCCATTACATCGATTGATGACATGACCACTCCTACTACACGCAGGTAGAGAAACAGAACAATGTACAGGTCCTGAACTCCAATGTCCCAACTGTGCAAAAATAGTCTGAATAAACCTGTTGGGCACAGAGCACTGATGTTGGAAGGTGTGCACGGTGGCATCCATGCGTCCCTTCGGCTTTCACCATTGAGCCACTGTATCCGGCGTGCTGGAGTGGGAGGGAGCTCAAAAAGCAACCTGCGATGCACAACCTGGGTCAGCATCGGATGTCAGCAGTTCTGGAGGGGATGCAACTAACCGAGGGGATCGCCGTGGCCGGGGTCAGTGGCGGCGGAGGACAAATGCGGGACTGACCTGGTGGTGGTACGATGGTGCATCCGAGGCCAGCAGTGGTCACCGAAGGGGAGGAGGCGATCACTAAGCAGCTGCCGAGGGGAGCTAAGGGGGCGACGAATCAGAGGCAGCCGATCTGTTAGCGAGTTGAGGACTGGCCTCACCGTGTTCTGTGTACGCCGCCCGAGCAGAGAAAGGGCGATTCGGGGTTGCGGTGAGAAGAGCGGCGCCTTGACCTAGATCTTGGAAGAAGCGAAGGCGGCGAGGCTGGATGAGCACTCGTCGAGCGCAAGAAGATGAGCACAAGGAGGATTGTGTGGTGTGCAGTCCAAGCAACCACGAGAGGCCAAAATCTTTACGGCACATGCCCTTGGAGGTCGAAGACTCGGAGTCGAGCAGAAGACCAACCAGGACACCACCGTAGGATTGCCACGCGGCCGTCCCGGAGCAGGAGAGGCTCTCGATGGGTGCGGATTCTTTCCGCGATAAGGATGTAGATATATGTGTTGTATCTTTAGATAAACAATAAGCATATCTCGTGTGTTGCTACAGGAATCGTGAATGAATGTAAGTGGACAGTTTAGTAGCTGGCGTGGACAAATAAATGCATATTAGAGGATGTGATACCTACTGATGTGGATAGCTTACATGGGTAGATATGTGCCATAATTGAAGCGCTAATGAGTTACTAACGTGGATCGCTTGCATGTCAAGATAGAATTATAATGGTGTTAAGAATTATAAGGTGTATAGATAAGATATAGCTAGATTGTACATGTTTTTAACTAGAATATTTATCATATCTTTATTGATAGCATAATGAGAACTTGTTTTTCTCTTCTAATAATAAACTAATATTACTACACATACAAGTCTTTGATAAGAAAATGCAAGTATCTTAGTAGGAGAGGTTAATGCTGACCAAAAGTGGTCACATCTTCCAGTCTTTGAGACTTGTAAAATAAACAATGATTACATGACTTAAATATCATCTTCATGCCCCATTCTAGATCTAACTTCAAGTAATACCACTGAACTCGATCAATATAGTGCAGGCTGCTTATGTGTCGTCGTACTTTAAAGGGAATTTTACAGCATAAAAATCTTTATTCTTAATAAAATATAAAAGGAGGGTCAATAAAAATATAACATAAGCACAAAGTGTGAACTTAAATTGAGTATAAAAGTATATAGCAACTAATAATAACATCAAAATTTGCAAATAAAAGCTATGATATCGCAAAACATGAGTTGCAACAAAAGAGCCACCATAATTTAAGTCAAGGATGAGTTTACAGGCTTATTGAATCTAAAAGACAAATGCATACCCCCTGCATCTTGATTTACGGGGTATCCTAAAAATTCTAAGACATACTTGTACATAAAAGAGGACTTGTCTAGCTAGAGCTAGTTACTAGTTGGCTAGAGCTAGTTACTAGTTAGGCTAAAAATTAGCTCAAAATTAGCCAAGGTTAGCTAGCTAGTTAGCAAATAACTAGTTAAAGATTTGTCTAAAAAATTAATCCACCCATTAGCCATCCTATTTGGATGCACTAGAGCTAATTTGGGCTAATTTGTAGCCAGCTAGTGATGAGCCCTTGTATCAAAAACAGGCCAATAATATTATTGTGAAGCAAATAGTGCATTAGTTGTGAGACGATGTTGTGATTACTATATTTGTATCTGTGGGGGACTATTAGCGGTAGGTAAAAACTAAGTTGAGAGATCATCTAGCTAGATTCGTTTGTAGTTTTTAAGATAAGATGAATTTTGAATGTTTGGATAGAGACAAAACTATATAGCACATACCTGTCCTGGTCTTCTAAACTTCTCAGAAATAATTTTCCCTTGAAATTAATAGTGCGTTGCATGCATCTTCTATATTCCCTTGATCGAGCCCGGACCAGCTCGGCTCCATATCTTCGTTGATAGAGCTCAGTGCACCCCGGGCCGTTCCCTGTGTAACGAGAGCCATCGTACCGGGGCCCAGAGCCATCCATATCGATGATCGATGGTCCCGGCTGGGCTCCATGGACGCTCCACAGCTGAGAGACCTGTTCCATTACCATCGCTTCGATCCAGAGTCCTCGATATTGCGCGCTGACTGATCGCTGCTCCTGCCTTTGCACGGGTCGAATATGATCGATGCAAACGACGAGTCGTCTTTGATGGTCTTGCTGTCGAATAACGCTCCCATGAGCTGAAACGGCCGCGATCCTCGATAGATGCAGACTTGATGTCCCTGGTGCACCTGCCGTAGCTGGAGTTGACGGCATGCATGCTCTAGCGCCATGGACAACTTGTTTTGAGCAACTGCGCCCTTGAGCAATTGCGCCTGGCTGTGTGCGTCAACCGGGAGGTCATGTTTGGTTTATATAGAGCACGAACCGATCAGCGAACAGACACCTAACACCAGCAGAAAAATGTGGCTACGGAACGGAAAAAACGGCAGAATCGGCGCGGTCGATGTGTCTCCGTGACTGTAGCCTACCAAGATCCAACGACGGAAATTTGTGGTTGCATTCGCGAGGCTGGCCGGCAAGTATTGCTTTCGAAATGCTTTAAATTTCCTGACAAAATTTCCGGGAACCTGCTCGGCGCAGTGGCGGAATTACTCCCCGAGTGGTGTGGTTCCGTGCCTGAATGGATTTGAGCTCTGACAAGTCTTTGCTTGGGTTTTCTTTCGACACACTCCCGCCGTTCGTCTCCGGCCGGCGTTCGTTGCCGTGGCTAGCTTTTGACTGCGGTGTGTGAAAATTGTGGCAGATCGTGTATCCAGCACAGTACAGCAGATAGGATCGTTTTTCATTATTTTTTACCTGAGCTAAACAGGTAAGAACGTTTGACGAAAGTCATCGAGGAGGGCAAAGGGAATCACCACCAGGTCAAGTTGTAACTGCTAAATCGAGTATTCAAATTAATTTTTGATTGCACCATTTTATTTCTTGCAATAAATGCTTTAAAATAAGATCTCACATGAATATATTTGGATAAAGTTTTATTAACGAATATTTATTTCATAAAGATAGAATATTTTTCTTTTATTATTGAACAAAGGCGATGTTCTATGTTCAAAAAAACAATGCCTACACAAGAAAAATGTTCTTGATTTAGAAAAACAGTATTCTAGATCTAAGAGAAAAAATATAGATTTAAGTGATTGGTACTATAATATCCATCACAAAAATATAAATATAAAGAATTATATGACAAACAACATTACAAAAATAGAAAAAATAGTAAAAGATAGAAGAAAGCATAAAGTAAAACAGAAATAAAAAACCACATAAAAGAGAAATTTAAAATAACATCACAGAGATATTATGTGAACATCCTAGAATATAATATAGAATATCATATGTGTACTAAGTGAACATCACTAAATACACCATAGAACATCGTATATATTATGTGAACATCACTACATACATTATAGAACATCACATGCGTACTAAATAAACATCACTAAATACACCATAGAACATCGCATATATATTATGTGAACATAGAACATCACTAAATATATTATAGAACATCACATATATATTACGTGAACATCACATATATATTAAGTGAACATAAAAAAGATCATAGAACATCACTTTATATTATAAGAATATCATAAGTATATTACTCGAACATCGCAAAACTGAAAGGACTTTGATATCGCCTAGAGGGCCTAGAGAGGGAGGTGAATAGGCCTACAAAAATTTAGCTCAAATAGAAATTACAACTAAGAGCGGCACTGCCTCCCTTTGAGGGCGGCACTATCTCCCTAGTGCAGTGAGTCCAACACAGACAAAACTTGGTGGAGACATGCTACAGATGTCCAGTGACGATCCTGCAAAATTTCACCTCGAAACTCGATCAGACCAGAAGGCGGCATTGACGCTCCAATAGGACGGCATTGCCGTACTTGTGCAGAAGGAACTTAGTAAAATTCAAAATTTAACCAATGAAATTTAGATAAGGTAAAGTTCCAAGGTTTCTGCAGTTGTATATATCACAAATCGACAGCTAAATAAGGTAGATCAAGTATAACAAAGAAGATCGACCACAAATCCTAATATCATCTCAACAACAATATGAAATGCAAGAAAATAGATCAAGCACATGGTATTTATCCCGTGGTTCAGCGTCGCCAATAAGGCTGGCCTACCTCTATGTTGTTGAGCAAGCCACAAAAGGCTTGGGCTTGCCATAAAGGCTTGCCATTTCCTCATTTTCAAATCAAGAGTGTGAACTCTTGAAATGAGGGGTGATTTCACTAGCTGCAAGAGATGGATTACAAACTTTCCCACTGCTCACTACAAGCATAGGAGCTCACCGGACGACGCCTAGCCGTCTAGGAGGCTTTATCTCCAAGAGTAACAAGTGCACAACGAAGATTGACGAAACCCGATAAGTGCTCAAAGTTAGGATTGCTCTAATCTGCTCTCTAGCTCTTAATCACACAGCCTAAATACTTAATCATACACTAAGTACTTTACTCTCATAAAGAGAGGGTTGGGGTGAGCTCTCAAAGGCTTTTGAAAGGGTTTGGAAAGTCTGGAATATCAGCAGCACGACCAGGAGGCGTGGGATGGGTATATATAGCCATCCCACTTAAAATAGCCGTTAAGATTCAAAAACTAGCCGCTATGATCATGCAGTGTGCGGCGCCGCCTCCCGTAAAACAAAGATAGGTCACCTTACGGAAAAAGCCATAACGTTTTACTCCGATCTTCGTTTTCAGTGATCTTAGATTTTTCGAAAAGCTTGTTTCGATGGCTATCCATCCCTACAGAGAACAAGCCCAAAGATTAACGAGTGTAGATGTAGTGCTAAGTGTTTTCTCTCATGTTAGCACTTAAGTTCGGTTAGTTTAAGCACCTGAGACTTGTCTATGATTCATATTGCATCCCCTTGATAGTATGGCATACCTATACTCAAGATCAAGAGAATATAACCATTTTAATCACTTCAGTCTTCAAGGTCTTTATATGCTATTTCTTCTTAATATTACTTCATATGAGGTTACAATCATTTTTGTCTCATCTCTTCGAGCAAAACTACCTTGAACATGTGACTTAAACCATTTTAACACATATGAGTTCAACTTCATGGCTTCAAGTCACTTCCACTAATGCTTTGATCCTCAACATAATATAACTCCTCATAACTTGATTAGTACCTCGACTCAATGCAGGTACTCTCTTCTTCACCTTAGCCATGGTACCTCGGTTTGCAAGCCGTCGCTTGCCCTTCACCTTCGCTTAGTCCCTCGAAGCCCTTTCCTTGCTATCTTCACCTTATCAAGCCATACTCAAGTCACATCATATCAAGCATCCATTGAAAAACTATTTCATCAATATTGTGATCCTTACTTGAATATCTTCTAAATATGAATGTTGAGATCATTCAAGGTTCAGTTTGACTCATATAGAGGCATATATGGATCAACATCAAAATAGTCAAGCAAATTCACAATTCCTTATTTTCTCTTCATTTTGATTTGAATTCCTATTATTCACTTTATTATCAAACACTTCTTATTCATGCAAAGCAAGCCATACTAGAGACAATCTAAAATCATCAACTCATGTCTCATTACTCATGTCTCATTTACCATATACCAAATATGCTTGCTTTTACATATCCCACAACAAAGAAGCCATTTCATTGATTCTTTTTGTATTGTTTTCTTTTGCTTGAATTATATTGTTTTCATGATCTTTCAATACAACAATACATAACTTTGACCTTCAATTCAATACTATGTGGAATACCATCAAGTTTGCCTTAGTTGAACCTTTGATACATATCTTTTGTCTAATATTCATGTATATATAACATGGTTGATTTCTGCTCAACACTTAGTAAACTCGTTAGACCTTTAATTGAGTTGTCATTCAATTCATCAAAACCCACTAAAGGCTAGATACACTTACAAAAACATATCATAGAACATTACATCCTAATGTCAGGCCAATCAGACGAAAACATCCGTTGGTAAGTTCCCCGTCAAAATAACTGATCGGATCGTACACCGGCAGTGCTCGCAAAATAACTTTCCAGTGCAACTAGCGTGCGCTAGCAAACGCTACATGTGGGTGAGGTGGGTCCTGCGTGATAAGCCACCACATAGCCAAAATATATTATCAGGTTTCTTGCAATGACCTAAAAAAGTCATAACTGTTAAAACAAACATCCAAATTATATTCTAATTACTCCCTCTGTATAGCTTTTTACTAGTCGTTATGGGCGACGGAAGCCTTTTGGCAAAGGAAGTCGTTCTATGTTGTTTGGTGGAATTTTGATGCGATTGCCCCTACCGACCCGGTTCTCCACTCGTATTAATCGCGCAGCCCGCTCGCCTTCCAACATGCTCCTGAATGTGCAGCAGCACCATGCAAGCGTGGGCATAAAAAAAGTGTGCCCGCGGGGATTTGAACCGGCGACGCCTAGCCTCAGTCCACAGAGGTCTAACCACTCGAACTACACATGACTATTGTAAAGGAGACACCTCCAGCGCTATTTAATAAGGGTAAAGCAGAAAAAAATACCCCTAATTAATCACTTCTTGGTAGGAGTGATCATGCCCTAAACGACTAGTATTTTCTATATGGAGGAAGTACATTATCGGGTTTCTTGCAATAAATCCTTCAAAACAAGATCCCACATGGATATATTTAGATAAAATTTTATTAATAAACATTTAGCTTATGAAGACAGAACATTTTCTTTTTATGAAACAGAGACAATGTTCTAGGTTTAGAGAATAATGTTGTTGTCTTTATATGAAAAATGTTCTTGGTTTTGCAGAATAGCATTGTAGTTTTAGGTTTATGAAATTGGTATTACAATATACATAAAAATAAATAAATACATGACATAAAATAAAATTAATAAAATCTAGAGCAAAGGATAAGGAAAAAAATAAAAACACGTAATAGAGAAAATTTTAAAAGAACAACACATAGATACTATTTAAACATCCTAAAATATATTATAGAACATCATATGTATACTAAGTGAACATCACTAAATGTATTATAGAACATCGCATATACATTACGTGAACATCACTAAATATATCAAAGAACACATTGTATTAAAAACATCACTAAAAATATCACAGAACATCACATGTATACTACATCAGCAACACAAAAACACGTGTAACGTCATGTGTATACTACGTGAACATGACATAGTACAACATAGAATATAAAATATAGACTATGTGAAAATCACACATATATACAAAAACTTTACAATAACAACAACATCAACATAGCCTTTTGTCCCAAGCAAGTTAGGGTAGGCTAGAGGTGAAACCCAAAAGAGATATAAAATAGAGAAACACATAAAGAGTACAAGACAGATAAAGTTAGGGTCATGGTTCAGGCACGTTGATTGCTAGTTTTTAATCGCTCCTATCTATAGCTAAATACTTGAAGATATTCCACTCCTTAAGGTCTCTCTTAACCGACTCGTCCCAAGTCAGTTTAGGTCGACCTCTACCGCTCTTTACATTATCGACCCGCTTTACAACCCCACTACGCACCGGCGCCTCAGGAGGCCTCCGTTGGACATGTCCAAACCATCTCAACCGATGTTGAATCAATTTCTCCTCAATTAGTGCCACCCTAACCCTATCCCGAATATCGTCATTTTAGACTCTATCTCTCCTTGTGTGCCCACAAAACCAGCGCAACATACGTATTGCTACACTCAATTGCTGGACATGCTGCCTTTTTGTAGGCCAACATTCAGTACCGTATAACATCGCTAGGCGAATCGCCATCCTATAAAACTTACCTTTTAGCTTCTAAGGCATCTTTTTATCACAAAGGACGCTAGAAGCTTGACGCCATTTCAATCAACCGGCTGAAATTCTATGCCTAACATCTTCATCAATGTCACCATCCTTTTGTAGCATCGATCCTAAATACCAAAAAGTACCCTTCTTGGCCACCACTTGCCCATCTAGACTAATGTCTCCCTCCTCATGCCTAGTCGCGCTGAAATCGCACCTCATGTACTCAGTCTTGGTCCTACTAAGTTTGAACCCTTGTGACTCTAACGTGTGCCTCCATAGTTCTAGCTTCCTATTAGCCCATGTCCTACTCTCGTCAACTAGCACCACTTCATTAACAAAGAGCATACACCAAAGGATATCACCTTGCATGTCCCTTATGACCTCATCCATTACTAAAGCAAATAAATAAGGGCTCAATGTTGACCCCTGATGTAGTTCTATTTTTATTGGAAAGTCACTGGTGTCGCCATCACATGTTTGGACAAACGTTACCGCATCCCTATACATATCCTTGATGAGGGTAATGTACTTAATTGGGACTTTGTGCCTTTTCAAGGCCCACCACGTGATATTTCTCGGTACTTTGTCATATGCCTTCTCGAGGTCAATGAAGACCATGTGCAAGTCCTTCTTGTACTCCTTATATCTCTCCATCAATTGTCGTATCAAGAAAATCGCCTCCATGGTCGACCTATCAGGCATGAACCCAAACTAGTTTTGGGTCTCACTTGTCACTCTTCTTAGACGACGCTCGATAACTGTTGGTATCTATTAATGCCTGCTGAATAATCCGCATGCGCACGGATATGATGTAGCACTTCACCAGATGAATAGATCCAGTTTTAATATCGAACCCAAAGGAAGATGTGTGAGGGTATTCTAAACTACAACTTAACTACCTGAGTAGCAAACAAGGCTGTAGAAGATAGAGATATAGAGAAGACAACTAAGGCTTCTAATTCAGGCTTAAGTAAGATATGCCTAGGATGTTTCACTAGAGAATTGAATAGAAGAGTACAGGCAAAACTGTAATCCAACTACCAATTATTCTCCTGCTCGGTCTACCGACGGGATAGTAGATTATATAAGATTCAACGGAGCTATAAAGTCACCTCCGCGAGCTACCAACAAATCCAGAAGATAGGGTACATCTATGAGTAACGGAGTCTAACCACCACGCTTATACTACGAATACTACTCTAATCCAATAGCTACAAAGATTAAAGTACTCAAAAGAGTCGTAAACCGGTAAAACAAGATAAACAATGTTAATTACTTGAACTCTAAAGTCAATTCCAAAGCAATCTCAGATAAAGCTGTAGAGACAGCACCGACAGGCCGATACTTCCTCCAAAACTCTCTCTTTGACTCTATCTCTCTATTTCTGATATAGAACTAGCTTCTAGAGGTATAGAACTAGCTCTCTCTTAGAATGCTAACTCTAGAGATGTATGTCTATTCGAGGGATACCTCCCGGGATCCTAACTAGGGTTTCTTGATAAAGCTCTTTTTCTTCAGAATGGATCCTCCTCCCGGGGGGTTGCCTATCCTTTTATAGCCTTGGCGAATCAACATGAGCCCTTGGATCAAACCGACTTCGGTGGATGGTGGAGATCAATCCTCAAAGGCGGTGGAGCAACCTAGGCGAAGCGGGCCGTGAGCGGGGCGAGCCGCACCGGCCGATCCGGGGCCGACCGGCCGGGTGGCCTCGGTGGTGGCCTGGTCCTCCCCTTCGGTGCACGGTCTTCTTATCCCTTCTGGAATCTTCCTGCATAGCCGTGGTGTCCAATCTTGCATTCTATGTTGTATTGTAGCTCAAAAGTGTGTTGTTTCCAGTGTATGCCTACAAAACCACTGATTCACCAAAACTCAAGGAATTCGTTAGTCAAAGCCCTACTTCTAGGTAGATGGATTGCTTTTATATTACTTTGGAAGGTTAGTTGATGGTTGAATTTGAACATTAAGGACCGTCAACAACACCCCCACACTTAGGCTTTTACTCATTCTCGAGAAAAGGTTGGATAACTTCAGACATAACTTCAGATAAAGATACCAACATATTCTCATCTCTGGTCATACCTGCACTGTGAGATTCAAAGTGTCTACCACGCAACTTTAGGGAGTTGAAAAGTAGAACAGCTAAACAGATTACCTTTTTTTAATGCCAAATCAGTTGGAGGTTTTTGCAAGATTTTTGAAATAAAACATAGCTTACCTTCTCCTCAATGTGGTGCTCTCAAGTCAGTTATTATATATAGTATTTGTGGATTTTCACTTAGGCATGAATAAGTGAATGCCTTTCCTCGCAACCTACCTCTAATAGGCTTATATGGAGTTTGAAGGTTTGGCAAGGAGTAGTATACTTACTGTACATGTCACTGAGCCAGCGTAAGAGTCCCAAAGAGAGAGATGTCATACTCCTAGATCAAGATGTCCATATGTGTGAAATATATGGTGGCTATCCTGATTCTACTATGCTCATACTTTGAAGAATATATCTCTCTTGCTTGAATTGGAGTACTTGGAGACAATGAGCTATCATAGATTTTTCTTTCTTTTCTTTTTCAGAGAACTAGACATCCGAAGTGCCCATTATTCTTTTTTTGCACTTGGACCCTTGTCTATTTTTCTTTTTGAACTCTCTTTTTATTTTCTTTTTGCATAGCCATGTCCTCCTACATGAAAACTTTTTGCAAGACAGAGATTTCTGAGAATGTTAGAGCATAAGTAAATGAGATCCTACCAAAAGTCTTTTTGGGTGCATACTCTCAGTGTAAGAGCAGCACATTTTCTATGTGGATGGAAAAGGTTGCGCCTACCCCCAGTGTAGAGATAGTGCATATATGGAGTGTAAGTGGATCTTGATCTTGGGAGCATAATAAATCTCTACAACACGGGTCTCAAAAGCTGATAGAGCTCAGTGCAAGACAAGCAACTCATGTAGAAAGCTTATGATCATGTATGGCTGTATAGGCAATAGAAACCACAGAGAAGTAGCATAGCTATTATTTTTATGTTTTTGAAATAAATGCTCCAATAACTAGGCATAGAGGTTCAGGTTCTCATGTTCTACTATCTCTTACTTGTCAACAACTTAAGAGGCATGGGGTCCCTATAAAGAGTTCCCAACAGCAGCAAGTTTTACAGGAGATGAATTATATGATTCTTGCCTTAAATCATGACCAAGTTAATCATCCTTGAGGTGTAATCATGTTTCATTAAAGATATTCATTTAAGCTCAGTGGTAATATATGAGTGTTTAGAGTGCGCACCTGATTTCTGTCATTCTATATGCTTGGTTTTTTCTTCAGTGTTCCTATGAGTTGTCTCCCCCATACTTGTTTTCTATTTCCTTTTATGCACAACAAGGTGGAGACAAAAACATACATATATTCATAGAGAAAAGATGACTCTAAAGACTTAACTTCCTTATTATCATGAGGCACATTTATTACACAATAAATGAATTGAATTAACTAAGCGAACTAATCTAAACTAACTAAATAAACTAATTATTTATTACATGTGTGAAACTCCCTGACCCTATCCTTGAGCGCTTTGTGCTTGACACGCAGCTGCTCATGCTTCCCTTCTAAGTTGCCTACGCGCTGGACAACATTCTCTAGGACTTTCAGCGCGTCCTTAAGGGCTTGGGCCTGGAGATCTATCCTAGTCTCTAACGTGGCCATGGTCAGGCGAGGCTGTCTTTGTGTAGGTGCAGTCTTTGCCTTCTTTCTTGGGGGCTCTGGTTTGGTCTTTGGAGGTGGAGTGAACTTCATGTTGTTTGGATCCACCCACACACCATCCAAAGTCACTCGGGACTTGGTATTGGTGTACTTCGCACCTGTCACCATCCCAAATTTGGTGGTGACTCCTAGCAGCCTCTCCCCTCTCTAGGAGGTAGTAATTTAGTGCCTTGGGGGAGAGCGATGCTGGGTTGACCTGGCTGTCGTGGCTTGTCACCCAGGAGCGGTCGATGAGCTGGTGGAGCGATGGCAGGCCTCTTGATAGCCTGGGCATAGAAGGCTTCCTTCATTGGTGTCCCTCGAGGTCGGGCTTGGACAACCTCCTTCGACGGTATCGGGACGATCTCCTTCGGGGGCACTACTGCCAGCTGCTTCAGCGGGATGACGCCAGTGGAAGGATGTCCTCTGGCTCTTTGACTGTATATGGGTGGTTTGGGCTAGCCATTTGGCAAAAGGTGGAGAGGTGGAGAACTTCGTTGCTATGGATTGAGAGAGAAGAGCTCTTGGGATGAGGGGAGAATGACCCTAGGGGGTGTTTATATAGTCCGGTGGCTTGAGGTAGGGGTCATTCCATCTCGATCTGTCCCGAGCGTCTATCACGAACAGGCGGTGGCGGATGCGCATCGCGGCGTAATATTTGAAACCCTAACGAGCAAGCTACGCACCAGAGACGGCGGGACGCGAGGCGGCGGGCCAGACCGGCCGATGCAGGGGTAGGGCCGGCCGGTCCCACCCCGGCCCGGTTTTTGGTGCCCTTTCGCAGGGTACATACTTGGCCCGTTATCTCTCCAATTTTTCTCCGTCGTGGCCCAATTCACGACGGAGGTGGCAGCTTTTAATAAATTAGGAAAAAGCCAGAAAATAAATATCATCTTATTCCTCAGGTGTTAAGCATTTTTTGCTTTGCATTTCATTAAGCATAATGAATCATTATGCATTCATCATGAGCATGTTTGAATGCATGGTTATTTCAAAAGTTCCATTAATTTAGGCTTTGCAACATAGAGGTGAATACATTTGTTTATGTGTGCAACATATATATTTATTAAATAATCTTAGAAATTATCTAAAATGGTTTAGAATCAAATATGAGGTAGGGTTTATGTTGCACAGTTTGTCAAAATGTGTTTCTATGTAAGGAGAATGTCAATTATACCTTTATCATAATGTTAAATGGCTAATAGTATAAGTGTATGATTTATTCACTTTTTTGGATTTGAGCCCTAAATAAAAGTTGTAGTATTAATTATGTGCTACAAACTTTATTTAAGAATCTATGGCTAAATCTCTTTTTTATCTTGCTAAAATAGTAGCTTGAAATCTAAATCCAATATGAATTTTGAATGGCTTGGAATTTTCCTAAGTGTTGGATTGTAGTTAATTTATTCAAATTTCAGGGCTACGAAAAATTTATTTCCATTAACATAAATGTGACAACAATTGCACTGTTTGTTGATGCATAGTTTGTATATTGATGTCATGCTATTGATTGGGCTTTTTGATTAAGGGGTTTTCTTTAATTAATTGCCAAACAATGAATTCAGCATAAAACTATAAAGATTTAGAGGATTTTTCTAATTCTGGAAGTGTAGTTAATTTAATTTAGTTTTGGGGCTGGGTTAAACAGTTTTTCCATGAATAAAATCTTGGAACCAATTGCATAGCTTGTTAGTATAAAGTTTGCACTTTCATATCATGGTATTGGTTGAGCTTTATGTTGGATGGTTAGTCCTTAATTAATTAACAAAAGTAGCTAATCAAAGTAATCAGTGCTCTGCTTAACTGAAACTGATTTTTCAGTTTCTTTTTACCTATGTTTGAGGGCATGTATCTTGCAAACCATTGAGAGTTAGTTCTTGACGTTTTAATCAAAGTTAGAGTACACCGATAGGAGATCATCTTGGTGGTCTTGGTTTGTTTGTTGGCCACTTGGGCAGGGAGTTATGGAGGTAGAAACAGGGCGGTTTCAGTCACTGGAACTGCAACAGCAATGGCAGTTTCCCGTCGGCGGCAACGTGCTTGCCCCTGCTTGGCCGTCGCTGCCACACCGCGTCTGGGCTTTAACTCACGACGCGCTGGACTGGAGAGAGTGGAGAGCCCGTGCCCTCACCCATACCGCCACCACTGACAGGCCAACTCGTCGTCTTCTTCTCTTTTCTTCTCCACTGCTCATCGGTGCCACGGCGATGGACGCCCGTGCTTCACGTGCGCGCGAAACCGCGCTGCTAGCCGCGTGGACAAGCTCGCGAACTCGCTGGCCAATCCTCCAAGCTTGCTACGCCTTTAAAAAGCTTGCACGGACCGCCGTTCTTCTTTTTCTTTCTTTCTGCACCGCAGCCGTCGAGTTTCCTTCGCCGGTGGAATTCGCGGCCTCTATTCCTCCATCGTCTAATTCCTCTTGCCACGAGCCTCACCTTGTCCTTGCGCTCTGATTAAACCCAATTTTGTGAGCCCTTACCATCGGAATCGCCGCGCCACTGTTATCTTCCCTGTTGCCGTCCAGGGCGCCGCCGTGACCATCATACCGTGGTCAGGCTGCTCTGGTGAGCCTCGCGCTGCGCAGTGTCATGCCGTAGCTTTGCCTTGTTTTCCCGTTGCTCATAGTTCCACCCGTTTCCACAGCCGAGTTCCAGGGACGCCGGAACGCGCTATCGCCGCTGGTGTGTGCCGCCGCAAGCCTCTCCGCCGTGGTCAACACCTTCCGTTCCACCTCTGTCCCAGCTAGCAGGCGCATCATGTCACGGTGAGCACCCTAAGGCTATACGGAATCCTATCTGGGCCAATTAGGAGCCCCAACGGCTGAACCGTTGCCACTCCGCCGCGCCAGGGAATCACCATGCGGCCATGGCCGACACTGAGCTCGAATCAAGCCTAATCCACATATTTAGCACCATGGGTAGGAGCGCTAGAACACAGGGGTCACACTGGTAACCTCACCACCGTCTGGGGGCTTGCGGCCGGCGAGCTCGGCAAGCCGACGCCGCCACGCCCCTCCCGGTTTAAACGAAGAAGAAGAGGGAGGGAGGAATGCGGGCCAGGCCGGCGTGAGGCCGTCTGGGGCCGGCTTGGGCCGTGCCTGCGGCCCAAAGTTAACAGGCCGCCATATAAAAGTGCTCTCCTTTTTATTTCTGTTTCAGTTTTGTTTAACTTGTCATTTTTCTTTGATAATTCATAACTAATTATTCATAGCTCAGAAATATATGAAGTATATATATGTGTGTCCCTTTTAAGATGATCTATCATGGAAAAATATCACTTTACCATGTTTGGTAGTTTTGACATATGTTAAAATAAAACCTTTTAATTAATAGATATCTATTCCATGATTTTTTTCTAGGTCAATATAATTATCCAAAAATGTTGGAACTTGTTTTGCAACTGTTTTATGGTAATACCAACCTCCACAAAAAGTTTGAGATGAATATGACAATACTTGAAAAAAATCATTAATTCTATGTTTATTAATAAATGGAGAAAAAGCATTTTTGGATTAGATATATGTATGTATTTGAACACCTAAATTATATGCCTTGCTGTTTCGATGTCATGAGGTACTGTTTATCTTAGAAATGCTTCAATTGGATGATAAATAATTTGTTATGTCATGTCTTGCTTGCTAAGGCATATAAGCATGCATACATATAAATATATAACTTCCTTTTTAGAAATAAACAATTGTGAAATGACTTGAAGGAGTTTTTGGAATTTAATTGAATATCATGGAACACTCAATTCTTGATGTTTCATGACAATGGTATGTCTCTCCTAATGTATTTATTAATCATCATATAAATTAAAGAGGACATCTTTTATGCTTAATAAATGCTATAATAGCATAAGTAGTATTTGTTTATATTCAATGGGATCTTGACTTATATAAAATCATGAAAAGCATGATACCCTGCTGGTGTGTTAAGAATAGTAGTTCACTTAGCAAGCTAATAGTCATGTGCTATATTAATACAAAGAAATATCCTTTCTTTTGCTTATATAAGTGTTTAAATGATTATGTGAATAATTATCAACTTTGTGTGTATTTTAGTATCTGAATGAAGATCTAGGGGCATGCACCTTTACTGTTTTTAGGCATTTTGAGTGTCTTGCTAGTTTGTATGCTTATAACCTAGTTATAAGTCAATAATTAAAAGAGAGTTGTAGTGTTTTTCATAAGCCTTCCAAATTATCTTAGATCACTACTTTTGGTGATCTATAGCCCTGGTTATGACTATGTTAAACTCAGGGACAGAATCTGCCCAATTCTGGCCAGAACTGTTTCCTTGGACTGTTTGACCTTGTCAAGTGTAGAATCACCTTTGGGTATGAATAAGAAAGTTGTAGTTAAGTCTATAAGCTTTTCAAAAAGTCTAAGAACACCTCATCTGGATATCTAGAGCTTCTGTTATGATTAAAACCGTTAGCTGATGTGTTGTTGTCCTGTCTCCATTTGTCACCTTAATTGATTGCTTCAGTCTTGGTAATCCATCTGTGTTTAGTAATATTTAAATGATAATTCCTTGTCTTGTTTGGGTTGCATGACATAATATGCATTGCTATTTATTAAATTAATGAATGAATTGTTGAGAAAGCAAATAAAAGTGCTCTATAATAATTACTTGTGATTGCATTGTGAAGAAAAGTTGTACTCAACTTTCTTTACTTATTTACCTCAGTAATGCACTTGTATGACCTTTTGGATTGACTGTGGACCTTAGATCATGAAACCCTAATGATCCTTGGCCATTCTTTTGCTAGATGGCAATAATCATGATAAGCTTATAGTAGTTAACGTGTGATTGCTTGTGAGGGTATTAACTTTTACGGAAAGGAGATATACACCTACTCTGTATAACTTAAAAGCAAACGACTTCTATTCCTTTCTTTAAGCAAACTTGATAAAACAGTGTTATCATCAGAGAAAGAGAATTACACATATGGAACCTTGTGTAGTTTTCTTTTATTATTGTCCAAATAACGCATCTCATCATGCATCATGTCGCGCATAGCATTAAACACGTATCATTTCATTACATGTAGCGCACGTGAGGAAAGAAGGATCGCAATGATCAAGTTCCAGAGAAAGTTCGTGATGATCCAATCTCAACAAGGTGATTCCACGGAAGATGCCGATATCAAGACTAACCGCTAACCTTCCCTGCAACACAGGCAAGCCCCGGAGCATGACCTACTCTCTCTGTTTTATAAATACTTTATTACACAAAGTCTAGTATAGTATGCATTAAGTAAATAGGAGTTGATTGAAACCGGTACTGCATAATTACCTTGATCTACAACTTTTCTAGATACTATCCTACTAGTATGTGTGGGACGTTTTCTTTAAATGCTTAGCCAAGCTTAAACCGGTAGAAGTCGGGTGATTTCCTGTCTCTCGCGAGACATAGGATGGATACTGCTTACCACGGGATATATGTATGCTACCTGAATCATGAGAATGAGAATAATTGGAGACCGGACGGGAATTGGTGATGGTGATTGTAACAGAACCGGCCAATTTATAAAAGCATAAGTGAAAAATCACTCGCTAAGCAAGTAATCGTCACACTTAAGCCATTATAAACCCGGTAGTCCGAAAATCTCGAAGGATTTCAAACCAAACATCATCAACCAAGATCGTACAAGTTTAGCGTCACCATTCACACGTTACAATATTTCACAATTAGTTCGACAACATCAGAGTGCGGAAATAAAGTTATTACAGACCAAGTTCTTAAAATCCGAGTAGCGGAAGAAAAGTAGTTTTGAAAAACTCAACCCAACTCACGCATTCTTAAAGATTAATACAGTGCCAGTCTAGAGTCTATCCATCAAAAGCGGTTGGGGAGAATATTAAGATTAACCTTGCCCAAGGTCTTCTAGTCCATGGGAAAAGACAGTAGCACAAGCACCCGTGGAAGGTATGTCCGTCTGCACAAACAACAAGCGGGAAAAACCCTGAGTACGAGAAGGTACTCAGCTAGACTTACCCGACTGACTCAAAATAAAAGACTCCAAGGAGTATGATAGGCTTTATCGGGGGATAGCTGACTCTTTTTGCAAAAAGGCGGTAATAACATTTAAAGTAGTAGCTCAGCTTAACCATTCCTATTTATGCTAGGTGAGCACCTATACTATGCATCATTATAATATATTAGTCATGATTAAGCAAGTAAGTAGTAACCATAATCATAAACACTAGCTTAACCCATCATCATCATTAACCATATTTCATAATCATTACTACGATGCTGCAGCTCAAGTCAAAGTGTTCACTGTCCAGGAACGATGGCGATTCGAATCGATTACTACTGAGCTCAGGGGGTATTCCTCACACAAACCACACTCACCCGTCGGTGAGCTACAGATCACCCGTGGCACGTATTCGGGGGAAAAACAAGCACGCGGACTCGCATAGAACCACCGTACCCGGGGACCGCCCGACGCCTTAGCCCGACCATCTTTGGACCTCGGACTTACTCTTGGCGCCCCGTGGTCCCCCATCCATCTCCAATACGGTGCGAACGGATCGAGAACCGGCCTGGATAGTGTTAGGCTTCGCGGTCGGAAGTGCTTATCCGGCCAGCTAAATGTGAGGCATGCGTTCAATATGACTTGCGGTACAACAACGGTACGGTCCTTAATCGACACAGACGGAATCACTATGGTCCAACAACCCCACAAGACTCCGTCCGGTCTCCATTTATCACAACCATAACCATCAACCAGATGATATCAACATAAGCCTTCCATCAATCATAAGTAACCACCTATACTCGCGGATGACAGAAAATCATCCGACTTCTACCGTCTAAGCAAGCTAAGCATAATACTCGCTCTAGACTAGCAGGGTATATCAAGGTGGGTAATTCAATGGTAAAGCAAGGATATAATGCATCAACGGTTTCACACAACTCCTATACTTAATGCAACAATCAGAAAGCATAATTAGACTGTTAGAAAGCATAGGTAAGTAGATGCTCCGGTGCTTGCCTGGAATATGACACAAGTCAGTGTTGTTAGATGGTAATCACTTGGCGAGCACCTCCCGTCCATCATCAGGATAAGTCCATCAAACATCGTCTTCGGGTTTGGCATCCACATCTCGTCCTTCACGTAGTTCATCTAGCGTACCTAGATGAGATGCAAGATGCAAGTACATGAATACATGAAAATGCAATAGATGATGCATCACATACACAAAACAAGACAAGCAAATTCACACCGGATGATATGAGCATTTAGAGGGCAAACTAATCCCAATCAAGTCAAACATTGGTATAGCTAACATATCAAATATAATACCAATATACAAGATCTCAGGTGTATTAAGTTAACCAACATCGAAGACATGAGCCACACTAATCAACATACAAAATAAATAACTAGAACTAGAATTATCAATTTCTGGACATACGAGTAGCAGCTGAGTAATTAAATCATATCTAGAGTTATGAAACTCTAAATGACTTGCAACAAGACAATCTGGAAAGTTTATGAAATTGCCTATAATTCATTTTTAATCATCCAAGCATGATTCACAAGTTTAGCAGGTCAAAATGATACAAGTACAGGATCAGGTCCTGACAAGACAGAGAGCAACTAAAACTGTTACCCAAACATTCATAGCTGTAGTTTCCAAACGACATAGCCAAATGTCACTAAATTTTAACAGCAACTAGATACATGAATTATCTACAACTTTTATATTCACAAGTTTTTCATAAAACATCATTTTGATCATGCAAAACTTAAAGCTTTACAAATTGTCCAGAAAAGACTGATTCTAAGCAATAATTATATTACTCATGTTGAGACTTGCAAATTGAGCATAACCAATGTTACCAACAGTTGACATATATTTAATAAACACCAAAAAGCATGATGACCACTCCTAAATAAATTATTTTCATACCCTTTTCCATTTATTTAGATAACTAGGTGGAATAAGGAGCATATATGGAACACATATTAAAAGTACACAGTAAATTCTAATAAAATTACAGTAGCTTATATCTATTACCAAAAGTCTACTATCCAAATTTCATAGCAATTGAATAATTATAACAACCTCTATGAAAAAGACAAATCTTAATTGCTATTAAACATGTGAGAGCAACTTAATTCAAAAACTCAATTCTTTCAGTAAATACATGGTCATGATAAGTATCCACAAGTCACAACAACATCATAGAAAGGCATTGGAACCACATTTTACATTTATACATTTTTATTTCAATTATTACTCAATTAAATCCGATTCCTAGGCATCAAGCAAGATAAATCAATAACTCAATCAAACTGCATCCAATGAACCTCAAATTTTTATCACAGCACGCACATAGCATCAGTAGACTGCAATTCAAATTTCACACCAAAAGGAGCACTAAAACTTGAGATATGAATTTAGCAATAGCAAACCCTAGATACTAAAGATCTATTTTTACTGTAAAAACTTTCTACTAAAACATGCAATATTATTACTCCACTGCATAGATCTACTCACAAGGATTCCAAAAAGTCCTCATTTGCCATTTTACGATTTTTCTGTGATTTACTACGAATTATAGAACTTTCAGCCAGTTACTAGAAAAAAAAAGAAAAACGAAAACCATATGAGACAAACAACTTGCATCAGGACCCCTGGACTTCAGAAGATTCAACCCGAGCTCTGATGGTACTGTTTGACACTGTAGCGGTGAGTCATAAACTTTGCATAAAAATCCACAAAAGAGCTTCTATTCCTTTCCTTACTCCTTCCTCTGTACGTAGAACAGAGAGGGATCTGGGCAGGGATCGACTGAGGACGGCTCCTAGCGATGGCTTGGGGCTGGCTACTGTGGCTGGGGCTCGCCCGGCGGTGCCGCGACGACCGGAGGAGGCGGCGCCTGGCACGGCGGGCTGGTGGCGTTCACGTCAAGGCCGGGACAGTGCGCAGGAGGGCAGGAGGAGGAGGAACGGCGCTGCCATGGAGCTTGCGGCGGCGGCGTCCATGGCTACGGCGCTCTCCGGTGCACAAATCGACCGAGCAAGGAGGGCTCCGAGCTCGCGGGATGACGGAGAAGGTAGTGCTTTGCTAGCAGCTAGGGCGAAGGAGGCTCGAAGGGGGCAGTATCATGGTGGCAGCGAGCTTTGGCCGGCCGTCAATGGCGGCGACGCTCTCGCCTGGGGAGGCGAGGCGAGGGAGAGCAAGGGGAAGGTGAGGAAGAGGCAGAGGTGTGTGGGATTGAATGGAGGGCTCGTCCTCGGCCTCCACATCTTGCAGCAGGCGGCAGGGGGCGCGTGGCAAGGGAGTGGGGCACGCTATGCAAGATGGATGCCCGCAAGCGCCCCGTGAAGCCGGCCGTCGGACACTGGCGCTAGCGTCAAAGTTGGCTCGGTTTGGGCCGTTTTTGGGCTGTCTCCAAGCCGAACTGGACAATGGGCCAAGAAGAAAATTTGTTGATCTGTTGATGCTCTACAATATTGCTTAAGGGCGCCCAGTCATAAGTGCCATGGTTTAGAGATAAACAACCTTGAACTTGCTGCTGTCGGCCGAGCTAAATACCGATCGTTAACGGATGTCAAACCATGTCAAACGTAGACGGGTGGATGCCATCTTTTGGTATGCTCTTATCCACTGAGTTATCTCCAACTTTTATTTTTGGAGAAACTTAAGTTGTATAGCAAAATTCAGAGAACGCGCGAGATGTCGAGCTCGGTGATCATGATTTCAGACATTGGAATTATTTGGAACCCCGAAAACGGCACTTTGGAATCTGATTTCGGACCCTTTTTGAGCATGTTGCACACATTTTCATGACTTGGCCCTTAAATAAAGTTTATTCCTTATAAAATCCTCTACAACTTTGATTAAGGGTTCACAGCCATGCAAACTCTCTAAGTTGCACTTTTTAAACGGTCAAGCAAAAGTGCGCTAGAGGTCAAAATGAGTTAACCATCATATAGAAGCATTTTTCTGGGCATTTGATCAACATGAACCCTTCATAACTTTTGTTGTAGAGTTAATGTAGAGTTATTTGATCAAGGTTGCATGACTTGGTTGAATCTCCATATACTCATACACTTGATAGGGTCTTTCAAGCAAAGACAAAGTTTATCATTTCATGTGGCTCTTTGATTCCAAACTTCACGAAACTTTTCCAGTGATCCCTATAGATGGATAGTGATGTGAGACATATGAAAGAAAGTTCATTATCACTACTCACATATATAGTTTAAGTCTAATCTTGCTGCTAACTAGTGACTAACACCTAGGGTGTTACGGTGATGCTACAGGACATGGAGGTCTTGTGTGCTTATGTTTTTCCCGTCTGTGTCGATTAAGGACCGTACCGTATTCTAGATCTAGGTCTGAGATTGAACGTACCTTCACATAACAGTCGAATAACTCGTTTCGACTGTGAAACCGATTAGCTTGTTCGAGGTAGGTATTGAACCGTTAGCATTATTGGGAGGAGAGCAAATGGTGTGAGGGGACTGATCCAAGATCCAGCAGCAACTACGGGCCACGGGTCATTGGGGTACTGACTGGTGAGGCTTGAGGACCATGAGTTTTGCGAAATGGTTGTTGGTATTAATTAAATGCACATAAGAAATAAGATTATCCGCAAGCGCACAGATACAATACCGTTGTAGCACTTCACCAAGATAAACCCGATTTTAAATATCGAACCCAAAAGAATAGTAGGTGACGACGACTAAGTCTATAAACTTAACCCCAATGCACAATCAAGCTAGAAAATAGCGAGAACAAGGAGAACAATATGGATTATCTAATTCTGGTCTTTGAAAGTGGTTGTTTTATATCATATGATCACGAGCGATAACTTAATAAGATAGGAGTAGAAATCAGAGTTCTCTCCTACCAAGCACCTTTTGCTTACCAAACCTATTAACGGGAAGTGAACTACAGAGGATTCAATGAAGCTATAAGTCACCTTCGCGAGCTACCACTATCCGGAAAATCAGGGGACATTCACAAGTAAACATAGCCTAAACACCACGTCTACGCTACGAATACTACTTCAATCAAGAAGCTATCTAGATCAAAGTACTCAATAAGAGTTACAAACTAGAAGAATAATATGAACAAAACACTTACTTTAACCAGAAGTTGACTATCAAATGATCTCAAGATGCAAACTCCGGGCAAGGGAGGTTGATCTCAAAGAATACAGCAACGAAGAAGCATCGACAGACCGGAACTCCTCCAGAACTCTACTCTCCAACTCTATCTCTCTAATCTCTAAACAAGAATGTTGGTATTTCTAACGTCATTACTAATTAATGAGATTAGAAACACATGGTATGAAATTAACTTATCGTTAACAACTAGCCACTTATCTCTCACCCACATCCCTAAGCATGAACTAGGTTTCATCCCTAATTGTATATGCTAAGGATAAATATAGGTTTATATATATATATATATATGTATCAATCAATATGACTAGGCAGAAATATCGATATAAACTAAGAACGGTTCTACAAGCGGACAGATAATTATACCATTGTAGCATTTTACCTAGGGAGTTCTTCTAGGTTGTCGATTTATATTTATACCACTGGGAAGGTCTATGTAGGACTTATAATTACAACTTACACTATTGATGTGAAAGGTAAACCATAACTAGAATCCTACTCATACTTGAGGGGATAAGTCACGTGATAAAAGATATATGATAGATAATAATCAGTCATCATAAATAGATAAACATCAAAGCTCTTCTAGTCATAGTAATAGCTAGCCAATGGATAAACTTAGGAATAAATACTAAGATAATTCAATAACTACATCAATGAATACTCTAATTAGTGCAATTACATCCAGCAATTATTGTTAAGTTAATCCTACATCATGATCACATGTAAAGAGGCATCAACTAGGAAGGATGTGAAACAGAGTCATCATCCAACTTCGCGACCGTGCCCATGCTAGTCCTACGTACGGAGGGTGGACTACAGAGGAACCAACGCAGCTGTCACCTACGCGGACTACCACACGTCCTGGCACATCAGGGTGCACTCGCAGATAAGCAAGATATCTAAACACCACGTCTACATACTGCCAATCATTCACCCACGATATCTCTGGATGAACGCTATACGAGCAATTACATAAATTCAATAGGATCAAACTAACTATGCTAAACATATAATCAAAGCAGACAATGACTATTGCAATTAAGAACATATATAAGATTAAGAACAATGTTTCTCAAATCATAATGTTGAATATAATAAGAGAAAAGAACTAGAACTATACCGAACTCCGCGCTCCCGACATGCACGGGGGCTCCAGATCCCATTGAAGAACTAGAACTCTTCTACTTCTAATCTAACTAGGCTAAAACTATGAACTAGAGAGGCTCGATGAACTAGAGAAAGCTCTTGATGGCTTGATCTCCAAAATGACTTGATGCCTCCAGGGGGGGGGGTGCCCCCTTTATTTATAGCCCAGTGGGATGAGCGTGCGCCCCCGCGAGATCAAACCGACTTAACTAAGGGCCGAGATGACTTCTCATAGGCGGTGGAAGAAGCTTCAAAAGGAGGGGCCGAAACCCTAACTTGGGGCGCCGGGCGTAGGGGGGTGGGGCCGGCCGGCCCCACCTGGCGGCGTCTGCGGGTCCCGTTGCTTTTCGGTGTCTTCTAGATCCTTCCCACATCTCGATGGTTATCTTTCCCGTGGCGGATAAGTTTCGTGATTATTATGCACTCTAATCCCTCTTTTAAGCTTTTTTGGAATAGTCTCTGGAAAATATAGAACATGCAAAACTTATAGAAATTGTCGGTTAAAACCCTAGACTAGTGTGTATTCGTGTATCCTTTTGTGTCTAAAGTTCTACTGAAGGTTGACGTTATCCACCGTCAACAAAGAACTAGTTCTAGATTGAACTAGCCTTTCTTGATTGCTAGCCTAGATCTACTAGATAGGAATTAGGGTTTCTGGGGTCTGGCTCCGTTTATATAGCCTGGTGGAATGAACATCAACCGTAGGATCAAACCGACTTAATGTAGGGCCAAGATGCATCCTCAAAGGCGGTGGAGAGGTACGCAGAGGCTGACAGGTGGGGACCACCCTAGGAGGCCGGCCGGCATGGCTGGTGGGGCCGGCCGGCCCCAACCCAAAAGGGCTCGGACTCCACTTCATTCTGGTGTCTTCTAGATCCTTCCTGATCCCTCTAGCGATATTTTCCGTCGCGGTTAAGTTTCGAGGCTTTTATGCATTTTAATCCTCAATTATGCACTTTCTAGATAATTCCCTAGAAAACAGACAATTCACCAAAACTCGTGGAAATGATTAGTAATAACCTCCTATTCTATGATATTGTTGCAATTTACAAAGAAGGTTGACGGTTAAAAGTAGAGGTTATCTACCGTCAACAAACTCCCCCACACTTAGGCTTTTACTCGTCCTCGAGAAAAGGTTGGTTTTAGAATATTCATCATAGAGAGTAGAGACTCACTAAGACATAACTTAAGAACATATCCACAATAACACCTTTCCTAGTTGATCATATACTGTGGAATTCAATGTGTCTACCATAAACCTTTGAGTAGTTGAAAAGTAGAACAGTATAGATCATTCTTTTCTTTAGCTCTGTCAACAGGAGAATTAGTTTTAAGAATTTTGGAAACAATTCATAGCGTATCCTTCTCCCTTAATAGCACTCTCAAATCACTATATATGTGGTATTTCTGGGTCCTCACTAAGGCTTTTAGCATTGAAGCCTGCATCCTATATCTATAAGCTTATGTGGATCTTTAGGTAAGTAATAACTGTATCATACTTGTATGTCATGTATTGTAAAGTCAAACAATGGATCCAGAGAGGGATAAGGCATAAAATTGAATCAAGCTTAAAGAGGTGGAAATATAGTACTCCTAATTCTACTATTGCTCCTTGAGACACATCTCTCTTTTTTGATAGATGAAGAGTATGAGCTATCTTTAATTCTTTTCTTCTTCTTTCTTTCTTTTTTTGAACAAATATTTTTCTTTCTCTTCTTTTGTATAGCTCATACCTCCTTTTGATAATTGAGAGATAACAATAAAATTTGGAGCATTTATTTAGTGGCTATCCTATAAGAATATTTTTGGTGTTTACTCTTAGTGCAAGAGCAAAACATTTTTTGATAAAAGATACTAATCAACTGTGCCTACTCCAGATTAGATTGTGCATATATGGACGTGGCACTTGATTCAAAGATATGACAGATCTCTCTTAGCGTCACAAAGGTTGACCAAACTCAATGCAAACAAGTAGAGTATGTAGAAAGTTTATCTATCCTATGTATGGCTTTGGTAGGATATTACTTTTGCTATAAAGGAGAAGTGTGGCTAATCTCTTTTAACTTTTTAGAAAAGAAGATTTCTCCTAAGACAGAACATTAAGAATTGAAATCTCATCACACTATATCATACTCCTCAACAACTTAAGAATCATGGGGTCCCTAAATAAGTTTCCAAAAAGTATAATGACTTCTAGGAAAAAGAATTAAGTGAATTTAATCAGAAGTCATGAATTAACAGCCTTTCCATCTCTTTAAAATTGGTTTATCATGTGATTTTTAATTCAAATCGAAATAATCAGTTAAACATATATAATTAAATAGTATTATGCTCATACCCGACCGTGGACGAAGCGAGAAGGAAGGGGAAGGTGGTGGGCCGGCCGGCCCATGGAAAAGCCGAGGCGGCACCCTGTGGTGCCCCCTCGGGGCCCACTTCACCGTGCGTGGTCCTGGGTGTATTTTGTTCCGAATCGTGAATTTTTCTTGCGTTAATTGATTTTCGTGATTCTAGTGTGCCTCCCCCACACTGGTTTTTCCTATAATTCTTTTCTGCAAAATATGTGGAGACAAACACATCCCAAAAAATAGAAAGATAGAGTAGATAATAGCAACTAAAAAATAAGGCACTTTATTATGATTAACCAATGCTTTAACAACCGAGCTATGATAATTGCCCCAATTAGGGCGACTGACTAACTTTTAACCTAATTTTGAAAACTAACTCATTTAACCTAACTGACTCAACTGTGCCGTATTACATATATAGGGTAACTACGCTTTCCTAAGCGCGTCTATCACGTTCCTGAGCTTCTCATTGTCCTTCTTGAGGGCACGGATCTCTCTGATGCTTCCTTCAATCTGGGTTGCCATGGTGGTCATAGTAGCTACTTTCATAGTATTGGACGACTGAAGGCTTGAAACAACTTGAGAGAGAGCATCAATTCTCATCTCAAGTGTAACCAAGGTGGGCTTAGGACGCTTGGGATAGAGCTTGATGCAGCAGTAGGCGGTGGAGCTCTCTTTGGTGGTGGTGGCTTCTTGTCGGTATACCGAACTAGATCTTCATTAGTACGCACTCCACCAAGCATGAGATGGGTCCTATACTTGGCGCATTCTATGTCTCCAGCCTTGTTGGTCTTGACACTGACGAGCTTTTCTCCTGGCTTGGGTGTAGAAAGGTGAGTACCCCTTGGATGGTCCTTCCAGGAGCAATCTTGTAGGAGGTGCAGGTAGCGTGCATTGAGCTTGAGCGTAGTAGGCTTGCTCATAGCTCCGGCGTGGCTGCACTGTAGCTAGCTCCTTTAGCGGGATGATGGCGAGAGGCTTCGGCTATGCAGGGATGATGGCCAGCGACTCATCCTTCAGGATCTGGTTGAGGTCAGCTCCGTAGACGATGATCTCCATCCCGGCCATTGGAACTAGAGCTTGGAACTAGATCTAGATGGATTTTCTCTGAATGAGAGAGGGAAGACTTAGATGGAATAAGGTTGAGGGGGGTCTAGGTACGTATTTATATGGGCGGCAGGCTTGCAGCGGGGGTTGAATCTATCCTACAGGGTGCATACGATCGTGAAACTGGATGCGGTTTAAACCTACGGGATTCTATCGAGGAATACTCCAGAAGTGGGTAGAGAATTGAATGCAGACGAGAGAAAATAGAGGGAGGCCGCCCGGCATTCTTGCCCAGGCCGGCCGGCCCCACATGTCATCCCCTCGGGGTGACTTTTCTCGTGGTGGTTATGTACTCCATTTACTTCCCGATGGCGGTTGTTTAAAGATTCAGATCGATTCGGTTAAAATATAGGTGTAATCAAGGTAATTGGATCAACTCTAATTCCTCAACTACCTCTGGGGGTCTAGTAGGTTCTAGAAAGATTTTAAGGCGATGACCATTTACCTTGAATAACGTACCTTCGTGTGATTGGAGAGTTACCGCTCCATGCGATGATGCGTTAACCACCGTAAACGGTCCTTCCCATTTACTCCGCAGCTTTCCAAGCCCGAATAATTTGACCCTGAAATTAAAAAGTAATACCTTATCTCCGGGTGCAAACTCCTTCTTCTTGATTCTCTTATCATGCCATCTTTTGGTTCTCTCTTTATAAAGCTTTGAATTATGATAGGCCTTCTCTCTCCATTCTTCTAATTCTGATAATTGTATTTTTTTTATTTCCAGCGGCTTCAAAATCCATATTTCATCTCTTAATGGCCCAATGAGCTTTGTGCTCTAATTCCACAGGTAAGTGACAAGTCTTCCCATATACTAATTGATAGGGTGACATGCCTAGAGGTGTTTTGTAGGCTGTTCGGTAGGCCCAGAGTGCCTCGGGTAACCGGTCTTTCCACATAGTACCCATTTCGTTCACCGTCTTCTGTAGAATATTCTTAATCTGTTTATTTGATGTCTCTGCTTAGCCACTTGTCTGAGGGTGGTAAGGAGTGGCGGCGTTGTGACGGATGCCATGACTCTTCAAGTAATTATGAAATTTTGTATCGGTAAAGTGAGTTCCTCCATCACTGATCACCATCCTCGGTGTTCCAAACCTTGGGAATATGACTTCTTCAAACATCTTCCTTGAGTATTTTGAATTAGTGTTCTTGCATGGTATAGCTTCTACCCACTTGGACACATAGTCAACTGCTACTAGGATGTATTCACAGTTCTTTGATTTGACGAATGGTCCCATATAATCAATACCCCAGACATCAAAGAGCTCAATCTGAAGATTGTTAGTAAGTGGCATAGCATCTCGTGAATTGATATTTCCGTGTCTCTGACATGAGCCACATCTTCGGACATAATCTTTGGTGTCTTCATACATTGTTGGCCAAAAGAATCCACTTTGCCAAATTTTCGTATGTGTACGGAATGCCCCATAATGCCCTCCATATGGTGATGAATGACACTTTTGAATAATCTGAATGCCCTCTTCTGCTGGTACACATCTTCTGAGCAAGCCATCAGCGCATACTCTGAAGAGATACGGAGGATCCCATATGTGGAGACGACTTTCGTAAATGAGCTTCCTTTTGTTTTCCCCTGGTGCTACATAACCTGCAACCATAAAGTTGATAATATTCGCGTACCACGGGTCTGATCTTGTTACCTTAAATAGCATGTCGTCCCTCGGCGAAGTCATTAATAGGCAATTCGCGAATTCTTAAAGCGCATTATAGACAAATGATCGGCAATGGGGTTTTCTACTCATTTTCTATCTTTTATTTCTAAGTCAAATTCTTGGAGTAACAAAATCCATCTTATTAAACAGGGTTTAGCATCTTTCTTAGTGAGCAGATATTTAAGAGCAAACATGATCGAGAATAAACAATTACTTTAGCTTCCACTAAGTAAGATCTAAATTTATCAATAGCAAAAATAATGACTAGAAGCTCTTTTTCGGTTGTTGCATAATTAAGCTGAGCTCCTATCATAGTTTTACTAGCATAAGCAATAGCATGATGTTTCTTATCTTTGGTTTATCCCAAAACTGTCCCCCAAACATAATCACTAGCATCACACATAATTTCAAAAGGTAAAGACCAATCGGGGGGTTGAATGATTGGTGTAGAAATAAATGCCTCTTTAAGAGTATTAAAAGATTGTAAACATGCATCATCAAACTCAAAAGAAACATCCTTAGCTAACAAACTAGTCAAGGGTCTAGCAATATGTGAAAAATCTTTTATAAAACGACGATAGAAACCACAATGACCAAGAAAACTTCGGATTCCTTTTATATTCACAGGTGGAGGTAGTTGTTCAATTACTTCAATTTTAGCTCTATCTACCTCTATACCTCTTTTCGGACACTAAGTGCCCTAGCACTATCCCTTCTCTTACCATGAAATGACACTTTTCCCAATTAAGGACTAAGTGTTTTTCTTCACATCTTTGCAAAACCTTATCTAAATTTTTAAGACAATCATCAAAAAGTCTTTCCATAAATACAAAAATCATCCATAAAAACTTTCATAATTTCTTCAATTATATTAGAAAATATAGACATCATACATCTTTAGAAAGAAGCAGGTGCATTATACAACCCAAAAGACATTCTACGATAAGCATAAGTTCCATAGGGACATGTAAAAGTGGTTTTGCTTTGATCATCAAGGTGAATAGAAATTTGGTGGTACCAGAGTAACCGTCTAAAAAGCAAAAGAAAGAGTGATTCGCTAAACGCTCTAACATCTCATCAATGAAAGGTAGTGGAAAGTGATCTTTCCTTGTTGCTTTATTAAGTTTTCTATAATCTATGCACATACGCCATCCAGTAACAGTTCTCTGAGGAATTAACTCATTCCTATCATTTCTAACAACAGTCATACCACTCTTCTTAGGTACAACTTGAACAGGACTTACCCACTCACTATGTGGCACAGGATATATAATCCCAGCGTGTAGCAATTTTAAAACTTCCTTCTTTACTACCTCTCTCATTGCATTATTAAGTCTACGTTGGGGTTCTCTAGTAGGTGTAACTTCAGGATCAGTTGATATGCGATGGATGCAAAGAATAGGACTGATTCCCTTAAGATTTTGGAGTGAGTATCCAAAAGCAAAGACGATGTTTCTCTAAAATAGTGATTAGGCGTAAAGATTCTTCTTGAGAAAGTTTATCACTTATGATCACAAGAGATTCCTGGTCATTATTCAGAAAAACATATTTTAAGTCGGAAGGTAAGGGTTTAAGCTCAATAGGGGGTTTAAGAGGCTCTAGTAATTCATCGAGAGGTTCAGAATTAGATGGTTCCTCTTCCTCTTCTTCAATAAAGAATTGGCCGTCATCACCATCCATAGATGGTTCTAAAATTTTATCAATAAAAAAACAGCATTAACCTCCTCTATTGGATCTGGCTCAGGAAGTAGCTCTACTCTAGTGTTCAAGGTATGGGTTATAGGCATAGAGAGCTTAAAACCTTTTCCGAGACTAATATTTAATTTCTCTTTTTGACCTTTTCTAATAAGCTTTCCTAGTGGTAAACCTATTAACACATCAAACTCCCAAACATCAAAGATATAGAAATTTAATGGAATTTGAACTCCATAAACCAAAATAGAAAGAGAACACAAGACTCCTAAACTTGGAATAATGTGACCTGAAAGACTTTTTAGAGTTTTAATAGTTAGAATTAATGGCGTATCTTCCAAAAATCTTTTAGCAAACGAAAGAGACATGATATTAACACCCACAATTGGATTATAATGTGTAGTAAAAGGATGTTTATCCATCTGACACTCAAAAGTAATGAAGAAGAATTCAAACAGATGACATCTTTTGAAAGTTCCGATTCTTCTAACCATTCTTCATTTAAGACAAAGACTAACTCTTTTTTCGTAAACTTTTTTAAAGAACTTTACCTCAAAAGGATAAATAAAATTAATATTTTTAGATTCTTTAGATTCTTGAGGTTTTTATAATTACTTGGTAATTAGAGGTATTCCTATAATCATCAAAAAGATCATCTTCTAATTCAAGCATAAAATCAGGAAATGGGATTTTCTCTTTTTCATTCAAAAGTTCAGGTTTCAAAATAGTTAAAGGTTGAGATTCAAGCAATAATTCAGACTCAGCTATTGACTCTTCTTTTTCTTCAAGACGATCATTCAAAATATTCATAAGAATAGTTTTTGCATGTGTAGCAAGTAGTATACATGAACGCTCCTCCCGCGGCCAAATTAAGATATTCTTTATTCTTTTCATTAAGGCTCAAAAAAAAAGTGTTGTAAGAGCATAGGTTATGGTAAAGCAAGACTAGGACCTGAATTTACAAAACCATCAAAACGTTCCCAAACCTTACCTAATAATTCATTATCTAATTGTTTAAAACCTATGATTGCAAAACGTAGTTTAGCAACTTTCCGATAGGAAAAAATTTAAGACAAAAGCTAGAACATAACGCTTCCCAATCTCCCTGACTGTTCCCAACATGACGCTTATACCAGTGTTTAGCTCGGCCCGTTAATGAAAACGGAAAAAGCTTCCACCTTAGTGTTTCATCTGCCATGCCTTTAATGTGTAGACATGAACAAGTTTCTTCAAAATTATTCAAATGGGAATAGGGGTTTTCGCTAGAACTACCAGAAAAAATATTTTCCTGAACTAAATGAATTAACCCCGGGCGTAGCTCATAGCCAGATGATGTAATGGGTTTAGATGATTCTCTTGGCTGCAAATGTGAGCCCGATGGTGCTCGTATTGATATAAGAGTTGTGCTACGGGTTCCATAAAAAAAGATAAAAACTAAAAACTAAAAAGCTAAATAAAAAGGAAAAATATAATACAGGAATTAAGCTAAACTTAAAGTCAATCTCAGCAAACCGTTTCCAACAACGGCGCGAGAAATGCTTGTTGGTATTAATTAAATGCACACAAGAAATAAGATTATCCGCAAGCGCACAGATACAATACCGTTGTAGCACTTCACCAAGATAAACCTGGTTTTAAATATCGAACCCAAAGGAACAGTAGGTGACGATGACTAAGTCTATAAACTTAACCCCAATGCACAATCAAGCTAGAAAATAGCGAGAACAAGGAGAACAATATGGATTATCTAATTCTGGTATTTGAAAGTGGTTGTTTTATATCATATGATCACAAGCGATAACTTAATAAGATAGGAGTAGAAATCAGAGTTCTCTCCTACCAAGCACCTTTTACTTGCCAAACCTATTAACGGGAAGTGGACTACAGAGGATTCAACGAAGCTATAAGTCACCTTCGCGAGCTACCACTATCCAAAAAATCAGGGGACATTCACAAGTAAACATAGCCTAAACACCACGTCTACGCTACGAATACTACTTCAATCAAGAAGCTATCTAGATCAATGTACTCAATAAGAGTTACAAACTAGAAGAATAATATGAACAAAACACTTACTTTAACCAGAAGTTGACTACCAAATGATCTCAAGATGCAAACTCCGGGCGAGGGAGGTTGATATCGAAGAATACAGCAACGAAGAAGCACCGACAGGCCGGAACTCCTCCAGAACTCTACTCTCCAACTTTATCTCTCTAATCTCTAAACAAGAACTAGTTCTAGATTAAACTAGCCTTTCTTGATTGCTAGCCTAGATCTACTAGATAGGAATTAGGGTTTCTGGCTCTTCAGCTCTTCATTGATCTGGCTCTCCCTCTAGGGGGGTCTGGCTCCGTTTATATAGCCTGGTGGAATGAACATCAACCGTAGGATCAAACCGACTTAATGTAGGGCCAAGATGCATCCTCAAAGGCGGTGGAGAGGTACGCAGAGGCTGACAGGTGGGGGGCACCCTAAAACGACCCAATTTTCCACGAAGGGAAAATCCACACAGTCGAAGTGTAATACGATCTTTTAAATCATGTTACCCATATTTCAGTCAATAATCAAATCCATACAACGATAATAGAATGCAAATAGAAAGGTTTATAATAACTTATTACAACGCCAACAGGCGCGAATCACAGAGTAACATCAACTGGAACAACTTGAGGGTGCGGAAGCAACTTCTATCCAACGACTTGAGCGTAGCGACGAAACCCCTAACCATCGAATCCTTCGGAGTTGTAAGCCTCCTCAGAACCTGCGTGCCAAAGTATCAGTATGATATGTACTGGCCACATTTCCACCCTATGCTTTGCTATGCTTTGTGGAACTGGATGCAATAAGGTTATGTCAAGAGAACCTATATTTGGCTGTGGTTTTCTATACAATATCTGTCAAGTATAATATATTATAAGTATGTATATAGTTTAAGTTTTAACACCACATCCACACACCATCCATCCATCCATCCATACCACCCATCCACCTCATCCACCACATCTCATCTCACTCATGTCGACAGGCCAACTCCCACTCGGCCTGCCTCAACGGTCATCGACCGGCTCTATCTCACAACACGGGGGAGAAAAGAAGGACTCATCTCCTATCTAGTGAGCACAGGTACCAGGAAAGGTCCATAGCCAACGAATCGGCATATGTATCGATCGATCAACCAAAACACTCTGCAGAGGTTTACATACCCACAAGATTAGCCATCCTCGGAGTCATGACCTCCTAGGCAGAATTCTGGCTGCTTGCTAGCCTAGAGCGATGCCATCCTACCACCACCCTGGGTCACCCGGGAGAACCAAGACGCCGAGACGGGGGGAGGCAAACCGGGCCCAACAAGTGGCTTGCCGACTCGAACGGTACAGAACTTCCGATATCTATACCGCCCTCCCTATCACCTCGCAACCTAGCAGTAATGACACCGCTCTACCAAGTAGTCCAGCTGTCTCCCTTCCCATTAGGGAGCGAGTGGGAATGTAAGGGATTCCCGGTGAGTCTGAGTACTAGTAAGTCCTTAGGGCTGACCAAGCTGGACATCTTCATCAGGTTTACCATTTTACGTGCCACCACGGCACCCACGTCCTGGGCTCCACCTCTCAACAAGGCTCACACCCGGGATCCCACCTTACACATCACATCACATATACCCGCCACAGGTATTCATCTCATAGGATGCCCAGGTCACATCACACGGCAAGACTCGCCTCAAGCTTGTCACACATTCCAGCTCAGTCGACACAACCCTCACCCTCCACTCACCCAAGACACACACAGCACACTCACCATCCATCAGGTTTAGGTTGGCACCACGTGCCTTAGTCATATATATAACAGTTTCCACCACGCATCACATCAAGATATAAAGAGTAGTAGAGATCAAAATAGTAATCATGATAGCATGCGTGTGTCTAGCCTAACAGCGGGTGAGCAGGGGCAAGGTTGCGTCAAGATAATGGCAATCAAGAAGTACCACCATGCAACCCTAATCAGGTGATAGCAACAGTAATTAAAGCACTAGCAGTACTACTCATTTGCAATGCGTAATAGGATCTACGAGAAGTGGGTGGAATGTGGCACCTTCAGAATGGTCGTCTCCCAATTCTTCATTGTAGTCACGATCGTACTCGTCATGTCCCTCCTTCGTCTCTAAAACGGCACAAAAACAGTCGCATTAGCGACGCCTATAGATAGCACAAAGAACAACTGAATAACAAAAAGATCCAAATGCACTCAAACATAGGCTCATTGCGTAGAGCTCAATTTTAGATGAATTTAGAAATTTGGTTCACCAAATTTGGAGCTCGTATGAAGAAGTTATGAATTTCTGAAGTTTATTGTATATTTTGAAAAAGAAAAATAGCCATTTAATCTGGGATTGACACGTGTCAGCTGCTGGTGGCATCACTGTGTAGGGCTGACGTCAGCATGACATCATGATGACATCAGCATGGGGCACTGGTGGGCCTCGATGGGCTTTGCGGGCCGGGCTTGTGCCGGGCCGGCCCACCACGTGTCGACACGTTAGCGTGCCACGTCGACTAACTGGACCCGGGCTCGGGCTCGGTCTATGCAGTGCGGTTCACGATGGACTAGCTGATGGGGTTCCATGCACCGTAAGCACGGTGGACCAGGTCTATCCTCTTCTCCTTTCTCTCTGGTGTATGTGGACCAAGCGCACGCGACTACCTCCTTCTCCCCACTTCTTCTCTGTTTGCCGCGACGGCGCTCGGCAGGTGGTGAGCCCGCGGGTGTGGCAACGGGGGCGGCTCTCGGCTCTGTCTAGCGCGTGCATCGGCACCGGGGGTTCTTGGCGATCACAACGAGGTGTCCATTACGGTCAGCGGAGCGTCCGGTGAGGCTAGGCGGCGGCAGGCGGCCGGCAGCGATGGCGTCTTGGTGGACGGCAAGAAGGCCCGAGCCGCGCAGGGGTTCAATTAGAGGCGTAGAAGTAAAATTAGCGGTGTGGGGTTCCCTTTTGGCTCATCGGCGGCGACCAAATGGCACGGCGGGGCTTCCAGTGGGTCTAGCCGCAGCGGCGGCGAGTGGTGGTGGTGGCGCGACGTGTGGACGGCAAGGCAGCGTCCTGTACCTCCAATTGGTGGGGTACTTAGTCAATTGGTAGCGTGGGGTATCCGTTTCGCTCGTCGGCGATGACCATAGGCCACGGTGGTGCTTCTTGGCTAGGCGGTCCACGGCGGCGGCGGTCCGGCAGCATGGTGGTTACGCGGCCAGGGCGCTACGGCGGGGTACAGCGATAGCTCCTTCACGGTCCGGCTCGTGGAATCATGGCGAGGCTCGAAGGCGCGTCAATCAAGACACGCAGTGGCCAGGAGGACTAGGAACGGGAATGGCACGGCGGCGCTCTGCCATGACATGGCCGCGGCGGCGATGCTCGGTTGTGGGCTCGGCTAGGGCTCCCATAGGCGCAAACGTGCGCTAGGTGTGTTCCTCGTCAGGGCGAACATGGTCCAGGGGTTGGTTTGGCGTCATGGGGTGTGTGTCAGTCGGAACGGCGGCTCACTGTGGGGTGTGTATCCACGGCGGCGACATGGCGGTCAAGTCTAGCCGGCGCGCAGCTTTTCCCATTCGGCCCTGGTCAGTCTGTGCGCGTGCGTGCGTATGTGTTCCTGAGCCGGTAGGGGCTCTGGCCTACGCGCCCCGGTGTGGAGCGCCATGGCTGGCAGATGGGCATGGTTGGAAGGGCGGCAGCAGAGCTCACCTCGGTTGCGGGGAAGAAGGCTAGTGGAGCAGTGTAGAGGCGTTGCCGTGGTGAGTTGATGCGGTGCCGTGCCGAGCCGCAGCGTTGCTGTAGACGATCGGGCGTCGTCTTCGGCTCTGGCGGTCACGGGCAGACTCCGGCGGCTCCCTTCTCCATGCTCCTCCCTCCTCCTTGGCTCTCGTCTCTCTCTCTAGGTCGGGCTGGACTGGATGCACGCCAACGAGCGGCGGCGGAGGGGTTGGGAAGCCCTAGAGGCTTTGGAACGCGATACTTATAGGCGGCGGCTTCCTCCCGACAGCGTGTGGACGGTGATCGGGTTCGGACGCCAATCAAGCGGCTAGGAGGGCACCGGTGGTTGTCATCGTGCTCGAGAGGGTCCCAGACGGCAGTGGTTGCGGCCAATTTTGGCTTCACGGCCAAGGCAACGGCGCGGGCTGGCAGTGTGGGGCACGGCAATGGGAAGCGGCGCTTGCCGCGGAAGGGGGGAGATCACGCGAATTGCGTGACTTGCGGGTCCCGCAGCCAGTGAGAGCGAGGGCTGGCAGCGCGCCAGGCGTGGGAGCCGGCGGGCAGGTGGGGCGAGCGGTCGTTGCGACGCTTTGTCGCCGAGGGCAAGGCCGTCGTGAGGAGGAAGAAGAGCAAGGTAGCTGTCGGGTGGGTCCCGCTTGTCGACGCCCGTGGCGAAGGCGGAAACCGGCCGGGCGCTGCTCAAGTGGAGGCGGGCGTGGGCTTGGTGGCCGCAAGACGCGCCGGGTTGGGCCGGCCCAAAGGCGGGCGTGTGCGTGAAAAAGGAAAGAAGGGAGAGATAGAGTGGCAGGCCGGTTGGGCTCTTTTGGGCCGCCGCGGGCTTCTTCTCTCCTTTCTATTTTTCTTCCAGTTCCTATTCTTTTCTATTTTGGTTTCCTCCTTTAAGTAAGTGCTTAGCCATGGGTTAGCAAGGTAATTAGGGATTAAGTGGCAAGGTGGGGTCCAAGTGGGGTCCATGACTGGCTTAGAGATGGTTCCCATATATTGGGATATATATATGTATATATATTAATATTTTTGTCATATATAGTTATATTAGTTATTTTTACATAATAACGGTAGTGCATTTATAACATGGGCTTCATAATAAAAAGGTAGTGGTTCACATCATCACATAAATCATGAAAGAGCCAAATCACACATGCTTGTCATATTGTAAATGTATGAACATTTATATAAATAAAGTATGAGTTATTTACATGTGATAATAGTATCATGGAATATGTTGATATGCATGTGACAATGGAAAAGTCCTATTTGGGTCCTTCTTTATGCAAGCTAGGGTTGGTTATACTAAATGACACTCATCATTACATGGGTCTTGTGAGAAAAAAATTTTGTAGTTGGAATTTTTGTGTTTGTGAAAATTTTGGGTTGTTACACACCACAGGAGGCCGAAATGACTGGGGGTGGGGGCGGGCGGCCCCACCCCAAAAGGGCTCGGGCTCCACTTCATTCTGGTGTCTTCTAGATCCTTCCTGATCCCTCTAGCGATATTTTCCGTCGCGGTTAAGTTTCGTGGCTTTTATGCATTTTAATCCTCAATTATGCACTTTCTAGATAATTCCCTGGAAAACAGACAATTCACCAAAACTCGTAGAAATGATTAGTAATAACCTCCTATTCTATGATATTGTTGCAATTTACAAAGAAGGTTGACAGTTAAAAGTAGACGTTATCTACCGTCAACAACGGTTTAATCCTATCTTTCGAATAGAGTGAACGGTAACTCGAGCGAGCCTTGCTAGCTCGTGAGGGTGTGTGATACGGGCTTTACCCAGCTGGTGTAATTGATTCGAATCGCCGTCTCTCCCGGATAATGAGAAACTCATACCTTTTCGTAGAGACGTAGTAAGAAATGAAACATTGGATAATAATGAAAGGATCATGATTGGTATCCCATGTATAAGCAATTATTTCTGTGATTAAAATAATATGATATAGAGAGGTGCTAATATAGTTTTAATTGGTTCAATAGTAACACTGCTAATAAAACTTGAAGTAAGGATTATGTTAGTAAGCTTTTCCGCAAATAATGTTAGCCATCAAACTCCACACATACAGCCTATCATTATCCTTGAGAGTCTTTTATTTCTTCTCCCTGACGGGTAAGTCTTGCGGAGTACAATTGAGTACTCAGAGTTTTATCCCACCTTGTTGCAGGTGAATTGCTTGTTTACAGATGTTGTTAACTAAAAGCCGGTGGGCACGGCTACTCCGTATATGTTTTCCCACCTATACTTTACCAGGGGATGTCATTTAAGCTAGCAATATCACTAAAACTTTGATTTGGTAATCAATCCAAATTTTATTTTATTATAAAGTAATCTGCAACTAAACTTTCATTCATTATTCTTTATCCTATTGTAATAACTTTTTTGCTACGAACTCTGAGTATGTGATATGTATTTGTTTAATTGAGTACGATTCTGGTTGTAAAGTTGATTTACCGAGGTCAATCGTGACACTCGGCAGACTACCGGGTTTATATACGTGATGGTATGTCGTGCCACCGTAATCAACAGGGACGTTCATACTTGATCGTGTATAAATTGGTCAGTTCTGTCACATCTAGAAGGTTCTAGGAAAATCTTAAGGCGTTGGCCATTTACCTTGAATAACGTACCTTCATTTTTTGAAGTGTCACCGCTCTATATGATGATGCATTTACCACCGTGAATGGTACTTCCCATTTGCTTCGGAGTTTACCATGCCCGAACAACTTCACCTGGAATTGAATAATAATACTTTGTCTTCGGGACTAAAGTTTTTCTTCTTGATTCTCTTACCATGCCACCTCTTGTTCCTCTCTTTATAGATCTTAGTGTTGTGATACGCTTTCTCCCGCCATTCATCAAGTTCTAAGAGTTGCATCTTTCTTCTTGTCCCGGCGGTCTTTAAATCCATATTCCATCCCTTGATTGCCCAGTGAGCCTTCAACTCAAGCTCCACTGGCAAGTGACAGGTCTTTCCGTAGACAAGTTGATAAGGTGACATGCCAAGAGGTGTCTTATAAGCTGTCCGGTATGCCCATAATGCTTCAGGTAGCCTTTCCTTCCAAGCAGTCCCCATCTCGTTGACTGTCTTTTATAGAATGTTCTTGATTTGCTTATTGGAATTCTCTGCTTGGCCACTTGTCTGAGGGTGGTATGGAGTAGCGACATGGTGTTAGATTCCTTGCTTCATCAAGTACTTACGAAATTTCTTGTCAATAAAGTGAGTTCCTCCATCACTAATCACCATCCTTGGGACACTGAATCTTGGAAATATTATCTCATGAAATATCTTCTAGGAGTTTTTAGAATTTGCAGCTTTGCATGGCATGGCTTCTACCCATTTTGAAACATAAACCACTGCCACTATAATGTACTCATAGTTGCCCGACTTTGGAAATGGTCCCATGTAGTCAATTCCCTAGACATCAAAGAGCTCTATCTGAAGATTATTGGTGAGTGGCATAGCATCTCTAGAATTGATATTGTCGTGCCTCTGGCATGCTCCACATCTTTAGATGAAGTTTTTGGTGTCTTCATATATGGTTGGCCAAAAGAATCCACTTTGCCAGATCTTTGTATGAGTGCGGAATGCTCCATAATGACCTCCATAGAGTGATGAGTGACATCTTTCAATAATCCGCAGTCCTTCTTCAGTTGGTACACATCATCGGAGTAATCCATCAGAGCATACTCGGAAGAGGTACGGATCATCCTATATGTGTAGACGACTTTCATAGATGAGCTTCCTCCTATTTGCCTCTGGTGGTACATATCCTGCAACAATAAAATTAACAATATTTACGTACCAGGTATCTAATCTGGAGACGGCGTAGAGCGTGTCATCTCGAAGAGAGTCATTGATTGGCAGTTCCTGCATATTCTTAAATTGCATTCTAAATAAATGATCGGCAACAGGATTTTCTACTCCCCTTTTATCGTTTATTTCTAAGTCAAATTCTTGGAGTAGCAGAATCCATCTTATGAGCCGGGGTTAGCATCTTTCTTAGTGAGTAGATATTTAAGAGCAGCATGATCAGTATAAACTATTACCTTTGCTCCTACTAAGTAAGATCTAAACTTATCTATAGCAAAAACAACAGCTAGAAGCTCTTTTTCAGTAGTTCCATAATTAAGTTGAGGTCCTATCAAAGTTTTGCTAGCATATGCAATTGCGTGATGCCTCTTATCTCTAGTTTGTCCCAAAACTACCCCTACAGCATAATCGCTTGCATCACACATCAATTCAAAAGGCAGCGACCAATCAGGGTTTTGAATGATTGGTGCAGAGATGAGCGCTCTCTTAAGAGTTCCAAAAGCTTCTAAACATGCGTCATCAAATTCGAAGGGAACATCCTTAGCTAGCAGGTTTGTTAGAGGTCTAGCAATGTATAAAAAGTTATGTATGAACCGTTGATAAAAACCCTGTATGGCCTAGAAAGCTTGAATCCCTTTAACATTAATGGGAGGAGGTAGTTGTTCAATTACTTCAATTTTAGCTCTGTCTATCTCTATCCCTCTTTCGGACACTAGATATCTAAGCACTATTCCTTCTCTAACCATAAAATAACATTTTTTCTAATTAAGGACTAAGTGATTTTTCTCACATCTTTGCAAAACCTTATCTAAGTTTTCAAGACATTTATCAAAAGTTTTTTTCTATATATAGAAAAGTCATCCATAAAAACTTCCATTATCACTTCAATCATATCAGAAAATATAGACATCATGCATCTTTAAAATAAAGCTGGAGCATTACATAGTCTAAAAGACATTCTTCGGTAAGCATAAGTTCCGTATGGACGTGTAAAGGTGGTTTTGTTTTGGTCATCTGGATGGATCGGTATTTGATGATATCCTGAATACCCATCAAGAAAATAGAAGAAAGAGTGATTTGCCAGTCTCTCCGGCATCTCATCAATGAAGGGGAGTGGAAAATGATCTTTCTTTATTGCCTTGTTAAGCTTTCGGTAGTCAATACACATCCGCCATCCAGTGACGGTTCTTTGTGGGATTAATTCGTTCTTATCATTCTTAACAACTGTTATGCCTCCTTTCTTAGGCACAACTTGCACAGGGCTTACCCACTCCTTTGTATGGCATAGGATATATAATCTCGGCGTGTAACAGTTTTAAAATCTCTTTCTTGACATCCTCTGTCATCGCATTATTTAGCCCACGTTGTGGTTCTCTAGAAGGTGTTATCTCAGGGTCTGTAGAAATATAATGGGTGCAAAAAGTAGGACTGATTCCTTTAAGATCTCTGAGTGAATAGCTAAAAGCAGATCTATGCTTCTCTAGGACTGTAATCAATTGAAAAGTTTTTTTCTGAGAGAGTTTATCACTTATGATCATAGGGGATTCTCGGTCATTATTCAGAAAAGCATATTTAAGACCAGAAGGCAAGGGTTTGAGTTCTATAGGAGGCTTAGGTGGTTCCTTAAACTCATCAAGTGGATCAGATTCTAGCGGACTCTCCTTCCTCATCTAGTGATTCGGAAGAAATCTGGTTCGAGCAGAGATTCAAAGGATGTCTCTAAGACTTCTTTCATAGGATCAGGCTCAGGAATTATCTCAGTCTCAGTATTAAGAGTATGAATTATAGATATAGGCAGGTTAAAATTCTTCCTAAGACTAATCTTTAGATTTTCTTTTTGTCCTTCTTGCAAAAGTCTCTCTATAGGCTATCCTATCAATACGTCAAACTCTATAATATCAAAGATATAAAAGCTTAAGTGAACTCTTATCTCTTTGACATTAATAGATAAGACATAGAGGATTCCCAAACTTGGAAAAATATGGCCTAAAGGACTTTTCAGAAACTTTATTGTTAGGGTTAAGGGCATGTTCTTTAAAAGATCTTGAGCATGTGTTGCAGACATGATGTTAACTCCCACAACAGGATTGTATAATGCTTCAAAAACTCTTGTGGATTTAGCAAGATATGGTTGTTGAAGTTAAGTCAACTCGGATGACATCAGAGGAAAGCTCTGACTCTTCCAACCAATCATTGCTTATAATCGACACAAGCTCTTTTGTATTTTACTTGAGAAAAACCTCATCAGAAGGATCTAAGACTTCTTCACTAAGTGATGACTTCTTAGGCTTCTGTGGTCTCCTAATAGCATAATTATTCGAGGTATTTCCATAATCAGTGAATATATCATCCTCAATCTCGAGTATGAAGTCTAGAAGTAGAGTTTCTTCCTTCTCCTATGGTTCAGGCTCGTTGATAGTTATAGGTTGAGATGTGGTAGGTATGGATTCCTGATCAACTATCAAATTCTCTTCATTTACTGGCTTCTCTAAAGGTGTTTCATTTGTGTGAATCTTGGTAAGGATATTTCTCGCAACATCAGAAGTGATATGCAAGGATGATCCTCCAGAAGCAAGGTTGACAAATTTAGAAGTTTTTTAGTCAGACCCTTATAGAAATACTGAAGAAGAACGGGGTCTGGTATAGATAGACTAGGTCCAGAATGAGTAAAATTGTTAAAGCGTTCCTAGGCTTCAGTTAGAGTCTCCTTCTTCCCTTGTCTAAAGGATAGAACCTCTAAGTGAAGGTCTGCTACCTTGGAGATAGGATAGAATTGAAGGCAAAATTCAGCACACAATGCTCTCTAGTCATCTTTAACACTCTCAACGTGGAGATCATACCAATGTCTAGCTTCTCCAGTCAAAGAAAAGAAAAAGCTTCCATCAGATAGTCTCATTGGACATATCTCTAATGCGTAAACACGTACAGATTTGCTCGAATTCATTGAGGTGAGAATAAGGGCTAGCATTATCTTCTCCTGAGAAAGATTAGTTTCTGACCATGTCTATTAAACATGGGTGTAGCTCATAGTCAGAGGTTAAGATAGGCTTTGAGGATGGCTCTGGCTCTAAGCGTAGGCTCTTAAAGTTATATTTATAGATATGCATGGAATTAGGTTGATCTATTGAAGGATAGAAAAGGTAAAAAGAATTAAAAAAGGTAAAGAGTGATAGTATACAAATAAAAGATAAGATTATGATACAGGTTAAGATAAGTTTTGAGTGATCTCAGCGACGTCTTTCCCGGCAACGGCGCCAGAAATGTTTGTTGATATCTGTTAATGGCTACTGAATAATCCACAAGCGCACAGATACGATGTAGAACTTCACCGAATGAATAGACCCAGTTTTAATATCAAACCCAAAGGAAGATATGTGAGGGTATTCTAAACTACAACTTAACCACCCGAGTAGCAAACAAGGCTGAAGAAGATAGGGATATAGAGAAGACAATTAAGGCTTCTAATTTAGGCTTAAGTAAGATATACCTAGGATATTTCACTGGAGAATTGAATAGGAGAGCACAGGCAAAACTGTAACCCAACTACTAATTATTCTCCTGCTCGGCTTACCGATGAGATAGTGGATTATATAAGATTCAATGGAGCTATAAAGTCACCTCCGTGAGCTACCACCAAATCCGGAAGATAGGATACATCTACAAGTAATGGAGTCTAAGCACCACGCTTACACTACGAATACTACTCTAATCCAAGAGCTACAAGAATTAAAAGAGTTTGGTAAAACAAGATAAACAATGTTACTTACTTGAACTCTGAAGTCGATTCCAAAGCAATCTCAGATACAAGCTGTAGAGGCAGCACCGACAGGCAGATACTTCCTCTAAAACTCTTTCTTTGACTCTATCTCTTTATTTCTAAAATAGAACTAGCTTCTAGAGGTATAGAACTAGCTCTCTCTTGGAATGCTAACTCTAAAGAGGTATGCCCATTCAAGAGACACCTCCCGGGATCCTAACTAGGGTTTCTCGATAAAGCTCTTCTTCTTCAGAATGGATCCTCCTCCCGGGGGTTGTCTCTCCTTTTATAGCCTTGGCGAATCAATATGAGCCCTTGGATCAAACCGACTTCAGTGGACGGTAGAGATCAATCCTCAAAGACGGTGGAGCAACCTGGGCGAAGTGGGCCGTGGCGGGGCGAGCCCCGGCCGGCCGATCAAGGCCGGCCGGCGGGTCGACCTAGTGGGCCGGGTCCTCCCCTTCGGTGCACAGTCTTCTCATCCCTTCTAGAATCTTCCTGCGTAGCCATGGCATCCAATCTTGCATTCTATGTTGTATTGTAGCTTAAAAGTGTGTTGTTTCCAGTGTATGCCTGCAAAACCACTGATTCACTAAAACTCATGGAATTCGTTAGTCAAAGCCCTACTTCTAGGTAGATAAATTGCTTTTATGTTACTTTGGAAGGTTAGTTGACGGTTGAATTTAAATATTAAGGACCATCAACAATAACCCTCTCTCGGAGCTTCATCGTATGGCTCATCAGCTTAATCCCATGGTAGTTAGTACAACTTTGAACATCTCCCTTGTTCTTGAAAATCGGTATTAATATACTTCTCCATTCTTCAGGCATCTTGTTTGACCAAAAAATACGACTAAAAGCTTAGTTAACTACACAATCGCTCTGGCACCCAGGCATCTCCACACCTCAATGGGGATACCATTAGGGCCCATCGCTTTACCTCCCTTCATCCTCTTCAAAGCCTCCCCGATCTCTGCCTCCTGAATTCTCCTCACAAAGCGTCTGTTGGTATCATCAAATGAGTCATCCAATTCAAGGGTAGGACCCTCATTCTCCCCATTAAACAGCTTGTCAAAATACTCTCCCCATCTATCCTTGATCTCGTCATCCTTCACCAGAAGTCGATCTGTCTCATCCTTGATGCATTTGATTTGTTTGATGTCCCTTGTCTTCCTCTCATGGATCCTAGCCATCCGATAAATGTCCTTCTCCCCTTCCTTCATGCCTATTTTATAGCTCATATATACAAAAACTTTAAAATAAAAAATATTAAAACAACTAATTAGAGTAAAAACAACAAAGAAGGAGAATACATATAAAAATATGATTATGAAGAAGTTAAATAAGGATAAAAAAGAAATTAAAAGAAAGAAAAAAATAAGAATAAAAAACATAGAAAACTTAAAAATAAAAGAAAAAGGGAGAATAAATATAAGCAAGGAAAATCAATAAAAATAACTAAAAAGAAAAAAATAAAATAAATAGAACATCACATGTATGAAATGAAGTGAAAAATAACATGAAGTAAAAAACAAAAAATATGAAAAGGAATGATAACACCATACTACGTTTAAAAAAGGAAAACATATTATTTAAATATACGAAAAAAACCATTCTACCCTTACAAAATAACTATCAAAAATATGAAACATAAAAAATGTTACATCAACATTATATAGGTTTTAGATCATGAAGATAAAAAATATCGAGAAAACATCACATATACACTACGCAAACATTACATATATACTAAGTCAACATAAAAAAAACATCATAAAACATCACATGTATAACACGTGGACATAAGCAAAAACATAAAACATCACATCTATACTACATAAAAAAATATAAAACATCACAAAAATAAGAAAAGAAAAATAGAATTAAAAAAAGGTAAAAATATAAATAATAATAATAATAAACACATAAAATAGAAAAATAAAATAAAAATGAATGATGCACTAAAAAAGAAAATAAAAAATCAACAAAAAGGAAATGATACAATTTAAAGAAAGACAAAAATAAAAAAATGAATCAAAAAAACATAATTAGAAAAGAAACAAAGAAAATAAATAAATTAAGGAAAAAAAAACGTGGAAAAACAATCGTGAAAGAAAAATGAAGAGAAAAAAGAAAAAGAAATATAATAACAAAGAACAAAAAAGAAACGATGATGGCTGGGCCACTTGTTACTAATGGGCGGCGCTAACGCTCCCACAGCTGATGTAATTTTTTTTTGGCGCACTGCTCGGTCTGCGGGAGAGCGTGCTCCCGTAATATTTTTTTTGGCGCTCTCCTGTTTGGCGGAGGCTTCTGGCCCGACCGTTTGGACCGGAAGAATTCTGGTGGGGGCTCTTAGGGCGTGTCTAATGGTTTTTAAATAGCTAGTTTAGGAGAAATTCTATTGGCTATCAGGACATCTTTGCAGATAGCTACTGTAGCTAGATAATATATAGAAATAAAAAAATAAACACTATAGTGGAGAGTTACGTGAGAGTGAGATTTTTAGAATATTGTACTAGACTACTCCCTCTATCTCTTTTTAAGTGTTGTCGTGGGTTTTCGTGCCATAAGTTTAACTCGATTTATAGAAAACACGTGCAATATTTGTGTCTCTAAATAAATTTGTTAAAAAACTAGATCTAAAGATTTTTTCAATGATACTAATTACTCCCTCCTTCTCACAATAACCGCATATTTGCGGTTCAAAATTTTTCTCGAAATGAAATGTCATTATAGGGTGTCAGACCTATAATCTGTACAAGGCAGAAGTTGCTGGCAGCTACAAAACGGAGCAGGTCCTCTCTCGTCCACTCATTCTTGCTTGGCTTGGCTTATTTTATTTACGCTACACGAACGGGCGAGCGACGTGGAACTGTCCCTGACCACACATGCGCTGTTACTCTGACGGTCTGACCTGTATAGAATGACAGTGTAGGGGTAGTATGGTAATTTACCAGCTCCACTAAGTTCCCACGTTTAAACCTATAGGTGCGGTTATTGTGAGAAGGAGGGAGTATAATACTAATCGATGATATTTAGTATTTATTAAAATTACCGGCATTTATTTCTCGGGAAGCGCAAGCGACAGTTAAAAAGGGACGGAGGGAGTAGCTAATAGGACTCGCTAGCTATTTGGGAGCCGATAGCTATTTGATCTCTCTCCTTACCGGTCAGTGAAAGTGTTATTTTTTTATTATTTTTATATCTCATTTAGTTAGCTATTTGCAAAAATTTTCTGATAGTGAATAGAATTTCTCGTAGACTAACTATATTTGATAACCATTCGAGGTGCCCATAGGGTCTGGACGGCCGGACAATCCTGACGCCGATAAATTTTTTCCCGCCCACGTCTTTTCCCCGCCTACATCGCTGGCGCTCACCTCGGTCGCGATTTTCGCGTGCGCAGGGCAGCCTGTGTCATCCGCTTGCACCAAATTACAAGGCCTTGCGAATGCACTGCCCATGTGTCAGTCAGTACGCCAATGGCAGCAGCACACAGATCAAACTCCTAGAGCGAACCGACACTGTACTATGCATGATGTATACTCCCTCCGTCCCTAAATAAGTATCGTTATAGGATGCATGTCATAAATTTGACTTGATTTGTAGAAAATACGTGCAATATTTTATATCTCCAAAAAATTTTGTTAAAAAACTAGATCCAAAAATCTTTCCGATGATACTAATTATTATAATAATCAATGATATTTATTATTTATTAAAATTACCAGCATTTATTTCTAGGAAAGCGAAGCGACACTTATTTAGGGACGGAGGGAGTATATGTCAGCCAGCTTATTTAAGAATATTTTCAATGAACTCAAAAAAGTCATAATGATTAAATCAAACATCCGAATTAAATTCTAATTACACCATGATGGATATATTTAGATAAAAATTTTATTAATGAATATTTATCTTATGAAGATAATACATAATAAAACATCAGATACATCAGTCCCTTTTTTTTTTTGTCGTCATTGGTGTGCGTGCCACAAATTTGACTTGAGTTGTACAAAATACGTGCAAAATTTGTATCTCCAATGAAATTTGTTAAAAACTATATTAAAATATATTTCTAATGATACTAATTCTATACCATAAATATTAATATATTTTAATCTATATTTAGTTAAAGTTGTTTCTCGAAGCGAGAATGACAGATATTTAGAGATGGCTAAGTGAACATTCCTAGATATACCATACAACATCATAAAATACAATAGAACATCATATATATAGCATATGAACGACACTAAATATATCATAAAACATCACGTTTATGCTAAGTGAACATCACTAAATATATCATAGAACATCACATTATATTACATGAACATAAAAAAAATTCATCATAGAACATCACATATATACTACATGAATATCACATGGATAATTTTTATACATTCAAAAATATACCATAGAACATCACATGTATACTAGGTCAACATCACTAAATACACCATAAAACATCACTAGATACGTTATAAAATATCGCATATGTATTACGTGAACATCACTAAATACATCATAGAACATCACATGTATACTAAGTAAACATCAGTAAAAACAGTATAGAACATCATACGTATACTACGTAAATATCACATATATACTACGCGAACAAATACTTACAAATATGATTAACAAATGATAAATATATATAACAAATAAAATAAATAAATAGTGTAAATATGAATGAAAAATAAAATTAAAAAGAAAGAAAAAATAAATTAATAATAAAAATATATGTCATATCATATGATGAAGTTAACCTTGATAGCATCGCTGATGTCCTCGGTTAGATTCGGTCCTAGATGTATGGAGTAAGTTTTGAGCATGTTTCGTGCTGCATGATGATGAAGATAGATGGAGATCGACAATATTACCAAAAACACATAACAACCAACGACCACGGATGTGAATGACACTACTATCTCCTCCATGTGGCTTGAGTGCAACCGACGAAGCATCGTGAAGTGGACACTAACATGAAAGAAGTGTTAAAGCAAGTACCTGGATCTAATCCTGGTGGAAGATGTAAAAAAGAAACTATTTGAGTCACTCTGGATCTAGGAAGAATGGTATGTATTGTACTCCCCTTGTTTCAAAATATAAGAGGTTTTGGATTTCTTTTTCTAGATGCGTTATTTTTATTATGCATTCAGATGTAGTGTATATCTAAGTGCATACAAAAAATATACATAGAAAAAATCAAAATGTTTTACAATTTAAAAGTGGATGGAGTATTTACATAGTACACACCGGACCGTAAAAATTGAAGGACAAGTCCTCTCATCCAGCAGCCACTGGGTTTATACTTCCCGTACCGATCCCAGGCATATAGCCCGAGGAAAATGGAAAAAGAAACGCGAGGAAAAGGAGAAAAACACGTAGCTGATCGAAGCGAGGGAGAAAAAAAAAAATCTTCCCCGCAATTCAAAGCTCCTCCTTATCCCCTGCCTGATTCCTCCTCCTCGCCCGGGTAAACGAACGCCACGATCATATTTTCCCTTCCCCTCGCCCCGTCCACCGGAGAAAGCGCGCGGCGCAGTGCGGCGCGCATGGGCCGAGCCCGAGCGGACGGACGGCAGCGGCGCCGCGCGCGGTCAAACGCAGCAGAATCCCTGCCGCTGGGTTGCCGCCCCGGGCTCGCCACGCCTCACTGACGCGGTCGTCGTGCGCCCGCGCCTTGCCTGCGCCCCGGCCCCAGCAGCCGCTCCCGCGCGTTTGAATCCCGGCGACCCCCTGCAGCAGGAGCAGCCAGCAGGGCCGGGCGCAGCGAATCCCAGATGAGTAAACTGCATACAAAACCAGGGAGAAGTCCGATCTCGCGGTCGCTCGCGTCGCGGCCACTCCCCGCCGCGCGATGGTGGATCCAACGGCGGCCCCTCGGTCGCGGCCGCAGCCACGCGCAACGGAACAAGCGAGGGATCAACAAAGAGCGTGACCCCGGGATAGCCGCCCGCTAGCCTCCACCCCAACAAGCGCCACTGGGGCAGGGGCAGGGGCAGGGGCGGGGCAGGCCGCTGAAACGAACGGTAACGCCATGCGGACGGACCGGACCGGACCGGACCCCAGGCGTCAGCGGCTGCGAGTGAGCTCAGTCCATGCCAAGCGGCCAGCCACGAACAAACGAGGCTTCCCTGAACCAGCCCAGCGCAGCCCCGGCCATGGTCACTGACGACTGGGCCCGTTTTGTTGGGGTCAAACGCACACACCTACCCCACGGACCAGGGGAGGCGACTGTTTGCGAGAGGGAGAAGAGTTCGAGCACGCCAGCCAGCCAGCCAGCCAGCCCAGGAGCCACGAAGACGGCGAGAGGCACCACCACCACGCACCACCAACAAAAGGCAAAGGGGACGCGCGGCGGGCGGGCGGGCGTACGGGCCCACCGGAGGCAGCGGGCGCTATAAAAGCGGCCTCGGCGCGCCCCCGTTACCCTCGCCTCGGTCACGACGCGCAGTCGCCCATCCCTCCAGATTGGCCGCCGCCGCCCGCCTCCCGCCTCCGCCTCGTCGTGAACGAGCCCACCGCGAGCGAGCGAGCGAGCGAGCCACCTGCGACCGCCTCCCCGAGAGCCACCGCCCGCCTCCCGCCTCCGCCTCGTCGTGAACGAGCCCACCGCGAGCGAGCGAGCCACCTGCGACCGCCTCCCCGAGAGCCACCGCCGCGTCCCGCCCCACCCCGACTCCTCCTGACCGCCGGCGTGGGGTGCCTCGGCTCCACCACCGGCGACCGCCGCCCGCGCACCCACCGCCTGCTCCGTTTTCGGGGGTAGCCGGGGCTCCGGCCTCGGCGGCTTTCAAAGCCCCCTTCCTCACAACAGGATCCAAAATCCCGTCCTAGAGTTCTTCTAACTCCCCTTCCAGAACTTCCTCCCTGACGATCGATCTCGATCCCCTTCGATTTCGATTTCATCATTTTTCTTATAGATTGATTTTCCTTGCTTCTTTCATATATTACCATTTTGATTCCGTCCTTCCTTCCTTCCTTGTCGTTACGGTCTGCTGCGCAGGTTGTGAAGGTGTTTTAACTTCCGAACTCGCTGCATTATCAGGCTTCCTCCTTGATCTACCGTTCTGAGTTGCACCTTCTCGGATATCTGTTTACTGTCAGCACCAAATTCCTGCTTGGTCGGTTGGTCACATCTAGTTATACACCATAATTACTCCGGTGTTTAGCTTGCACTTTTCAGATCAATTCCTTTGGATCGAGTGTCCGATTCATATATTGCTCTGGGACAGCAACTCTGAAAACTAGCAGTCAAAGCAATGGTTTCCCTCTTGTTGGACGCGACCGTGTTTCTGCTCTGTATCGCCGTCGCCGGCGTCCACTTCCTCGATTACCTTCTGGCCATCTCCCCGTGCAATCCGGCCGGCGCCGTCGCGCTCCTTGCCCTTCCTACGGCTTACTTTACGGGTGTGATCCTTGTTCACCTCCAGATCGCGCAGGCGCCACCGCCACAGGCCCCAGTGTCGCCTGTTGCTTTGAGGCTGCTCGCCGCCATGGCATGTGCTCTGCTTTTCCTTGTTGCCATCATCATGCCGCTCGCGCCTTGGCTGTTCAGTATGTGAGCACTTTTGTCAAGCTGCGGGAAGAAATCGTTTCGTTTGGAGAGGGTTTAGTATGTTCAAGTTACGAGTGAAGAATCTAGTATATATATACTGTGATGTGATACAGTACTTTGTGTGTTGTGAGATCTTTGTGCAATAGAGGTGCGGCGGCAGACGACATGGGTTACCAATCAAGCTGTGGTGGAGCCTTTCGATTGCTGCTAGCTTGTGGTGAGCCACCGTCGTCCTGCTTCAGTCCTCTCCTTCCTCGCTTTCCTGCTCGGTGTGAAAGAAAATAAGCATCTGTGGGAGGATATTCGATCGAGACGGTGAACTCGATGGATTATTTGATGATGGACCTCAGATGCATTTATATGTGTCATGTTTATTTCGCATTCATGTGTGTAAACTTCACTTCTATTGCTGTACAGTTGCACTTTGTTGAAATGTTCAATTTGCCTATCGGCCTGACGACCTCTAGAATCTTGCCACACGAAACACACACACACACACACACAAAGGGAATCATCAATGCACCAATCATATATTTCCATTTCCAGTTGCGGTGCATTCTCACTGGTAAAAAGATTTGTTTCTAGCAATCAAATGGCTGGATGGAAAAATACAAGGGAAAACACACTTTCCTGATTTCATTCCTTATCAATGAAGGAAAGCATCTTTGGGTGAGCCACTGGAGTTGACCGATGGTTCCTATGACGTTAAAAATCACAGGGACTTGTTACTGGCCAGTGCTGGTCCTAAGATTTGAAGGGCCCTCTGGCGAACTTATCATGCCTTCCCTTCTAGACTATATATAAAATCTTATAATATATATAAGTCTTAATTTTTCTTGCAAAGCGAAATCAAATCCAATGATATATTTTTAATTTAACATGTTTGATATTTATCGAGGAACAATGTAGACAAAAAACAATACCTTAAGGAAGAATATAACTCAATAATATCCATTGCTTCTCATAAAATATACTTCTTCGGGAATTTCTTATGCAAAATCATCAAGGACGGTATTGAGATTAATAGTGTCCAAGATATCCCTCTCGATGGTAAATTTGGATTAAAAAATAAATAGAAAAAAAAATACCTAGGGCCTGATCGACGACTCGGCGAGAAGCGGGGAAGGCAACAACTTGTCGTCGTGGAGCCCTGCCTCGTCGCCTCCGTCGTGCCTCGTTCACTCGTTCGCCGTCTCCATCTCCATGTGCGGCTAGAGCAAGTCGCAACTCCCAAATTGATGATGCGGGCGTGCGGAGCGGCTCCTTGCTTTCTATGGTGGTGAAACAGAAAGACACGTACAAAGGCCGGCACTACTGTGCTTGCTTCTTGTTGGGCCGGCACTACGTACAAGCGGAAAGATACGTACAAATACAAAGACATTGGTATCTAGGGCCTGGGGGTTTGTATACATGGGCTTAGGCCCCTCTCCGGCTTGGGCCCCGGCCGTCGCACCCCATGCCCCTCCCCTAGGGCCAGCACTATTACTGGCATGTGGGTCCTTGCTCCATCACAAGTGGCCAAGTTCACAGGAGAGTTCCTTTCTAAAATTTATTTGTATACTTAAAAAAACAAAAATGACTTCTAATTAGTGAGAGTAAATAGCAGCAAGTGTCGTAAATCTTTAATAAAAGATTCTTCTTAATTTTTCTTTTGTATAAAGAGCCAGAACAGACTAGTGAAATTAAAGTCTAGGAAGAATGCTTTTGGAATCGAGCCTATAGCCAGATGTTGAAACTTAAGTGGTACTTGGTTGGTGTGATGGGCACTATTACACCTTGCTGAGCTAGGATATGGAACCAAGGTACATGTTTAGTTTTCTTGCTTGATCACCTCGGGAACTGCACGGGCAAGATTTGCCACGCTCTCTCGCGTGAGAGCCAATTCGGCTCAATCGCACGGGCAAACTTCTCATGGCTCGCACCGATGCGGCCAGGTGAGGCGAGGCGAGCAAAGCTGCTGCCCAAACCAAGCAGCCCCTAAGTTAGGCTATGGTCCAGCTGGTCCAGACAGTGAAATTCAAGTACGGCGAAGGAAGAACGCTTAAAAAATATTAACAATCTTTTATAATTTAAAATAGCTTTTTTAACTCATTGAAAAGCGAAAGGTGATGTTAAGGACGCCTAGGTAGAGAGTACCTGAGAGACCTCTGCAACCTTGCTCTTGTACATGGCGCCTTCTTCGTTCCTTTTGGCGCAGCCCTGAAGAATGTCCAGTATGTCGACATCAAAGTCCATTCTACTTGACCGCCGAGAGCCCGAGACGCGATGGGATTCTTTTGTTTTTCTCTTGTTGTACCTTTCCGTCCTCCAGCCTTCCAGAATCCCCATGGTTTTCTCGCTAGCTGCTCCTGCTCCGCGGTTGCTCTGACGATTGATTGATGAGGCCATTGTAAACCAGCTTGAACTGGAAGAAGCAAACACTGCTGCTGCTCCTTACAAACTGCGTCTGCATGCACGCTCTAGCTTGCTGTCCAATGCTCATGCTCTCCCGATCCTGGCTTGCTTTGTAGCCAGTAACTTGATGCCTCACTAGGTAGTAATTAAGGATGCCAAGAAGCTGATCGGTAAGCTAACATGTGACGCAGAGCTCGAAATTCGCCGAAATGTAGCAGCGGCAGCAGCTGCAGCGAGCGGAGCAGGGTATATATATGCCCAAGTCAGTGCTTCGTCTAGGACATGTCACTTTCACGAATGGGCGACGATAAGCTGGGATCGGAGACTTTTGGTGCCTCGACGAAGTTTCTTTCTTAGAGACTAAGGCTCGACTGTCGACGCCGGAAATTTCCGGGAAGCTTCCGCGGGGTATTCTAGTCTCAAAGGAAACTTCCAGGAAGCTCTGCCTGCAGGTGGAGCGGACGCCGGAGGAGGATGGATGACAGTGACGCCGAACCAGGAGGGCCACCGGAGGGAAGTTGCATGGAAACTCTGGCCGTGGACGACGGAGGGTTTTCATCGAGGCATCGAGCAGCGCCGGCCTGTGAGACTACAAGAACCAGGGTGGAGACATCAGCACAGCACAGGCACACAACGCGTATTAAAAAAAAAAAAACAGAACCACACTTATTTTTAGATGGAGGGAGTATACGACAGCGATGAGTTGATCTCTAGCAATCTAGCACTAGTCAAAGGGTAATGGATGACAACTCCACGTCAGGTATCCAAACTCAAAAAAAAAAAAAAAAAAACTGTTAAGTTGACAAGACGAAGATACACCCCAATTTTAGCGTCCTTGCGTTCGTCAAAAGAATATGTGTCTTTTGTAATTTGATTGGACATTGGAGTATTGCATAAATGTGAACAGAGGGGCTACCAGATTTATCGATGGCCCCGTTCTGATCATCTTATATTATACTACTAATGACATAGTAAAATTGATCTTTAGATGACTTAAGCTCTCTAGATTATAGAATGGACCATAACAATTTAACCAGAAAACCTACTATTTTTTATAATAATAAACAAAAACTGACTAGACGACCGCCATTAGACCGCGTAAAAAAAAACTCTTTGCTTGATTCACCTGCGTGGTCACCAAACCACTATCCCCACATATTTATTTATTTGTTAGGAGATAATTTTGAAATCCCCCTGTCAGTTTGTGTCATATATAGACAGATATATAGAAAGATAGACAGAAGACAGACAGATAGATACATAATCAAACAGACAAAACAAAACTGATAACTGAGATGGTATATACAGATAGATAGATAAAAAGAAAAGGTAGGACATGTATAGATAGATAGATAGATAGATAGATAGATAGAGTTTGATAAAATAAATGCATCAACAGACATATAGATATCCATGTGGGTACTAAGTATAGGTGTAGATAGCTACATAGATGGGTGTGTATGAGAGAGATAGATACAGACATCGATATAGATACAAAAAATAATTTAAAAATGAACAAATCTAATTTTTGATATAGATCCTTACTTCTATATAAACATCTGCACAATGAAAGAAGAAAAAACAATTACAGTTAAGAAGTGCACCTCTCATCATCACTAAAGAAAGTGAATCGGTAAAATAGAGTGAGAAAAAAAGGATAGAGTAATACTGTCTTCACATATTTTGAAAATCATCAAATGCAATACAACGAGAAATATATACCTGACAAGTATTTATTTTCTGATACTTGTGATCATGTGTTCAACCTCTCCTACATGCCAACAAGGTCTATACATATATATAAAGATCACTACTTATACATGGGAATGTTACATATTACTCCTTGTTTTCCTAATAATAGTTCATATTAGTTTTGGGCTAAGTCAAATATTCTAAAATTGACCAAGTTTCTTTTAGAAAAATATTAACATGCACAAGTTCAAATAAATACAATATTAAAATAGATTCATTGAAAATTTATCAAAACTGTTTTGATGTTTTAGATGTTGAGAGAAATTGACATAAAACAAAGTTAGAGGAAACTATATATAATTTGAAACGGAGGCAGCGTAAATCAACGTGTTTTGATTATTTTCCATTGTGTTGCATGCATGTCTAGGCCAAGAGCAACCTCAGGTGGCCCACAAGGCCTCCTCATATGCCTCCTTATACGCCAGTGCCGCATCCACCTGAAATACCACCCCCACATAATTTGTTGCAAGCAGAGTAGCCCCAGGTGGTACTCCAGGGGGAAATCCCTCCTATTCCACCAATTTCGCCAGAGTTACCATATCTGTTTCCACCTCAACCACCCCCACACAGTTTGTTGCAGGCAGAGCCAAAGTCCGAGATGTGCAAGGAAAACGGCTTCAAAACCAAAACACAGGTACTACATCAAGAGACAGGATCCTAATTGGCAATGCTGCTGCCCCACAGTAGCAATGTAACAAAAGCATCTGTTTGATGGGAACACAATAAAAATTAAATGGTTGTTTTTGTTGTAATTTTTTTTGTTGCCTAGATACATGATGTTGTATTTAATCTGTTTCTACTGTACACAAACATAAGGTGTATGGCGCGATAGGTAGACAAACGAGCGAACTCATCAATTTCTAAAACTGAACAGGCAATGGTACTGGAAAGTGATCGGCATGCAACGTGTGCCACACAAAGTTACTTTGCAGTAAAAACAATGGTCGACACCTGTTGCTTTGAGGATGCTCGCGCCATGTCATGTGTCCTGCTTCTCCTGAATTGCTGCCATCATCATGCCGCTCGCGCCTTGGCTGTTGAGTATATGAGCAGTTTGTCAAACTGCGGGAACAAAAACGTTTAGTTTGGACAGGAAATTTTAGTATGGTCAAGTTATGACTGCATCATATATACTCCCTCCATCTTAATTTATAAGGCGTTTAACTTTTTTAGCACCAAGTTTAACCATTCGTTTTATTAAAAAAAATGAACAAAATATCATTTCTTTTGTTGTGACTTGCTTTGTCAATAAAAGTTTTTCGAGAATGAATTAAATTTTACTATATTTGTGTAAATTTTTTGAATAAGATGAGTGGTCAAAGTTGGAGTTAAAAAAGTCAAACGTCTTATAATTTAAAATGGAGGAAGTATATATAGTGATGTGATACCGATACTCGGAGATCTCTGTGCAATAAGTGCGGGTGACGATGGCTTGGGACGACGAAGCTGTAGTCTCCCATGCACAACTCTCATGAGTCCATGCGACCACGAGGTTGTCCTATATGTTCTTGGTCTGACTGAGATGTGAAGCCTTCCCATTGCTGCTTGTGGTGAGCCACCGTCGTCCTGGTTCAGTCATCTCCTGTTCAGTCATGGTTATATGTTAAGGAATGTTTCCCCGTTTGCTGCTGGGTGTGAGAGAGGACGAAAATAAGCATCTGTGATCGAGCCTGCGAACTCGATGGGGTTTTTTTTTTTTTCAAAATCTCAGATGCATGTGTGTATGTGTCTGTGTGTAAAGTTTACCTGTACTTACAGTTGTGCTCTGCTGAAATGCTGAGTGGGTGGCCCAGTGGAGCTGAGCGACGGTTCCACGGTGCCCTCAACGTGACATGGACAACCAAGTGCCCAGGATTTCACAGGAAAGGGACGTCCTAATTATTTCATTTATTTTTTCAATGAAGCTTCTGCATTCTGAAGTTCCTGAACAGTGAGCAATGCTTGGGACTAAAGTTCGGCCAAACAGGATTAAATGTGATTTAAAAAAAGAAAAAGAAGCAACTGTAGCTCTTCCGGCAAGAGAAGTGGCTGAAGAGAAGGAATGTGTTCTGGGCCTCGCTAGTGCAGTTGAGTACTGGGCTTGGCCTATTAGGCGTAGGGGCTCGGCCCAGTTGTAGAGGCAGTCTCACCGTGTGGGCGGGCGTGAGGCATAAATGCCGTGTACAGAGAACCTGAAGGTGGTTAACGAAATTACGAATCTGAATTTCCCCCCTTTAGGTTTCTCTGAGTTCATCCGATTCTGCATAAAAAAAAAAGTTCATACGATTCTATCCCCAAATCCCAAATTCTTGCTATTTCCCTTCCGAATTTCATTTCAGCTATCCTAGTATGTGACATAGTAATTTGTACTTTGTTGGGTGTTTGCATTTTTCTGGATTTATTTTTAGAATTTAACGGGTGTTGTTTTCAGTGGTAGGCGACGTTCCCGTCAACAGCGAGGGTTTATGGTGGCTTCATCAATTTTGAAATCTGCCGACACTCTTACGGAGATGCTCATAGGGATAGGGTTTGCATGCGTGCGTTCATAGGGGTGAGTGTACATGCATTGTGAATGTCTGTCTGTACTATGTAATTCGTAAAAAAAAGAAGAATACATTTCATATATAAGATAAGTTTCCCGTTTTCATATACTTGAGAACAAGGCACTAATTAACCAATATTAGGAAAATTAAATACCCCTCAAATCTACGTCTAAATTATCAACATCTCTTAAAGATATGTAAATAATGAATAAAGCATATATGTGTTTCTACATTACCCCATCTCTATTAATATTAATATAGTAAGATGTAACACCCTAAAAATGAATTATTTTAAAATAGGTCAAAATTGATTTAATTGCAAATTTGAGTGGCATATAAATATAGGAAAATAATAAAGTTTATGAAACTAAAATCAAATATAAGGTAGGCACATGATTGATGCACTCATGCTGCTGCATATCTACTTTTGTATTGTGTGCTTTGATCAAAATGCAAATAAATTTCGAAATTATATTTGAACATAAGCTTGGAAAAATGAATTTGAAAAAGAAAAAGGAAATTTTCTTTCTCTCACGCTGAAGCAGCCCAGCTGCTGTGCGTCAGCCAGCCCACTTCCTTTTTCTCTTTGCTGTCGACGCAGCCCAAGCTGCTCTCCTTCCCTTCCCTGTCTAGCTGCCAGCCAGGGCCCGTACGTCAGCGACATCTATTTCTTCTTCCGTTGTTCGTGTTGTGCACGGACACTGCCTCCGAGCTGGTTTCCGCGTCCACGCCGAGTCCCAGCGTGCGCCGCCCCCTGCCCCATAAATAGTGCCCTGCTCCGCGCCGCAGCTCCCCACGCTTGCCCTAGCAACAGACGCAGCTTCCGCTCGAGCTCTCCGCGCCGCCGCAAGCCCTAGCTCTCGAAGCCATCGCGTTCGTCTGTTGTTCCGCCGTTCTGACAAATCGTGTCCACCGTTGGAAGCCCCTGCGCCGTCTCCGTGGTCTTGATGCACTTCGTTACGAGGAAATCACCGTCATCCTGCCAAGCCCCGCGGCGTCTCGGTTTCGTCCAGTCCACACTAAGTCCGTCGCCTGGAGCCGCTAGCTAGCCGCTGCGGAACGCACGACACTGCACATGGAATTCTTGCTGCTGCCTTCTTGACGTCCAGCCATCGATGCATGCTTCCTTTCTGTAGTTCGTTGGTCAGCATCTCCATGATTTCCCTTCTTTCTGTTTTTTTTTTCACCTGTTGACGATCGCTGCTGCATGCTGCCTTTGCATGCGTGATATACATCTACATCTACTTACGGTTAATCATGCATTCGCTATTTCTTTATTCAAAATTTGATTTTGCTTTATTTTAATTCAAAAGCAAAGTTTCAGTATTTATTAAAAGGCCTCCGATCGTGTTTTCTTGAAAATATGCGTTTAGCTCCATTTTGATCCATTCAAGTTATGCGTCAGATTCATAGCAACGTAATCTACACGATAGTATAATTATTTAATATGTATTGAGATTCGAAATAAAATACAAATTTGATTAATCTATATGCAATTAGTTTTTCAATTTAAAAGCAACCTAAGTTTTTTCATCATGGTCTTTTATAAATAAAATAAAATATGATTATTTCATCTCGGTTTTCTAATTCAAATATAATTTAATAAATTAATCCAATTTAGATATTTCTCTAAAATATCTATACCTTCTTTCATGTATTTAAAATAAATAAAGCCTATAGTTTTATTTTTAAATTAAATCTTTTCGGTAGCCGTTTCTTCCACATGTAGCTCCGATTAATGTGCTTCTTGCGGGCTGTGTGTTCGTAGCAACACATAGATTAGTTTTATAATCTTTTCAACCTTTGGTTTCACTGATTGGTGTACTGTTCTAACTATAGATTTATTTGTTATGCATGACTGTCACTCTAGATGTGTGTTGTTGCTTTGTTGATACGGTGAGCTTTACGTGGTGATCAAGAAGCAGTACTTTGGAGGAAAAGAGCTAGGAGAAAGGATCTGAGTCCTTGCACCTATTCACAGGTAATCATAATCATATGCATGTGTCTCCTTAAGCTGTCATTAAGGATTTTCTAGTTGTTGATTACCTAGTACCTTGATACCCGTGGGATACTTGCATATGGGTAGATTTCTTGCTAGTGCTTATGCAATAAAAGATGAATTAATGCTGAATAATGGATCTATATGCAATTGAGATTAAAACTTGCTTTTTAGCAACTTGGTTGTAGGGCGTGAGGGCTCATGGTTTTGGACATGATGCTCTTAGCTCTCCGTAAGGACTTATCCTTTGGCAAAAGCTGGGACTTACAGTACAACTGTGAGGGTCACATGGCTCTGACTTTAGTTCAGTACGAGGACCTTTTCTAACTTGTTAGAGGTTCTCTTTTTGGCGCAAATGGGGTGTGTTGCGGGATGGGTACAGGACAGCCTCTGTCCTCTTGTGTATAGCCGGGAAGGAATGTGCCTTTTGGAAGGGGGTTTCTATATCCGCAGGGCACAGAAACCTAGCGGCCCTAACTTGCTAGACGAACCTCTGAAAGACTTCATAGTGAAGCCCTGCCTGCTCATCTTGGAAGTGTTTTGGGAGTAATTAACCCGGGCATATGGGAATCATGACTCACGGTGAAAGTATATAATCTCTGCAGAGTGTAAAACTGTTATAACAGCCGTGCTCACGGTTACGAGTGGCCCGAAAAGCTGATGGAATATAGGAGAATGTGATTGATGGACAATGTGTATGATGATGGTTAATAACAAGATGTTATTATGGTTAATGATGAGATATCATATTGACTTTACTATATCACTTGGGGTTATTATCGGGTTAAGCTTACTGCTCTTGCTTAATATAAATTGACTAATTAAAATGCTTACCGCTGTAAACCAGTGTCTAGCCTTTTTGAGCCTTGTCGGTGTTTCGGAAACACTAACAAGTAAATTTATCTAGATTGCGTGCCTAGCTCGACGACTTAGCTCAATTGGATAGGAGGATGTGTACTGGTTCGGGCAAGAAGAGCCCTACGTCCAGTGAGCGACGGTCGTGTTACTTGAGCTCTTGTTTGTAGGAGGGGTGTACAAACAGGTGAGAGAGAGAGGTGGGCTCTCATGTCTCGGTGTGTGAGAATTGAATGCAGGTATCCGTGTGAACGTTGTTTTGAGGGTCCTAAATGAAGTGCTCCGCCTTTCCTCATTGGGTATGTCTCGAGTCTCGCTCGACAGAATGGGGGAATGAACCCTGTCTTCTTCATGGTCTTGTTCTCTTACTCCCTTCTGGTCAGTACGGTTCCGGTCGGTGAACGCACGGGCGCTTGGGTCTGGCATGGCGGAGCTGTACCGTTGCCTCGACGTGGTTTCGATCCAACCCGGGTCCTGCTTCTAGGTTGGTACCTTCCCTGCTTCTGACGGTACGATAGGCATGGCACGGTTGGCCTTTGCGCGGGTCAACTGGGGCGCGGTATCGCTTCTGTGTTGTATGACACCCGTGGAGAACGGAGGGCATGGGGGCCCCTGGCGCGGCGGGTTACTGTTCCTGTTTCATGATGGCGTGGTGGCGTGCTCACATGCCAGGCGTTATCCTGAGCCGTGTCAGGTTGTACCTTGTCCAGAGAGTGGCTGGGCTCATCCTTATCCTTAAGCGTCTCTGGCCTGGGCGTTGGTCCCGCTCTCGGGAGGGGCGTGATGCTCTCGGGCAAACCGGGTGCCTCTCGAGAGGGCGTGGCAATCTCGGGTGAGTCGTGACCCTCTCGGTATTCCGAGGGGGGCGCTCTCGAGTGGGCTGAGAGCCCTCGGGCGAGGCGTAGCGCACTCTCCTCGGACCATGTTGTGCTTGGGCCTCCTCGTGCATGGGCCGGAGATGGTTTCGTGCTTTCTAGGGGTGGCCCAATGGTGCTATTTTTTATCGAACCCCGTCAGTAGCCCTCGAGTCTCCATGAGGGGTTGCCATTGACCCCTTTGGAGACTGGATTTCTCCGTTTTGCCGATGGATGGGCCAGCCTTTTTGACTTTGTATTCCGGTGGGTGCACGCGAGCGCACCCAACAGGTGTAGCCCCCGATCCTGTGGAGGAGTATGTGCTCCTTCAGAGGCTGAGAAACGTGGCGCGTGGTGTCTGCGCAGGAGCTGTTCGTCTTTGATCTTTGTTGGTTTCGAGTATCTGTGCCCTATCGGCCGCGTAGGGCATAGGGTCATGATGACTATATAGGATTTGACAGCACGTCGCACGCCGTGGGAGCGTGTGGCAGAACCGCCTAAATGAATACACTCACAAGAGTACTTGTCTTCCATTAGACACTAAGTACCCAAGGGAGTGCACTAATTTAGCCGATTCCGTCGAGCACAAACCCAACGGGAGAACTCAAAAATCCACAGTTTTCACCAGGATCATAAATAAGGAAATAAAGGTTACAACAATCTTACATTTCTTACATCTTATATTTATATTAAATCGAGTATTATATGATAGCGGAAAGAATAACTATAGTGTAGCAAAATGAAAGTTGATTCATTTTAAGTTTACATGTTGCATTTGGTAACACCTAATCATTATTGCATCAGAAATAGATATTTATTTAATTACAAGTGATAGCAACACTATAGAACTTTTCTTTATAAAATCATTTGATAAAGGTTGAAAATAAGACTACTATCGCAGCGTAATTGGAATTCCTCGCTGAGCCCACCAGGAGGTATCCACACACGAGTTAGCAGCTAGCATCCACCTGTCACCTGCAACAGGGGGTAATAAAATCCTGAGTACTCAATTGTACTCAGCAAGACTTACCCGACAGGAGAAAATAAAATGACTCCAAGAATATGTAAGGCTTATTTGGTTTGCCAGTTTATATTGCAGGAAGCATTACTACTAGTGCATCCTTATATTTACAGTTTTAGCAGCCAGGATTAATTTATTAGCTAACCATTCTAGGTAAGCACCTATGCTACTTTCAAGCAGGTGGTAAGCAATCAGAATATCTTTTATCCATCTCCATATTCCAGTTTTTACTACGATGCCAGAACATAGCCCTCGTCGTTACCGTTCTCAGAACGGCGATTTGCGAATCAATGTAGCACAGCTGGGTACCCCAAGACACACTCCTCGCCTGTATCCTAGATACAGACGAGAATAACTTGCTTTCTCCTGCCCGGAGCTCCAGGTCCCCGTCCTAACTGGGACTCCAAGCTTCCGACATTACTGGCCTGGCCGTGTAATGCGGTGCAAGGACCTCTAAGCCCAATATACCACCCTATACAGTCGGTCCGAAAAGAGCCGGAACCCAAGACAAGAGAGAGCAAGCCTTCCGAGCTCCCATAAACAAGTATGTGTTCAGGATAAGAAGATCTGTGACTTGACCATAACCCTTAGCAACGATCGGTCCTTAACCGACACAGGCGGGACAACGCAACCAGAGCCTCGCTCTGTTGCCCAACAAACCCAACGCCCATCCACTGTCCATAATACCGTTCCGCCTGGTACGGTCTCCATTTATTTTTCATATATAGTCCATGTGATAGTATGATAATAATAATATATAAACCTATCTTTCACGAGTGACAGGAAATCACTCGACTTTTACCGAAGTCCTATAGCATAGCAATCTACACTCCTGTTATTCTAGTAAGACTCATAGGATAAGTATTTATATGCAGGTGGGTTTCATTCAACTCCTTAAAACTTAATGCACAAAATATATTATAAAGTTTAGAATAATAGGGGTTATGAACCAGGGCTTGCCTGGGTAAAATATAACCAAAGTTAGTATTCCATCTGCGTAGCAAGTCCACCATGATACCAACATCCATGTAAAACACCAAGTCACCCGGTTGCATCGATCCATCATCGTTCCTATTATGACATGCAACGATGCAACGTATGAATGCAACGGAGAATACATGTAATGCATTTAACCACTGGCAACAGCAACTCTTAAAATATACAAGAACATACTAACACACTTTCAGTCATGCATAGCAAACACAAAGTCAAGGCACAACTTAAACAAGTATTTTCTGGACAGCAGCAAAGTTGTCACTTACTTTAATCATAACTGGAGTTATACTTATCCAATAAAGGTGGATCTAGACATTCTAGAAAGCTTATGAAATTTACTACAACTTTGTTATTATCAGTCAGAGGTGATTCAACTGTTATCAAGGTCAAACATTATAGTGTTTTAGATCTACACAGAACACATGCAACTCCTGAGTCCTGACAGGGATTTTATAAAATTCATAACTCCTAAACCGTTTATTCTAAAATCATGAAAATTTTATACGTAATAGCTCACTAAGTTATCTACAACTTTTGTATACAACTCATCTACAGAAAATATCATTTGTAACATGAAATTACCACCATAATAGAAACTATACCTGCAGCCAGAATAGTACAACTAAAAATACATAGACATAATTATACAGCAAATACTTTCTACTAAAGCATGCAAGATTATAGTTCCACTGCATAGATCTACTCACAAGATTTCTAAAACATCTTTATTTTCTATTTTACGAATTTTCTATGATTTACTATGCATTTTCAGACTTTCAGTAGATTAAAATGTAAAAGAAAAAGGAAAAAGCATATGGGACAAACACTTTGCAACGAGACCCCTAAGGTTTTCACAAATCAACCCACAGTACACTAGATACTATGCAACACTATTTATGTGAGTCTAGGATTTACATCAGGAACCCTGGAAAGAGTTTCTAATTCGTTTTTACCCTTCTTTTTCCCATCTCCGTAGTAGACAGAGCAGGGAATGCACGGGGTCGGTGCTGACTCTGGTCGGGGAAGCTCCGACGGCAGCGAAGGAGGGGCCGGGTGGTCTCGCGGCTAGAGGTAGTGCTCCTAGGTGGCCTTGGCTTGGACAGAGGCGGCGCGGCCTGGCCTGGCCACGCACGCAGGCAGCAGCAGCCGCAGACGGCCACTCAGCTGCGGGTCTGGCCGGCGGCAGCGGCGCTCCAGCGACCGGAAAAGGGCGAGGCGGTGTGGCCCGGTGAGGCGAAGCTGGTGGGGTTGCTGGATTTGGCTCTGAGGATGGCTGTGAGCAGCAGTGGCAAGCTCGAGCTCCGAGCTCGGTGCACGCCGTCCATGGTGGACGGAAACAGAGCGCGTGCGAAGGAACGACTGAGAGGGCTCGCCCCTTTGAAGGCGAATGGCTTGATCACGACGCGACGTGGAACGCGTGGTCAAGGAGTGCAGTGCGGGGCGGAGCGAGGAGCAGTGCGGCAGCAGGCAACCATACGCATGGATAGGAGCAAAGCAGAGCGTGGTCTAGACGTCGGCAGTGCCCAAGTGCGTGTGTGGTGCTCCTGGTGTTTGACCTGCTGGATGGGTGTGTCATGTGTGCGTGTTTTTGCTTTCCATTTTATTTTTCTTTTTTTTTTTTTTTAACAAACATATAGGACACTATATATATAAATATACATATATATATATATATATATTCATAGGATTTTAAAACACTAAGCAACTATTAAATGCACCAAACCAAGGTACTTGTATGGACAGGCTGACATATGTATATACGTTGCGAGCAGCGCGACGCAACATGGCGGCCAGCCGAGTAGCGACGCGGACGCGACGTCACGTGAGCACGCGACCGAAGAGGAACAGAGCGAGCAGGGCAGCGGCCAGCCGGCAGTAGACGACGGCCAGCTTCCAGTCGGCGGTGGCTCGCAGCTAGCGGCCAGCGACCAGCCACAGCCATGCCATGACAGGCCATGGCCATACCAGCACGAGCACGAGAACGTGGTGACCACGTCCAACACACCAAGTAGTCAGGAAAGGTGTCGTGCACAAATTTTAAAGCGTGCACAAAAATCGATCGGCTGGGTAAAACACTAAACCAACTTCACTATTTTGCATAGGGTACGTCCACCTGTTGAGCCAGCTAAAACATAACACCACTGCTTAACTGGATTTTTCAGAAACTGAATACCAACAAGGCAGTGCCAAACAGTTTCCGGACTTGGGGAAAACACTGTCATGAGCTGAAGCCCTAAACCAGATTGCATTTTTGAGCTGCTTGAGAAATCACTTAGCAAAAATTATTTTCTAATGAAACAAGTTGCATTGTCATTTACAAAAGTTATACTACAAACTTTATTTAAGCATCACATACAGGTTATATATTACTTTTGCTTAATAAAAATTGATCTTGAACCGTAAGTGATATAAAAGAGCAATTGAAACTAGCTTGTGGTTAACAATTTTTATTAGCATTTCTAGGTTGCAAACAATTAACTACACACTTCAACACATGCATTAACATAAAACGATGATGCTTAAGAGATGATTTGGCAAGGGGTTAAGTACGTAACACCGGGGGTGTTACAGCCTACCCCCTTAAAAAGAATCTCGCCCCGAGATTCAGAGCAGGTAAAGAGAACGAGGAAAACACGATTACATTGCAAAGATCTGGAATAACAGGGAGATTACATGACCGAAGCAATTCAACACACCTAAACACTCAATCCAGCAGACGAGCGAGACGGGGGACAATGGAGGAACAACAAGATGATGATAATCCAGATCATGGCGTATGTCCAACAGATCCAGAAACAAGTTAAAGGGAATTTGATCATCACAAACTCTGAGGCTAGATTCAACCTCAGGGAATGGAAATCAGATCTTCTGCTTCGTTGGTGCACTTGGTGATCTCCGACGATCAGATTCCTCGGGCTAGACTTGAACTCTCTGCACTGGGCTGTAAATCTTTTCTCTCTGGCTTAGCTTCTCCCTGGATCTAGCTAAGCTTCGCCAGAGGGGAGAGAGATTTGCTTGACGATTTTTGGTGTTGCGGAGATGGAGATTTGGGTGGCGAAGGAAGGGCTCGGGGTCGCGTTTATAGCTTCGACGGGGATGGTGAATGGTTCCGTTGTGCGGCGCACCGAGAATGACGAGGGTGAGAGGGAGAAAAACGACGGCGGGTCACGTGGTGGGGTGGCCAACGGCCATGGTGTGCTTCGCACTCGAGCATGAGCGGGAAAAGGAGAGGGAGGGGACAGGGTTCGTGCGACGTGGAGGCATGCGAGCGACCGAGGAAAAAGAGAGGGGGCCGGTACGGGCGTGAAAGTGAGAGCCAAGGGCATCAATCATAAAGGAACAGAGGATGGCAATGGTCATCTCGCACAGGTCCAAAAGTATACGAAAAGTTATACTGCTGTCCAGAACTAACGCGTCAACATAACCAACCTGACTCATTAAGATTAGCAAGATATTAAACACACATAGGCATAGTTATTGCAGGAAACGACGTGCTGCTTTTTTTTAGGGGACCACACACAACATCATGGGGCTGCAAGACCAACACACTGCTTCAAGGTACAACGGGACGGTACAACATCTGGAGAAGGCAAGGACTTGTGCTACAAAACCATGGTACATTGCCACAGACAACTAGTCTACTTCGTCGAGGCAGAGGGCTTCACGGCTGTTCTCCTGGGGTCCTCCGGCAGGGTTAGGCTGTGTGCAGAGAAGGGGAGATTCCACCTCAGAGGCATCCACAGGAGTGGGTGGCGGAACGGTGGGTACTGCGACACTCCTCTCTCGCTCCCAGGGACAGATGGGTATCCCTTCTAGGACCGGAGGTTGTTGTACGGCTAGGGCAGGCGTCCTCCGCTGGTCTCGAGCGAAGAGGTAGGCGTCTCTTAGCTGCCTGGCGTAGCGGTCTCCTACCTTTCGCATGGCTTCAGCGGTGACGGTCTCACAGCTTTCGGCGGCGGCAGCTTAGGAGTGCGCCACGGCAAGGCTCACATGGAGCCTCCGGCCAAAACGCTTGGCCTCCTCGGCTCGCGTGATGCACTTCCTTAGCTCAGAGGCAAGCTGCTCGTGGTGCTCATCCGGGGTACGCCAGACACGTGGGAGGGGAAACCACGGTGGGGTCGACTGCTTGCCGGAGGTGCCTTTGCAGAGTCTCCATGCGGGTTCTCCAGAATGGAGAGTCCCGATCCATAGGTGGAAAGAACCTCATGGGGGTACGGGCAAGGAAATCCCCATAAATCTGGCATAGGACTCGCAGGGCTTTGCGAGCTACAGCTTGATAGGTGTCGGAGAAGCGAAAGCCAATGGTGGTGGCACTCTAGCCATCTGCACGGGGAGAGTTCTCACTCTTCCCAATGTAGACGGTGACCTCACACCGCTCGGTGCCATGCTCTATGAACTCACAACCTTCATACACAGGGTGGTCTCGGATTCCCAGCCACTGCGTGGTAGTATACAGAAGCTTGGGAAATCCCTCTACGCCCTGACAGGTGGTGCTAGTCCAAACTCCTTCCGCCTGCGTCATGGGCTGGATAGGAGGGTTAGTGAACTGGAAGCAGGGGCATCGTGGCTCTTGTGAGGCAATGGGCTTTGCTCAGGAAGGAAGAAGGTTGGAGAAGGTTAACGAGGAGTGTGGGTGAAAAGCAACTGGGGTGGCTCGCTTTTTGTAGAGATCTAGGCAAGGCGTCTCCGAGAAGATTGACCAGTCTACAGTAGTGGGGACGGGTCGACAGGTGGGGCTAGGCTCAGTGTGACGGCTTTTGGTGACATGGCTGCAGCATCACGCTCGAGGGGAAACAGTAGACTTCACGCGACGTGAGACTGGCGAATGACTAAGGCCACGCGGGGATGTCGAATACTAACGCCGGGGTGAAAACGGAGGACCCGACACGAGCGCAAAAAGAGGGAGAAAGGAAACATGGGTGAACAGGACCAGACGTGACCCAATAGGGTGAATACGACACAGCGATCACGAGCAAGCGACGGGACTGGTGCCACAGGATTCCTGACCTATTTCCTTCAGCGATTATATCCCGACTCTTTTTTTTACTTAGCATATACCAGCCTTTCATATAAATCAAGACCATGATAAACTTCTTTGTCCTTTGAAAAAAAATGCGTTACTCCATCAGCATTTTGTGGATTTCCCATTAGAACACAATGTTATTTCAAAAAGAGTAATTTATTTCAAGGAAGAAGTAGAAGTACAAGCCTGCAGTGGATCCTGGCCAAGGACCTCGATACCAGCGCGTGCCAAGCAGCACACCCATGTGGCAGCTGTTCCACAGGGGGGCCCTCGGTTTCGTCGCGGCACCATAAGTCATTAACCAAAATATCATTACAGACCATATCAACAAAGAAACAAGGTTATTAGAGGTAGCAAGGATTAAACAAAGAGTTCCTTCTAAGGATGAAGGACTAAGAATCAACATCTAAGGAGGGAAATAATTTGAGGGGATTCAAGTGTTCTACTGAGACACCCACAACTGACTGACAACAGCATTCGCATCCCTTCTCGCTACTGCTAGATGATCTTGTGTCAAAATTGCTGCTTCACTTGTAAACCGCTTGGTGTTGTCTTGAAACTCTTGAGGAGGGGAATAGACAGAAGGTTTTAGCTAGATATAACTAGATTTCAAGGAGGGTTAACACACATCAATAAACACAACAAATGCACACACAGGATATGCATGAATGCACGTCCTATCCGTCCTCACACTGCTGTCACATATAGGACAACCGTTCTTAGATTTTGGTACATCGTTCACTCCCTGTAGCTAGTCGATGCTATCGAACTATGCTCGGGGTTAGGGTACCTGTAGAAAACTGGATTAGACCTATCTTGGTCAGCAAGTGCCATCTATCCTAGATACATAACCATAGTAATAGGGCTACTTATATACCTTCGCATACAAACACCCTAACTTTTTAACAAGAATTTGTTGTCAAATTTTTAATTTGAAAAGAGTTTCAAGCTTTATTCTCTCATTTATGCTCTGATACCACTCGTGGCAGAACCGCCTAAATAAATACACTCATAAGAGTACTTGTCTTTCATTAGACACTAAGTACCCAAGGGAGTGCACAAATTTAGCCGATTCCGTCGAGCATACCCAACGGGAGAACTCAAAAATCCACAGTTTTCACTAGGATCATAAATAAGAGAATAAAGCTTACAACAATCTTACATTTCTTACATCTCATGTTTACATTAAATTAGAGTATTATATGATAGCGGAAAGAATAACTATAGTGTAGCAAAATGAAAGTTGATTCATTTTAAGTTTACATGTTGCATTTGGTAACACCTAATCATTATTGCATCGAAATAGATATTTATTTAATTACAAGTGATAGCAACACTATAGAACTTTTCTTTATAAAATCGTTTGATGAAGGTTGAAAATAAGACTACTATCGCAAAGATAATTGGAATTCCTCGCCGAGCCCACCGGGAGGTATCCACACACAAGAGTTAGCGACTAGCATCCACCACACCGCAAATGGAGGGTAATAAAACCCCGAGTACTCAATTGTACTCGAAGACTTACCCGATGTGAGAAAATAAAATGACTCCAAGGATATGTAAGGCTCATTTGGTTTGCCAGTTTATATTGCAGGAAACATTACTACTAGTGCATCCTTATATTCACAGTTTTAGCAGCCAGGATTAATTCATTAGCTAACCATTCTAGGTAAGCACCTATGCTACTTTCAAGCAGGTGGTAAGCAATCAGAATATCTTTTATCCATTTCTATATTCCAGTTTTTACTACAATGCCAGAACATAGCCCTCGTCGTTACCGTTCTCAGAACAGCGATTCACGAATCAATGTAGCCCAGCTGGGTACCCCAAGACACACTCTTCGCCTGTATCCTAGATACAGACGAGAATAACTTGCTTTCTCCTGCCCGGGGCTCTAGATCCCCGTCCTAACTGGGACTCCAAGCTCCCGACATTACCGGCCCGGCCGTGTAATGCGGTGCAAGGACCTCGAAGCCCAATATACCACCCTATACAGTCGGTCCGAAAAGAGCCAGAACCCAAGACAAGAGAGAGTAAGCCTTCCGAGCTCCCATAAACAAGTATGTGTTCGGGATAAGGAGATTTGTGACTTGACCATAACCCTTAGCAACGATCGGTCCTTAACCGACACAGGCGGGACAACGCAACCAGAGCCTCGCTCTGTTGCCCAACAAACCCAACGCCCATCCACGGTCCATAATACCGTCCCGCCCGGTCTCTATTTATTTTTCATATATAATCCATGTGATAGTATGATAATAATAATATATAAACCTATCTCTCGCGAGTGACAGGAAATCACTCGACTTCTACCGAAGTCCTATAGCATAGCAATCTACACTCCTGTCATTCTAGTAAGACTCATAGGATAAGGATTTATATGCGGTGGGTTTCATTCAACTCCTTAAAACTTAATGCACAAAATATATTATAAAGTTTAGAATAATAGGGGTTATGAACCGGGCTTGCCGGGTAAAATATAACCAAAGTTAGTATTCCATCTGCGTAGCAAGTCCACCATGATACCATCATCCATGTCAAACACCAAGTCACCCGGTTGCATCGATCCATCATCGTTCCTATTATGACATGCAACGATGCAACGTATGAATGCAACGGAGAATACACGCAATGCATTTAACCACTAGCAACAGCAACTCTTAAAATATACAAGAACATACTAACACACTTTCAGTCATGCATAGCAAACACAAAGTCAAGGCACAACTTAAACAAGTATTTTCTGGACAGCAGCAAAGTTGTCACTTACTTTAATCATAACCGGAGTTATACTTATCCAATAAAGGTGGTTTCAGACTTTGTAGAAAGCTTATGAAATTTACTACAACTTTGTTATTATCAGTTAGAGGTGATTCAACTGTTATCAAGGTCAAACATTATAGTGTTTTAGATCTACACAGAACACATGCTACTCCTAACAGGGATTTTATAAAATTCATAACTCCTAAACCGTTTATTCTAAAATCATGAAAATTTTATACGTAATAGCTCACTAAGTTATCTACAACTTTTGTATACAACTCATCTATAGAAAATATCAGTTGTAACATGAAATTACCACCATAATAGAAACTATACCTGCAGCCAGAATAGTACAACTAAAAATACATAGACATAATTATACAGCAAATACTTTCTACTAAAGCATGCAAGATTATAGTTCCACTGCATAGATCTACTCACAAGGTTTCTAAAACATCTTTATTTTCTATTTTGCGAATTTCCTATGATTTACTATGCATTTTCAGACTTTCAGCAGATTAAAATGTAAAAGAAAATGGAAAAAGCATATGGGACAAACACTTTGCAACGAGACCCCTAAGCTTTTCACAAATCAACCCACAGTACACCAGATACTATGCGACACTATTTATATGAGTCTAGGATTTACATCAGGAACCCTGGAAAGAGTTTCTAATTCGTTTTTACCCTTCTTCTTCCCATCTCCATCGTAGACAGCAGGGAATGCACGGGGTCGGTGCTGACTCTGGTCGGGGAAGCTCCGACGGCGGCGAAGGAGGGGCCGGGTGGTCTCACGGCTAAAGGTAGTGCTCCTAGGTGGCCTTGGCTTGGACTGAGGCGGCGCGGCTTGGCCTGGCCACGCACGCAGGCAGCAGCAGCCGCAGACGGCCACTCAGCTGCGGGTCTGGCCGGCGGCAGCGGCGCTCCAGCGACCGGAAAAGGGCGAGGCGGTGTGGCCCGGTGAGGCGAAGCTGGTGGGGTTTGCTGGATTTGGCTCTGAGGATGGCTGTGAGCAGCAATGGCAAGCTCGAGCTCCGAGCTCGGTGCACGCCGTCCATGGTGGACGGAAACAGAGCGCGTGCGAAGGAACGACTGAGAGGGCTCGCCCCTTTGAAGGCGGGGAAAATTGGTTCTATAGCATTGAAAGATCACAAGAATCGGAAAATACCATCAAAAGAGTTATGTCACGTGAAATACCACTCAAAGATGCAAACGTTAACTGAAAGTAGCACTCCGTCACGTTCTGTCAAATTTGGAGCTAACGTCGTCCATCTCCACCCGCTTGGAGCCAAGGGCGTCTTCTTCCTCCTCCATCGTACTGCTCGCCGGCGGACTGTGTTGCAGAAGCTAGAAAAGACGAATGCTAAGGACGAATGACTAATGAGGACATGCTTACGCTTGACCAGCATGCCATCGACGCGCTCCGCACGCCACATCCAACTAGGCCACCGCCCACCGGCATGCACAGCAGCACAGTGCTTGGGCCGTGCTCGGCGGGCGGCAGCCGCCTTGCAGAAAACTTGAGATGCAGAGTCAAACCCAGAGTGCCTTCTCTCTCTTTTCCTTCTCGCCCCCTTTCTCTCCCCTCCCTCTAGCTCCTCTCTCTCCTGCACAAGCAAAAGAAGCACGCTGTGAATCTCTGATCACGAGTTCACGGCTCCAACATGCGAGAAACTGCATGACTCTTGCATTGCTTACTGTCTTACTGTCACCATTAGCCAGCTACCTATGAGCTCACGGTGGCTGATCATCGCTGAGCATCACCATTGTTGTGTCGTGTGGCAAGTGTGCGCGCGCGACCGTGCTGTTGCAGCCCAGGAGCGGCGCCACAACGCTGCGCAGGTTCTCGATCGGCGGGCCTCGAACCTTCTCCGGCAATGCGCTCTGCAGCGTGCTGCCCGCGAAGCTACTCTGGCTCTGGACCCTCAAGGTGCTCCACGTCAGAGCCAGCGGGCTCGCCGGCCTGCTGGCCTCCAGGAGCTCTCGGCGCCCAGCAACCAGCTCTCCGGCGAGCTCCCTCGCGGTGCCGCCGGCTCCGAGCGCAGAGTGCTCAACCTCTGCAACAATTGGTTCGTCGCGGACATCGGCCTAGACTTACTACACGTGCCTCAGGGACCTAGATAGTGATACCTCAAACTGGGCGTCAACAGCTTCACGGGCCCGTCCCGGCCAGCGAGCAGTAGATGGACGGAGGAGGAAGAAGACATCCTTATTTGGCTCCAGCTGGTGGAGATGGACGCCGTTAGCTCCAAATTGGACAGAACGTGACGGAGTGCTATTTTCAGTTAACGTTTGCATCTTTGAGTGGTATTTCACGTGGCATAACTCTTTTGATGGTATTTTCCGATTCTTGTGATCTTTCAATGCTATAGAACCAATTTTCTCTTGAAGGCGAATGGCTTGGTCACGACGCGACGTGGAACGCGTGGTCAAGGAGTGCAGTGCGGGGCGGAGCGAGGAGCAGTGCGGCAGCAGGCAACCATGCGCATGGATAGGAGCAGGGCAGAGCGTGGTCTAGACGTCGGCAGTGCCCAAGTGCGTGTGTGGTGCTCCTGGTGTTTGACGTGCTGGATGGTGGTGTCATGTGTGCGTGTGTTTTTGCTTTCCATTTTATTTTTCTTTTCTTTTTTTTTAACAAACATATAGGACACTATATATATAAATATACATATATATATATATATATATATATATATATATATATATATATATATATATATATATATATATTCATAGGATTTTAAAACACTAAGCAACTATGAAATGCACCAAACCAAGGTACTTGTATGGACAGGCTGACATATGTATATACATTGCGAGCAGCGCGACGCAACATGGCGGCCAGCCGAGTAGCGACGCGGACGCGACGTGACGTGAGCACGCGACCGAAGAGGAACAGAGCGAGCAGGGCAGCGGCCGGCCGGCAGTAGACGACGGCCAGCGTCCAGTCGGCGGTGGCTCGCAGCTAGCGGCCAGCGACCAGCCACAGCCACGCCATGACAGGCCATGGCCATACCAGCACGAGCATGAGAACGTGGTGACCACGTCCAACACACCAAGTAGTCAGGAAAGGTGTCGTGCACAAATTTTAAAGCGTGCACAAAAATCGATCGGCTCGGTAAAACACTAAACCAACTTCACTATTTTGCATAGGGTACGTGCACCTGCTGAGCCAGCTAAAACATAACACCACTGCTTAACTGGATTTTTCAGAAACTGAATACCAACAAGGCAGTGCCAAACAGTTTCCGGACTTGGGAAAACACTGTCATGAGCTGAAGCCCTAAACCAGATTGCATTTTTGAGCTGCTTGAGAAATCACTTAGCAAAAATTATTTTCTAATGAAACAAGTTGCACTGTCATTTACAAAAGTTGTACTACAAACTTTATTTAAGCATCACATACAGGTTATATATTACTTTTGCTTAATAAAAATTGATCTTGAACCGTAAGTGATATAAAAGAGCAATTAAAACTAGCTTGTGGTTAACAATTTTTATTAGCATTTCTAGGTTGCAAACAATTAACTACACACTTCAACACATGCATTAACATAAAATGATGATGCTTAAGAGATGATTTGGCAAGGGGTTAAGTACGTAACACCGGGGGTGTTACAGCCTACCCCCCTTAAAAAGAATCTCGCCCCGAGATTTAGGGCAGGTAAAGAGAACGAGGAAAACACGATTACATTGCAAAGATCTGGAATAGCAGGAAGATTACATGACCGAAGCAATTCAACACACCTAAACACTCAATCCAGCAGCCGAGCGAGACGGGGACAATGGAGGAACAACAAGATGATGATAATCTAGATCATGGCGTATGTCCAACAGATCCAGAAACAAGTTAAAGGGAATTCGATCATCATGAACTCTGAGGCTAGATTCAACCTCAGGGAATGGAAATCAGATCTTTTGCTTCACTGGTGCACTTGGTGATCTCCGACGATCAGATTCCTCGGGCTAGACTTGAACTCTCTGCACTGGGCTGTAAATCTTTTCTCTCTGGCTTAGCTTCTCCCTGGATCTAGCTAAACTTTGCCAGAGGGGAGAGAGATTTGCTTGACGATTTTTGGTGTTGCGAAGATGGAGATTTGGGTGGCGAAGGAAGGGCTCGGGGTCGCGTTTATAGCTCGACGGGGTTGGCGAATGGTTCCGTTGTGCGGCGCATCGAGAATGACGAGGGTGAGAGGGAGGAAAACGACGGTGGGTCACGTGGTGGGGCGGCCAATGGCTATGGTGCGCTTTGCACTCGAGCATGAGCGGGAAAAGGAGAGGGAGGGGACAGGGTTCACGCGACGTGGAGGCATGCAAGCGACCGAGGAAAAAGAGAGGGGGGCCGGTACGTGCTTGAAAGCGAGAGCCGAGGGCATCAATCATAAAGGAACAAAGGATGGCAACGGTCATCTCGCACAGGTCCAAAACTATACGAAAAGTTATACTGCTGTCCAGAACTAACGCGTCAACCTAACCAACCTGACTCATTAAGATTTGCAAGATATTAACACGCATAGGCATAATTATTGCAGGAAACGACATGCTGCTTTTTTTAGGGGACCACATACAACATCATGTGGCTGCGAGACCAACACACTGCTTCAAGGTACAACGGGAGGTCCAAAACAAGTTGCATTGTCATTTACAAAAGTTGTACTACAAACTTTATTTAAGCATCACATACAGGTTATATATTACTTTTGCTTAATAAACATTGATCTTGAACCGTAAGTGATATAAAAGAGCAATTGAAACTAGCTTGTGGTTAACAATTTTTATTAGCATTTCTAGGTTGCAAACAATTAACTACACACTTCAACACATGCATTAACATAAAATGATGATGCTTAAGAGATGATTTGGCAAGGGGTTAAGTACGTAACACTGGGGGTGTTATAGAGCGCCGCTCGCTCTGACAGTTTGTCCTATGCCTGTGCCCCATTGGTAGGCCTTTTTCCGGGATACGGAGAGACGCTGGCCTGGGTCCTTTCCTCGTCGTGGGCCCTCGTGTCAGACTTGCTAGCCGTGCGGTGCATTTACTGTGTAGAAGTTAAGGCGTCGCGGGCCTGTCGCACGGTGTGCCGCCCGTGCACCGTGGGCAGTTCGGCCAGACGGGCATGCGTCGCAGCGCATGCTCATGACGGCTATAAATTGCCCCCTGTAGGACATCCACCGGCACTTCTCCTTCCTTGCCACTTCTCACCCCTCTCTTCCGACGAGCTCGCTCTGCCCCTGATGGATCATGGGAAGCATCCTGCCGACGACATGCCGGAGGAGGGTGGCTTCCAGCGCCGTCGCCACGCTCCCGGGTAGGCTCCCCCGTCCTTCTTCTTCGCGCCGTTCTTTGCTCCCACATCTTAACCCTAGCCAGGGGTTTTTTGCAATGTCGTGCCTCGCTCATCCCTCCCCCCGATCCTTCCAAGGGGCTCGATGTAGGGGCAGGGGTATAACCCCTACGTGCCCCTGCTGGGGGTCCCGTTGGTTGGGGTGCAGGTGCTCCGCGAGAGCTTGGACGCGGCCAACGCGGCCCTCTTCGCGGCTGACCTGGAGGCCATGGAGCTCCGCGACCAGCGGGAGGAGGTGGACGCACGCGTGGCTGAACTGGAGGCGGAGCTCTAGGCTCTCCGCCCGGCGGCCGATGCCCTGGTGGAGCTCGTGCGGGCGTGAGGAGACTCCCACGTCAAGCGTTTGCTCGACGCCCCTATGCGCATCCGAGTGTCCATCGAGCGCGCCGTCCATCGCGGCGCCATGGTGGCTCTGACCACGACGCAGATCCGCTTCGGGCACAATCTCCGCACGTTCATGGGGTTCCCTTCTAGCGCGAGCGCGTCGAACTACGAGGGGCTCATCGAGCAGTTTGACGATGTCATGGAGGCCGTCCTCGCCGAGGTCCCCGTGGAGCAGGTGTTCCAGGAGTAGCCGCTGGGCGGCTGTCTTTTGCCCGCCGTGGTAGGCACCTAGGATGTGCCTCCGGTGATGGTGCACACTCCATCGTGCCATCCCTGAGTTCGTGTAGCGCGTCAGTCCGTGTATTTTGTGTGGCTGTTTAGGTGTCGGACCCCTCACCTCGCCTAGCCCTATGTAGCTTGTAATGTGGTGCCTCTTCGAAGGTGGTTCTATGATCTGAATAACATTGTTCTTACATTTCTTTTCATGTTGTGTCCTATATTTACGATCTATTTTGTTCGTTGCCCCTCATGCGTTTGCCCAGGGGCGGAGGGATGAGCCGTGCCATGCTTCCCGCATTGGTAGAGTTCATGGTGCTCAGTGAGTTGTGAACGGGTGTACACGATCAAAGCCCCGGGCCATCTCAGCGAAGGCTCGGTCAAGACCGGCTGGCGGTTGGCTTCGAACTCTTGAGGGGTGAGTTCAGATGACTCTCGGGACCGTCAAACGGGTCCTAAGGGCTCGTTACCTCTCTCTGCTGAGATGTCATGTCCTTGCCTCAAGATTCGTGTGTGGTTAAAGAAGTCCCAGGCGCATGGGCGCTCTCGGGTAGAAACCGCCTCGCGGGCCCGTCTTTTTCCACCCCTTACTCGGTTACGGCCTCTGAGCGACTGCGGAACCTCATAACGGGCCAGTCTTCGAAATGGGGGGCCTTATGGGCTCGGCCCATATCATCGGCTGTGTGGGTTGCCCGGGCGAGATCGTGCCGGTCACTGGCGCGGCTTTTTAGGCCGTCCTGGAGAGAGAGAAAGAGAGAGACTCCGGTTTTCGTGGCGCTAGTGGAGACGTGGGTCGTGCCGTCGCAGTTAATGCTGGGCTGCCCTTCGGGTTCCCATGTCGTCTTCACCTAAGCGCCGCCTTTTCCTCTCTCCATCTTCAAAACCGCCAGGGCGTTCCTTCTAGTGTTCCTCCTTTCTTCTTCTTTGTCTCGCACGCCCCGCTCTCTCTGCTCACAAGGACTCCACCACTGCCAGCGCCGTTCATCGCACCGCCTCCGTCTCGGTTCCCTTTCCGCTTGTTGCTTCCGTCCATCCTCGCGGGGATCATCATGGCCGATGGCAACGAGCCCTGGTCTAGGTCTGATGTTCGCGCGTCGCGCGTGAGGGGCCTGATGAAGAAGGGCCTCTTCCCCTTGGGGGAGGAGGGTTCAGATTGGATCATCCCGGAGGGGAGATCGACCCGAACCTGCCGGAGGGCTTCGTGGTGGCGTTCCTCCCCTTCTACGAGCGGAGGTTCGCCACGCTGGCTGGCAAGTTTCTTCGGGCCCTGCTGGCGTACTACGAGATCGAGCTCCAGCTCCTGGTCCCTACTGGGGTCCTTCACATCACGATTTTCGTCGTGTTGTGTGAAGGCCTCTTTGGGGTGGAGCCGCACTTTGATCTGTGGTAGCGCTTCTTTCGCCCGACGTTGTTTACGAAAACAACGACGAAGAGGGGAAGCCGCCCGGTGAGGAGCTTCCATGTTCCGATGGTGCTGCAGTGTTCATCTCTGTAGCTCCCTCCCTACTTCTTATCTGAAGTTCGGGAAGGCCTCCTCCAACAAGGGGTGGCACCGGGAGTGGATTTATGTCAAGAACGACTCTGACGCCCCACTCCCGGCGTACACCGGGTAGTACATTATTGAGGAGCCACCGAGTTGGAGGTGGGGAGTGCCCGAGACGCAAGTGGGCGCGACGTGTTCATCCGGGGCCTGCAGCGCCTGATTTCGAAGGGGGTCACCGGCGAAGGTGCAATCGGTGCATTCCACAAGAGGAGGGTCGCGCCTCTCATGCTTCATCGGCAGCACCTGTGGGAGATGGTCCACGGCGTCGACCTCATGGGAACGGTGCTGTCGGAAGGCAAGCTCGCGAACTCAGAGATCATAGTGCAGATCCGGGACATTACCGACATCAAGATGTTCGACACTTCCTTCAGGTACCCCATCCCTAGCCATCCTCCGATGCGGCCGGACCGGGGGTTCATCGAGCTGGTGAGTCTCTGTTCTGTCTTCTGTCATTTGCTTTTCTTTCCCTGCATCTTATTGTATGGGTCCAAAAACTATCGACGATCAGAGGGACGAGAACACCTTCCATCCTTCTGTGTGGAGGCATCTGCCGGAGGATGCAGCGGTACGTGCGGCTAACCGTGCTCGTGGTGAGCTTGACCAGTAGAGGGCCACCAGGAGGCAGGAGAGGAAAGCGAGAAGGGCGAGGAGGACCGAGGATCATGCTAAGAAGAGGAGCAGAGGGGAGTATGTCTCCACGACTGAGTCTGATGGGGATACGGATGATGATGAGGAGGATCTTGGTGGGGTATGGCTTGGTTACGTGGTCGACGCCCCGTCGGATTTTGAGTTCTCCCTGCCGGGAGAAGATCCGCTGAATCTGACTCCGTATGCGTGGCATGGTCATGGGCAGGCGGGACTCTCCGAGCGCGTCGCTTCTTAGGGGGTTGGTCCGAGGGGGTTCGAGACTCGGAGGTGCATGGTCCCGAGCCTTCGGCCCCTCAAAGCCAGAAGAGGAAGGCCCTTGTTTTGGAGGCGGCGCCTGTGCTTGATGCGTCCTCTGATTTGATGGCCGGGACTCAAAGGGCGCGGGAAGAGACGCCCAACACACAGAGCAACCCCCCGAAGAGGCGCCGGGCCTTTGCATCAGGGTAAGTTCATTGTCGTCGCTTCTGTGTTCTGTCGGACTATTATCTCCGGTGTGCTAACAGGCTCGCATTGTTCGTGTTCTATTATAGGCTCGTCAGAAGGATCGTTTTGCCAACGTTAGCCCAGTGAAGCGGCTTCGTTGGGCATCAGGTGTGGAGGGCACGACTCCCCATCAGGAGGGCGTGAGTCATCCTGACGCGACTTCTCCCTGGTCGTCGTCTCTACCTGCCGCCGGGCTGTCCATGGGCGGGATGCCCGAAGGGCCGTTGGCCAGGTCCGGGGCATCTACCAGGCCGAATAAGGGCGAGAAGGCTAGCGCCGAGGTCGACATGGGCGAAGAGGCTAGCGCCGAGGCCGGCAAGAGCATCAACGGCGAGGCTAGTGGTGTTGTAGGTGCCGAAGGCGTCGTTGGCTCGGAGGCGGGTACGGAGTAGGCCGTCGTTGGCCAAATCCCGATGGGAGGTCCTCGTGAGGCCCCTAAGGCATGGGATGTCCCCCGACGTCCCCCCCTTTGGTCGTTGGTATGTTCGCCATCGTGCCTCGTGGTGCCCGTGGGCGCCGTCGGTGGTTGCGCTCCTTCGGGCGCCGCCTGGTGGATCCTTGTCGGGCCGGCGCCTCCACTTCTCTCTTGTGCTGCTAGTGGGGGAGTGTTGACGGTCATTAAACACTAAATATAATCATCAACTATTGCATAAATTGATATGAAATGAATTATAAAGCATAGTTGTAGGTTTTGATTCTAACGAGTTCCACGAGTTTTGGTATTCTCACTTGTGTTGCAGGGGTATGCAATTTTCTATCAAATAAAAGTACCTCAAATAAGGAATTGGACTGCACCATTATGATGGACTCGTTGAGACGATCAAAACGGACATATCATTTGCATATTCGGAGTCCAGAATCAAAAGATATCAACTCCAGAGCGAAACATGCGCCATTGGGCCCTAAAAGGAATAAGAAAACACGTCATTGAAGCTGGGCCCAAATGGGCTTGGGCCCAGGCCGACCGGCACCCCCTGCGCCGTCTCGCTGTTGGCGTTTCGTAGCGCATCACCAAGTTTGGACCTGGTGACAACGCCAGTAAATGCAGTTGACATTCCTTAACATCATTGCGAGAATAGAGGTAAGTCTATCCCCAGTAATAAGTAAGAAATGCTTGGGGTGATGTACCTCAGTTACCATATCACTAGATCAGCCATGGTACTGAGGCACACCTCACCAGTTATTCCCTTTATTGTTACTAGTGATATTCCTCGGATGATAGTTTCAGAACAGCCTGGCACGGGCACTGTGGCATACCAAGACTATTCTTACCTCTATCAAGAGAGTGATATCCCCAATAACGCTAGGACTATAGTCTTAGCTGCTAGTGCCTCGGAGATGCTATACGGCGCACTTTCAGCATTCCTTGACACAAGTGCTAAAATCAGTATTCCTAACTACAAAGAAAGAAGTAACGGTGATCCGGTAAACCTTTACTGTTTTGGATGTTACTCCGCAAGCGTACGGAATTACTGTTGTAGCATTTCAACCCGGAGAAATCCTAGGTGTCGTATTTATATTTTCCCAAAGGAAGGCTAGTGTAGATTTTAATATGAAACCATAATCAAGAATATTATACGTTGTATAAAAAGTAGCCCAATATTCAAAAACAGGGGTAAACAATACGGTTTTCATGATAGTGGACACACACATACGGGTAGACGTCTCTCAAGTGGGGAAGGATGAATGAAGAATAAAGAATAAAAGAATAAAGAATGAAAGAATATCCTACCGGAGCAATGGTCCTTATACAGCTAATGTCTTGATAGTGGATAGTCATACAAATACATGAATCGAGCTAGAGCCGTGTTTGCGATGGATCGGAAGACCACCCCGCCCGGGTCCGCCGGCGAGATGGGTGGTAATTTAGACTCCTACACCATAGCCGAACATGAAGGGATTACGAAGGGACGGGACGGTGGGTCACCACCGCCGCCTACCCCCTCATCCGTGGACTATGAAGTGCAATCACCGGCTACCCTATACCCGAGCACCACGCTCACATATAAAATAGCTACCCAAGTCCCCCGGGTCTCTCACCCTATGGATGAACAAGTAAAGAACTTGGATGTTATGCGATGAACCACCAACCCGCACACAACTCTATTCTTCATCATCTAAATGTATGAACGACTAAGAACGGAGCTCTATATGCTACGAACATAATATGAGCACTATGAACTAGCAAGCATATCATGAACAAGGCATATGAACTAGAAGTCCTATGTTCTATGATCTAACTACACAAACTAGTACCTAGTTCATCTACACAAACTAGTGCCTAGTTCATCTAACAAGATCATAGTGCTAGAACTATACTCTAATTCTAGAACATTGCTATATTGATAAAACGAGAAGAAGAGCATAATGGAAAGAATAGTATTCATACCAAAAGTAGCCAAGATGTCTCCTCCTCTTACAAGTTGAGCCTTGCTCCTCTACTACTACTAAGGATAAAGGGAAAAGTGGAGAGGTACACTTGAGAGTACAAGTGAGAGGTGTAGTGTGTTCTCTCATGGAGGGAGTGCCCCCTCTCTTATATACTAGTCTAATGGTTGGTTCCAGGGGCAGGGGAAGTAAATGCCGGCCAAACTGACCTCAGCAACGCCTCCATGAACCGCCTGCAGAAGATGGGCTGGGCCGGCCTCTCTAGGGGTGTGCCCGCACCCTGGTGCGGCCGCACCAGGGGTGGGCCCCCTTGGCCCCAGCTTCGGCCCTCGGCCCTCTTGATGCTCCTGGACCTCTCTCCCGTGGGTTGTTGGCCCAGTTGATATCTTGGTCTTTAGGCTTTGCTTATTTTGTTGAAATACGCCTTGCCGGAAGACGCATTCTTGTGACCTTTTCCTTTATTTCTTGTATGTTTCCTGTAAATCAATAATTCTCCAATACAAGTGGAAATAGGTCAATAGTAAAGGTATATGTGAATATATCTATGATAATTCTCCCTTTTTGGATAATAGTTGGCGGTTAAAGTATATCGGTAATCACCACCAACAAAATCCCCCAAGCTTACCCTTTGCTCGTCCTCGAGCAAAGCTAAGAACTTGGTTGTTGATCAGTAGTTGCTGCAATGCCGATTATGTTTCACAAGTGCCATGATTGTAACAAAGTTTTTTCCTTGATTTAAGTAAATTGGTCGTCATACTCATCCTTTTCACTTGTCACTTGTGGGGCTTATAGCTATCACTTTATCTTTAGGTTGGTATTTTAGCAAGAGAGTTAGATAGAGATTTTGTGTACATTCTACTCTTTTGAATTGCTTTCTTGCCGGAGTTTTTAGTATGAAGAACAAAGTCAAATGATGAAATTATAGCAAATTACTAAGCTATACACTTTGATCGGAGGGCAAGTTTATTATATTTTTTCTTTTTGAACTCTTATGTATGACTTTCTCTTTTCTGTCTTTCTAAGAAGTGGGGGCTATCTCTTTGGCGGGTACTTTTTTGTACCCATTTTTTTCGCACGGGTGGGTGTCTTTGCACCCCTTGTTTTATTCTCTCTCTCTTTTTTTTGGCACATACCTTTTTGGTATGGCATCTTTTATTGGCTCATGCTTCTTTGGTATGGCATCTTTTTTTATTTATAGCCCACACTCTCTTTTGACTTCTAAGAGAGAATCAATACTTAGAGAACAACAATTGATTTTTATTGTGTATGTGAATTCGATCATGGGTGTATAACAAAGCAATCTACTTTAGATCATATCAAAGGACTTTGGTTTTAATTTTTAAGACTCCGGTATTCAAGCTTTTCGTAGAGTAAGATTGTAACAAATTCTTAGTCTAACCAAATCAAGCTTAATACCATCCCTAGACTAGATCAAGCTCTATGCATCCCACTAAGTTTTCAAGTTTCTAGAGTGAATATTTTAAACCAATAAACTTAAACCTTGGAAGAAGACTTAGTCATGAGCTAGGTACAGATGAATCATAAGACGAGCAACTATTCATCATTTCAACACGGAAAAACTAAGCATAGCATATTTCACATATTTGGAGTGGAATTTATTTTTATTTATTTTTATATATTATATATATATTTAATTATTATTATTATTATTACTATTATTAAAAAGTGAGAGAGGTATACCTTTATTTGGGGGTCCTCCCCTGCCGGGCTCAAGACCTATATGTTAGTGAAGATAATCTTCCCCAAAAGGTTTTATGCTCAAATACTTTTATGGGTAAGAGATTTTATTTTATATTATGGTTAGTTTTCATGATCCTTTGTAAACTAGAATTTGATTCACTGATCAAATCTAGACAATCGTCAAGTTTAATTAGAGTAAACTTCCTATGCTAAGCACCATGCTTAAAGATAGAAAGTTTATGAAAATATGTTGGTACAATCAACAATCCTTAAACCAGAATTTTGTTTATGAGGATCATGAAGATATTTTAGTAATGTTAGTAGGATAACTTACCTAATTACCTTTTGGTAGAGGGCTCTCTATTTTGAGTCTGGGGAGTCGGACTCTTCTCCTTGTCTTTGGATTTTGAGGAAGACGGGATATTCGTGCTTGGAGAAGAAGGCACGAATCTTTGGCATCTTTGGTCGCCACACCATCTTGGTCTTCCTTGATGGTGTGGTGGTGGGCTTTGGTATTTGGTGCGGTGGGTGGCTTCGAGCCTCTTTGAATTTCCACACCCTTTGATTTATCTTTGGTGATGGTGTGGGTTTAGTTTTGTTTTTGATTGGGGTTGGCTTGACCTTTTTCTGTTCTTGCCTCCCCTTGTTCTTGGCTTTCTTCGGAAGGGCACCCACGGGTAGAGGGTTAATTTCTACTTCCTTGATACCCTGAAAATTTGGCCCGTATTTGATTCTGATCATTTTGCACTATTCTACCCTTGGCCGGAAATTGAATGTTTCTTCATTCCCATTGATGTTGAAGCGGATTGTTCCCTCTCCAACATCAATTTGTGCCCCTGCAGTGCTTAAGATGGGTCATCCTAGGATGAGAGGTGACTCTTTTGTTGATTCCATGTCTAGCACTACAAAGTCTACAGGCACGAAGTATCCTCTTATTTTAAGCGGGATGTCTTACGCAATTCCAATTTGGGTAGCGTCTTGATAAATCTGCTAGTTTGTAGTTTCATTGATGTGGGTGTAAGGTGAGTGAAGTTGAGCTTGTCGAAGACATCTTTGGGCATGACGCTAACACTTGCTCCTAGATCACAGAGGGCTGAGTCGAATTTCTAGGTTCCAATGGAGCATGTGATTGTGCGGCACCCGGGATCTTTCTTCTTTTCTGGTAAGTGGTTGAGTATAGCTGCACTACATTCTTCTATCAATTTGACAATTTCTGTGGTGGGTAATGGTCGCTTGTTGTGGATGATATCTTTGATGTATTTGGCGTAGGAGGGTACATGTAAGACATCCAATAGTGGGACGCTTACATGTATCTTCTCTATCATCTCAACAAAGCGCTTGAATTGTTCATCCACAACCTTCGTCTTTTGTCTTGTAGGAAAGGGCAGGTATGATGTATCTATGTAATCCTTGGGTGCTGTTTTCCCTTCTGCAATAATCTCCTCTAGCTTTTCTTCTGATACTTCTTCCACGGGCGTTGTTTGAGCCTTCTCTGCTGCTTTGTTAGTGGGATATAGGGGATCACGAGTGGACTTACCGCCTCTCGTGGTCACCGCATTTACTTTTTCAAGTGAGTTCATGAGTAATTTGTTCTTTTCATAGTTAGATGGTAGCGCAGCAGATATCTGAGCTAATTAAGTTTCTAACATCTTATTAAAGCTCAATTGATTTTTAACAGCAGAAGATAGACTTTCTATTTTCATATTTAAGTTTTCAAACATTTTATCATTATAAAATAGCTTTTTATTCAAATTTTTATTTATTTTTGCTTGGCCTAATACCAAGTCTTTCAAGGAAGGTTGGTTCGAATTGTAATTGGAATTGAAGTTCGAATTACCTCCTTGTTGGCGGGGTTGATTATTCTATCTGCCATTATTTTGTTGGTGATACCCGTTGCTGCTGTTGTTGATGTAGGCAGCTTCTTCACGGGTTTCGGGGTAATCATTCCCCGAGTGGCCAACATTGCCACAGACTTCACACGTCATGTGTGACTCTATAGCTTGGACGTAGCCCTTCTTCATGGCCACTTTCTCATGGGCTCTTTCGTCCAATCTTTTGAGCAGTAGGTTCATTTTTGTGACAAGCATATCTGCCTCCTTGACAGTATGCATGTCTTTTTGTTTTTGTGACTGGGACCTTTCCTCTCCCCATCCTTGATTGGACAGGATTTTCTCAATCAGAGCTTTTGCTCCAGTGATAGTGAGGGAGAGGAATGCTCCTCCACCTACAGCGTCCAGATGGCCCTTCGACATGGGGATTAACCCCTCATAGAAGGTTTGCAGAATCATCCAATCTTTCATCTCATGGTGTGGGCAGGCTTGAATGTAGTCTTGCAGCCTGTCCCATGCTTCGGAGATGTTCTCTGTGTCGCTCTCTTTGGAATGATGTGATCTTCCCTCTAAGGGCGGTTGTTTTGCCGAGAGGGAAGAACTTCGCAAGGAACGCCGCTGAGCACTTGGCCCAGGTATCAACAGCTTCCCGGTCCTTGTAGAACCACTATTTCGCCTTTCCCGTGAGGGAGAAGAGGGAAACGAGCGGAGGCGAATGGCCTCCGGTGCGGCGTCTTTTATGACGATGGTGTCGCCGCGACTCAAACCTGTTGGAGATGGCGTTGGTGTCCTCACTCGGCAAGCCACGCGAACGTGCTTGCCGCACCATAGTGATAAGACCGGTGCGAAGTTCAAAGTTCTTGTCACCAAGGTTGACAGCGGGCCCAGTGGGCACGTTGGCAACATTGGTGACAGAGTACTCGTGGAGTGACTTTCCGGCCATAGCGGTGATCTCAGGTGCGAAGGTGACTGGTTCGGTTGTCGGTGGAGTTCTTGAAGAAGAAACGATGCGGGACCGAGTCTTTTTCAAGATAGCCTCTAGATTCTTTGGTGAAGTTTTCCTACAGATCGAACCCGATCATACACTATCTGTTTTTTCATCCACAACAAAAAAAAACAAGAAAAGGTTATCTGTATGAACAAAGGTTACTTTTACACAAGTATATTATCCAAGTTTATGTTTTCATATAAAATCTTTCCTAGCCTTCCCCGGCAGCGGCGCTAGAAATGCTTGTTGGCGTTTCTTAGCGCATCACCAAGTTTGGACCCTTGGTGACAACATCAGAAATGCAGTTGACATTCCTTAACATCATTACTGAGAATAGAGGTAAGTCTATCCCCGGTAATAAGTAAGAAATGCTTGGGGTGATGTACCTCGGTTACTATATCACTAGATCAGCCATGGTACTTGAGGCACACCTCACCCGGTTATTCCCTTTATCGTTACTAGTGATATTCCTCGGATGATAGTTTTGAGAATAGCCCGGCACGGGCACCGTGGCATACCAAGACTCTTCTTACCTCTATCAAGAGAGTTATATCCCCAATAACGCTAGGACTATAGCCTTAGATGCTAGTGCCTCGGAGATGCTATACAGCGCACTTTCAGCATTCCTTGACACTAGTGCTAAAACTATATTTCTAACTACAGTAAAGAAGTAACAGTGATCCGGTAAACCTTTACAGTTTTAGATGTTTGAAAGGACCTAATTGGCCTAGAGGGGGGGTGAATAGGCGTATTTTCGAATCCTAAAATTCACAAACTCAATTTACGGAAGTTAAATGCTCTTAGGAAGTTCCGGTGGTTTAGAAGCGTAAGTTCGGTACAAGACCAAAACTTCTATTGCAAACCAACTTGAACTTCGGGTGTCCTACAACTAGGAAATCAGAGTAAATGAGTTGTGATTTCAACTACACAAGTTACTACACCCTTCTAGATGATGTTGATGATGGAAACGTTTTCCCCACACCTTTGGAAATCACCTCTTGGATTGAGTTCTTCTTCCTACAACCAAATAAGCAATAGAGAATACAAAGAACACAATAACAAGGGTAGTCGATGCTACCACCACAACAAACACGCGGGACACACGATTTATCCTGAGGTTCGGCTTTCCCCACAAAGGAGTGCCTACGTCCTCGTTGTTGAGGTGGCCACTAAGGCCCGACCACGTAGGTCGCCTCCCTCAAGCAACCACAAAGGAAAACTTGAGATATCCACTAAGATGAAGGGTAATACAAACACTTCGGGGTGCCCTCACAAGTAAATCAACCTGGGCAACCACGAAGAACGCCTGGCCAGCTAGGGTTCCAAGAACCCAAGAGTAATAAACACAAAACCAACCGGCGAGACGAGGAAACCAAGTGCTCAAGTCGAAGATCGATGCTCCCGCTCTCAAATCTCACGTCCCTAGCTCAAACAATCGAAGATTGAAGCTTGGAAGCAATGGGGGAGAGAGAGTGGGTGAGTCAAAGCTTGGGGGCTGTTGGGAGAGCAGTGAAAGAGTGAAAATGCCTGGCGTAATGGTTAGAAACGGAGTTCAAAAGTATATATACTTCGGCCTCCGAATGGCCTACCGGAAGTTCTGGTGGAGCCCACCGGAAGTTCCGGTCAAACAGATCCGACCGTTGGCTTGAGATTAGGCGAGACTCGGGCTGACCGGAATTTTCCGGTCTCGGACCGAACTTCCGGTCGAGGGCAACCGGGCGCAGGTGTCGCGTGCAAGAGAGTGCTTCCGGTCTCCGCCAGGAACCTCCGGTCCCGGGCGGAACTTCCGGTCGAGGGGACCCGAACTTCCGCCGAGGCCAAAAGCCCGGCCTACCGTCGCGCGAGAAAAGACTTCCGGTCTCGGCCGGGACCTCCGGTCCCGGCGGAACTTCCGCTGGGAGACCGGAACTTCCGGTCCACCATGCAAAAACACCAAAACCTTTCTACGTGCGTGAGTGTGATTCAGTGTCTCTCAAGCTACTCTAAAACATCGACATAAGCACTTTTATTCCTCATCTAGCTAGTTAACTTTGTATCCCTCTTGATAGTACGGCATATCCTACGACCCAAATCAAAATAAAATGAGAGTGAATCACTTGAGCCGAACCGCCGTTTGTCCATAAAATTTAGGGTGCTATCATTCACCGAATTCTTTTGTTTAAATCCATCAATGGACTAACACCTGTAGATATCACTTGATGAACACGTTAGTCCCTAATTTGATTGTCATTAATTATCCAAAACCCACACCGGGGGCGAATGCACTAACAGTGTTACTCCGCAAGCGCACGGAATTACCGTTGTAGCATTTCAACCCGGAGAAATCCTAGGTGTCGTATTTATATTTTTCCAAAGGAAGGCTAGTGTAGATTTTAATATGAAACCATAATCAAGAATATTATACGTTATATGAAAAGTAGCCCAATATTCATAACAGGGGTAAACAATACGGTTTTCATGATAGTGGACACACACATACGGGTAGACGTCTCTCAAGTGGGGAAGGATGAATGAAGAATAAAGAATAAAAGAATAAAGAATGAAAAGAATATCCTCTGGGAGCAATGGTCCTAATACGCTTAAAGTCTAGATAGTGGATAGTCATACAAATACATGAATCGAGCTAGAGCGTGTTTGCGATGGATCGGAAGACCACCACCGCCGGGTGCGCAAACGAGATGGGTGGTAATTTAGATTCCTACACCATAGCCGAACATGGGGGATTACGAAGGGACGGACATGGGCTGTCACCACCCTACGAATCTACCCACTCATCTGTGGACTATGAAGTGCAATCACCGGCTACCCTATACCTGAGCACCACGCTCGCATATACCTGAGCACCGTGGAGGTCGGTGCACTGCTTGGAAAAGCGCCGGATGTACTCGCAGAGAGTTTCCCCGGCTTCTGCTTGCAGTTCTTGAGGTCCTAGGAGTTCATGGGGCGGGCATACGTGCCCTGAAAGTGGCCTACGAAGACCTCCTTTAGGTCTTCCCAATCCTAGATCCTGCTCCTTGGGAGATACTCGAGCCACGTTCGGGCCGACTCCCCTAGGTATAGTGGGAGATTGCGGATGATGAAGTTGTCGTCGTCGGCGCCCCGGGCTAGGCACGCCAGTCGGTAGTCTTCAAGCCCCGGCTCATTGCGGGGTTGCGGTGACAAATGAACGGAGCACACCGGATATATAAAAGGCGTAAGCGGCCAAAGTAAGTGCTTCCAGTAGGACATGTCTCTTTCACGAATGTGGACGGAGACTGGAACGATAGGATGGAATCGGCGAAATACAAGCAGACGGAGAGACTTTTGGTGCCTTGGGAAGTTTCTTTCGGCGAATGGCCACCATTGTCAATGCCGGTAGTTGCCAGGAAGCTACAGCGGGGGTATTTTGTAGTCCCAAGGAAACTTCGTGGAAGCTGCCTGCAGGCGGAGCGGAGGCCGAAGGATGGATGGATGACAGGTGACGCCTAACGCCGGACGCCGGCCGAACCAGGAAGACCAAACCAAGGAAACTCTCTGGCCGCGGACGGAGGGTTTACATCGACCAGCGCTGGGCTGCGAGAACGAGGGCGGCCGTCTGGGTATTGTTGCATTGGCGAAGACATCACAGCACAGGGCACAGGCACACAACGTGTATCTTCCTTATGTTACATGCACTAATGAAGTGATGATGATGCTAGGAAGAACTATATCGATCGGTGAAGTGAACTGCTCTTTTTTCCTTCCGGCAATGATTCCTACTGCATATATACAGTACTTTCCTAATTTTGGAACGGTGAAACTGGTCGAAACTCAAACAACACGCGGCGCCGGATCGGATCAGAGACACCGGGACGACGTATTGCTTGTCCTGGCCGCTGGGACGGAAGAAGCGAACCAGATGTATTTGGATTCCCCCGTCGGCTTAGCTCTGCAGTGACGACCAACACCGTCGTCTCGGGACTCCGGACCAGCATAGCTGATCCTAGGAAGAACTATATATATGTGCATGCAGCCCGGGGCACGATGGCCCGGTCCGAAGCATGGCATTTTGGCCCGGCACGAGCACGGCATGGCCCGAAGCATAGGGCCGTGCCTGGGCCGCTCCCCAAGTACGCCGGATGGCACGGCACGGCCCGCAAAATAGGCTCGGCCCGGTACTAGGCCCGCTACACCTTAATAGGCCACATCTATCCTACAGCCCAACACATCCCCTGTTCACTCTCTTATCTTGTTTCTTCCCCAGACTTACTCGGCCATTTATGAGACCACGACACATCTCCCCATCGCCTCCTATCCTCGTAACTGCCGCGACCGGAAGTCCGCCTCCCATCCTTGCGACTGCTGCGACCTGCCTTCTCCGTCGCCCTTCCCACCTCACAGCAGCAGCTTTGAGCCGAGCGGCCTTCAGCGCCGGCGGCCTCTAGCACTAGCAACGGAGAAGAGGGCGAGGAAGAAGAAGGAGCAGCACCTCCACGCCCGCGGGAAGGAGCTCACCATCCCCTTCGTCGTGGGAAGGAGCTCGTCATCCCCTCTGTGGCGACGCCCGGCCTCTAGCCGTCGCCGTCCACGCAGATCCAGCCTTCTACACCGCAGATCCGTCCTTCGACGCCGTGGATCTGGTCTCCTATGTCGTTGGGACCTGGTGGAAAAGCGTCGGCGGCTACCGCCACCAACCGCGGCTCCATCCCCTTCCTCCCGCTGCCCCCTCTCTCTGGTTCTCTAGCCACTGCTGGCTCTTAGTGGGCCTCGGGGCCGGCCCGACTGCTTAAATGGCCGTGCCCATCGGGCTGACACGGCATGGAAAGTGGCCCGACAGGTCGTGTCTAGGCCGTCGGCCAGGCATGAAGGTCTAGTGCGGCACTGCCTGGTGGCACGACGGGCCTTTCCGTGCCGTGCCCTATTGGGCCATGCCTGGCACGGGCCCATGCCATGCCGGGCCAGGCCGGCCCGTCGCACATCTATGGAAGAAGCTACGGGAAGAAAAATTGGTGGGCCGTGGACCGATCCCATCCTATTAGACCAGCATTTTTTTTAGGAAAATTGTACAGAAATGGCGATTCAAAACTAAAGCACACCACTTATTGCATTGTTGTATTCTAGTAGTTGCAGAGAAGGAAAATATAAAGACATGTTGCGATACAAGGGGCTAATTGCTAGCAGCTAAAAATTAGCTCTAGTGCTTTCAAAGAGGAGAACTAGTTGTTCTACTATTTGTTAGCCAACTCTAGCTAATTTTGACTAATATTTAACCCTAACTCATATCTGCGTGATCTGTTCTAACACTAGTACACAAACCATTTTTCTTGACGCTAGCGTTTCATTTCTACTGGCGGTTTCTCTTTAGAACAGCCGGTAGAAATCAGCCCTATTTCTATAGGCGTTTCTCTTAAGAAACCGCTAGTAGAAATACGATTTCTACTGGCGGTTTTCTTAAGGAACAGCCTGTAGAAATTGACTATTTGTGCTGGGGGTTTTCTTAAGCAACCGCCTGTAGAAATCGACTATTTGTACTGGCGGTTTTCTTAAGGAACCGCTTGTAGAAATCGTTTGAAATTAATTTTTTTGAGTTTTCAAACTTTCTCAGATGGAGAAACTCCCAAAATAAAAGTTGTAGATCTCGAAAAGTTATGAAACTTTGTAGTTGACAACTTTTTTATTTGAAATCATCTTTTTATGAAATTGAAATTTTGCAAATGACTTGGATTGAGAAACACTCTAAATAAAAGTTGTAGATCTCGAAAAGTTATGAAACTTTGCAGTTGAACACTTTTTTATTTAAATTCATTTAGACCCTGAAATATTGAATTTATCATCGGTTAGGGATAATATATGGGGAACCGAAATGGGATATAGACACAAGTGACCTGTAGGTAGAGTGATAGAGGAGGGTACACGTGAGGAGAAGGTCGCGGGTTCGAACGCCACGACTGCGTAGCGCGCGATTTTGCTGTTTCTAAAATATCTTTTGCTTTTTTTCGCGTTTTCTGGGCAACGATTTCTATAGGCGGTTCCTTAAGAGAACCGCCGGGGTAAAATCGATTTCTACTGGCGGTTTTCAACCAACCGCCGGTGGAAATAGCCCATTTTTATTGGCCTCTTCCACTGGCGGTTGAAGAAAACGCCAGTAAAAATAGGTTGTCAACCGCCTGTACAAATATTTTCTGTACTAGTGTAAGACTAAGAGTAACGCTGCGGACTAGAAACACATGAAGAGCTGCAATTTTTTGAGCCTCAACTCTTCAAGTACAAGCTATAGTATCTGAACTCACGCACTAACTCACACCACCACACACACACAGACTCACACACACGCACACCCTAGTGCGCAAGCTAGACCTACACTTATACGAAAAGACTTGTACGTGGCAGAGAGATATCCAAAGTCCTTGAAGACTCACACATGACGGGTATGTCATCCTGACAATTGTGGCGTATCCACGTGCGAGGCACCTGAAATTATTTAGAAACTACTGTTCCGGTGGGAAAATCACGTTTAAGCGGCGCTCAAACCGTGACCGGCAGCCTCCACACTAGAGGACTGACCACCCGAGCTACGGCTCGGTCCCCATAAAGAGCTGCAACTGGTAGAAGGCGGCAACGCTCTTTCACGCTGCACTGCTGCAGCCTTACGTGGCATCGTGTACATTCGCAGACTAGTCTCGCTGTCAGTTGCAGCCGTGGTTTCTGACCGTCAGGATGAAAGAAATTCTCATTCTCTCTGGCCGTGAGGATTTATGGTCCATGGTTACCGCTTTTACCAATCTATACACCCTACTAAAGTTGTGCATCTTCAAGAATCGTGCCCCCCTCACATTCTACTGTTCTGGGAACAGTAAACACGACTCCCTACTCCCTCGGCCCCACAGTGCTGCCGCCGTCCACATACAGCCGCCACACCGCACGGGTTTCAGCCACGGCAGCACCCTCCAGCAGCTTCCGAGCAACCAGGGGCCGCCCCCCTTCATCGCACTCTGCCTCCTCCCGATAAAAAAAAGGGCAAACAAAGGGGAAAAAAAGCCCGAGCTCCACACCTCCACGCTCCGCCGCCGCCACTTCCAGCGCAGCTCCCGCCCTTCACCCAGCACGCCTCGCCGCGCGGCCTGCGCCTGCGCCGTCATCTGCGCCGTGCGCTCATCCGTGAGCGACGCGGAGCCGGCCTTCTCTGCTTCTCCATCTCCCTCGCGCCACCCTCTGCTTCCAGCGCGCCTCCGCCTCTCCTACCTGCCGCCGGTTCCCCTCTCCGGCGCTACGTGCCAACCAGTGCCGCCGCGGCATGGCCCCGTACCAGCGCCGCCGGGCCGTGGCGTGCTTTCGCAGCTGCGCCGCCCCCCAACGTGGCCCGGTACCAGCGCTTCACCCTACTGGCTCCACCTCCCCTACCTGCATCCTCCAGCGGCGGCGCGCACAGCCTGCCACAAGCCCCGCACCACCTGCTGCCATGTCCCTCACGCACGGTCGCTGCCCCAGCGCTGTCCCTCTACAGCCTCAGTCCGAGGTATCAGGTATGTTCTTTCTTTTTCCTTTTACTTTGGCATTTCTTCCAATCGATATGCATATGTGCTGACGTGCATCCAGTATGTATTTACATGTCAATAGCAATTAGTCTTCTATATTTTTATAAAAAAAAAATTTCCATCTCGCCTCCTGTTACCTACTCCTACAAAATTGTATTCTCCAGGTTGCCCTGTATTTTATGATGTTGAATCTTTTTGTGTTTTTACAACACAATGATTATCATTCTATTAATTTTCTAAATTATACTGATGAAATACTTTCGACGTCCGGTTGATTCCTTGCAAAAACAAGATGATTTCAGAAAAATTAATTTGGAACTCGGTATCATACAGTATGCATATCGTGCTGCTCTGTTTACTAAAACCATGGCTTGCATTCCCTTTATGTACGAATGTTTGGATGCCCTACTTTTCTATGTGAGATGATTCTATTTCCATAGTTCACAAAGAATACTGCATGCTCTGTTGTTCCTTTACCCTTTTGCAGAGTGCCTATCCTTCCAATTCATAGAATTGCGTTGACATTTTAGAGATTTGCTAAATTATGTAAAGTCTTGCATTGACATTTTAGAGATCTGCTAAATTATGTAATGTCTTACATGCACCTCTACCTATTGAATATTAGTTGCTTGGTTGAAAGACCAGTTCTAAAACTCTAGAGCTGTTGTTTTCATTTTGTACAGCAAAACTGCTTCATCCTCAGAGCGTGCGGGGCTAACCAAGGAGTAAACTGATTTCTGCAAAAACCAAGATATTTTTATTGTTGAACCGTGCAACACTAACACATAGTGTTCCCATCCTATAATTGTATGATTATTGTTTCCTCAGGTCAATTTCATTATTACTACCTATAGTATTATGCTACAGAATATTTTGTGTTGCCATATAAAAGATTTTGTGTGCACTTTACCCTATTACTTCTATGAACTATCCCTCTTTATTGCTTTTCCCTTATGGTTTATTCCTTCCATTGAAAAGATGAAGCCAAAGAGGTAGACGCTTCACATAAAAAATGCCCTATATCATATAGTTTGCTAATATATACGTTCTACCTTTGCCATTGCAACTAAATCTGTTGGACACGGCGTATACTGTTGCCCGCGCGAAGCGCGGGGTTACCTGCTAGTATATCATATTCTGTACGTGTTTTGTTATAATGTTAGGCATTCGGCTAGCTGGTGGGATTGGCTGAGAAGTTTGTGGTGGGGGATGAATTGCGTGCCATTGGTTGGGCTTTGGGCATCCTCTTTTCTATCATACACGTGGGGTTAGCACTTCAGGGACACTAGAGAAGCTGTCAAGAATTATAACAGCACGACGGATAAGTGGCTTGGCTTAAACAATTTATGAAAGAAAAAGTCGACAGACAAATACAAACAAGGCCTCCAGCGTTGATTTCAGAGCCTGTACCTGTACACGCCCGATGCATCCAACAAAGATTTGTTCGGTCCCCTGGGACCGGCTGAGAAGTCAGAACTCAAGAATTTGTTGGCCTCATGTCACTACTAGAAACTCGCAATTTCCAGACGGTTTTGAATTTTTTTTTATTACAGTTATTACAAAAACCATCAGGGTAAATACAATTATCTTGACAGTTTTTCAAAACACACAGGAAAATTGTATTATCTTTGACGTTTTTTGAAAAACATATAGGGAAATTAAATAACCGTCAAGGAAATTGCTAATTAACTTGTGAGTGTACAACACCGTCAGGGAAATTGCTAATTCCTTGATGGTTTTATATTTGTTTTGACAGTTATTGCAGAAACCGTCACGGTAATGAATATTACCTTGACGGTTTGTTAATAATACACAGGGAAATCAAATAACCGTCAGGGAAATCCAAATTAAGCTACAAGTGCACGTAACCGATATGATGTACATTTCGGCTTCGTTGAAATGTCTTGAATGTTTTGTGCAAACCCGTAGACCCAAATTATGGCCCCAAAAAAAGTTTTAGATTTTTCTGAATAAATTTTATTATTATTCCATTTATTTTGTGTTAATTTAGAGAAAGGAGGTTGAATTAACGCTTGAAAACAATATAATTTTCCATTTTATTTCTTGACGGTATTTCTGTTTTCCCTGACGGTGGTTGCATCGTCAGGGAATTTCCACTTTCCAGTAGTGTGTGGGCATGTATGTGGCTGTGCTGCTTCGCTTTCTGTCCTTGCTGCCCACTTGTCATCCTCCGACACCACCGAATTGCAAATGGTCATCTTATGAACTGTTCTTCTGCTATATTGGGTTGTCAGTTCACTTTGGATAGATACCATTTTCAGCATGATTTGCGTGTCTTACAGCTGGATTCTTATGATCTCATTCTTGGCATGGATTGGCTGGAATTGTACAGTCCAATGCAAGTACATTGGAAGGCTAAGTGGATGTCTCTGCCATATGAAGGAGAAACTATTCTATTGCAGGGCATTTCTTCCCTCCCTGAATCTGAATTATTCTTCCAGTTAGTCTCTAAGGAGGTACAGTTGAATTCAGATTTGCCTGTAACACCAACTCCGGAGATTCAGGCCATTTTGGATTCTTTTCTTGAGGTGTTCGCAGTTCCCACGTCACTACCACCTCAGTGTACCTGTGTGTGACAGAACCGCCCAATTTATACACGATCAAGTATGAACGTCCCTGATGATTACGGTGGCACGCACATACTATCACGTATATAAACCTGATAGTCCGCCGAGTGTCACGAATGACCTGGTAAATCAACTTCACAACCAAGATCATACTCGATTAAGCAAATACATATCACATACTCAAAGTTTGCAACAGAAAAATTATTACAATAGGATTATGAAAAATGAATAAAAATCTAGTTTCAAATTACTTTACAATAAAATAAAGTTTGGAATGATGACCAAATCAAAAACTTGAGTGATATTGCTAGCTTAAATGACATCCTCCGATGAAGCATAGGTGAGAAGCATTATATGTAGTAGCCGTGCCTACCGGCTTTTAGTTACCATCTGCAGACAAATCAATTCACCTGCAACAGGGTGGGATAAAACTCTGAGTACTCAATTATACTCCGCAAGACTTACCCGCCAGGGAGAAGAAAATAAAAGGCTCCAAAGACAATGAGAGGCTATATGTGTGGAGTTTGATGGCTAGCATCATTTGCGAAAAAGCTTACTAATGTAATCCTTACTTCAAGTTTTAGTAGCAGAATTAATATTGAGCTACTTAGAACTACATTAGCACCTTTCTATATCATATAATTTGAATCATAGAAATATTCACTTATAGGTGGGATACCAATTATAATCCTTCCATCATTATCCAATGTTCCATTTCTCACTACGTCTCTACGAAAAGTTATGAGTTTCTCACTATCCGAGAGAGACGGCGATTCGAATCGATTTCATCCAGCTGGGAAATCCCAAACACACACCCACCACGTGGGTCACCGTTCACTATATTCGACGATGAGATTGGACCGTTTCGCAAAACTTCTGGTTCTGCATCCTTCCCTGACAGTACCCCAACGACCCGTAGCCTGTAGTTACTGCAGGGTCATGGATCAGTCCGCTGTAACTTAGGCCCCTGTTATGTGTTTGGTACCTTCAATCTCATACCTAGATCCAGAATACAGTATGGTCCTTAATTGACACAGACGGAACTAGCACGACCAGGCAACCCTATCGGCTCCCACCAGAATATAACCCATGTTCTGTCCGGTCTCCAATTATTATCATTTTTATGATTCAGGATAGCATATATATCCCGTAGTAAATAAGTAACCATCCTATATCTCGTGGGCGACAGGAAATCACCCGACTTCTACCGGTCTAAGCATGGTTAAGCATGTAACAACCTATACATACTAGTAAGATTGCAGGTATATTTGTATGGTAGACAAGGTAATTTATGTAGCAACGGTTTCACCCAATTTCTATAACTTGATGCACAATACATAAAAGAAATACTCACAAGAGATTTTTAAAAGAAAGATAGGAGACTTATGATGCTCCGGGGCTTGCCTGAGTTTGAAGCATAATGTCAGTCTAGTTAGCTTCATCTTTAGGATAGGATCAACCATCATCTTCATCTTGTGAATTAGTTTCCATCGCTTCATCTTTTGGTTGGCTCCAACACCACGTCCTTCACTTCTCCAGGATTTGATCATACGAACCTTCTCACTCATGTGCACCACACGTAATGGAATGATGCGTGCTTAATGCTATGCTTGATGCGTGATGATATGATTTACTTGGATAATAATAAAGGAAAGCTACATAAGGTTCCATGTGTGCAATTCTCTTTCTCTGATGACAACAATGTATTATTAGATTTGCTTAAAGAAAGATAAGTGTCATTTGTTTTTAATCTATACAGAGTAGGTGCATATCTCCTCTCTAGAAGAGCTACTATAATTACTTGAGAGCTACTATTACCCCGTTATAACAAACCTATCATGATCATTACCATTAATGAATCAAGTTGCCGAGGATCGTTTCGGTTTCATGATCCAAGGTCTATAATTAATCCAAAAGTCACACACCAGTCATCACATGCTTAATCCTTTTCAAAAGCTATAGCAAAGAAGCATCAAGATTATTACTCAACTAATTAGTGAAACACTATTTGTTTAAATTGGATATTATTTAATTAAATTCAAGATGCTTCAGTCATGACAAACTTCATCATTGAAGTTATTACTAAACTCCTTAAACACACAAGGATCACAAGGATTGAAATAATCAGCTAGAATAGAAAATCGAGACAGGACAGCAGCATAGTATCATTTTGTTTTAACCATAACTGAAGATCTAGACATTCAGTAAAGGAGTTCTTAGACTTTTTGGAAAGCTTATAAAGTTGTTTACAACTTTGTTATTATCACCTCAGGCTGATTCAATTGTTATCAAAGTTAAATAGTCCAAAGAACCAATTCTGTCCAAAATTTGGACAGAACCTGACCCTGATCGTCTTGTCATACTCTTAACCTGAGCTATAAACCACCAAAAATAGTGATCTAAGACATTCTACAAATCTTATGAAAAACACTACAACTCTCTAGTTATAACCAAAGATGATTCATAAGTTAATCTAGTCAAACAAGCTGACCTTTTAAGACTGCACAGAAAGCAGGCAGAAACTGATTGGCACAATGTAAAATCTATAACTCTCAATTCTGTTGTCCTAAAATTATAAAATTTTAGGACAAGCTAGATATGGAAATCCTCTACAACTTTTGTATTCAAGCCATCTATAGAAAACATCATTATGAATATGAAAACTCCATTGAACAGAATCTGTATAGGCTGCCATTTTCAGCAAACATGTGTGATCTAGTTTATCATTTGATCATTAACAAGGGCAAGCATGAACATGCATTTTCATGAATCATTAAGCATTATTAACTCAGCTACTACTGTTGAGTAGAGTAGAATTAAGCATGGAAGCACATTAAATATTTCAACATGAATATGACAAGTGGGTGTTTATTCCTATCTTCTTTTGCCAAGCAAACTCATAATAGAAATCATGCTTAGCATATGGAGAAAATAGTACGCTAATTATTAGGTGTGTGGTAACCACTCTTAAACAGCACCCAACCTACTTGATCCATAGTAAACAAAAAAACAATCATGAACTCATATGCATGTATAAGCTAAAGAAACATAAGCTATTTTAATTATTAAACCTTCATGAAGTTTATAAGCATACTACTTAGGCAAAGCAATCCAAGTGCCTAGGAACGGCAAGTATTTTGTGTCCCTTGGTCTTCAAACAATCCAAAACACACTCAAGTCATGGTTATGATTTATACTCATCATTTTGGATAATTACTATTGATGGTCGTTAAGTACCAATTTTATACCGTCAACTAGATGCATAAAAGAGGTCACCAATAGCAAGATAGAGGTTTTAACTGATAATTTCCATGAGTTTTGGTGATTTTATATTTTCTAGGGATCATTCTAGAAAACCGTGAAGAAGGACTTAATTATCAGACAAATTAGCGGAATCATCTCATGGTTAAACATACGCCATTGGGCTCTAGAAGGAACAAGAATTCACCACGACGAAGATGGGCCCGAGAGCCCATAGTTGAGGGCCGGCCGGCCTAGGGCTTGGGGCCGGGCGGCACCCCCCTAAAACCTCTCCCAACACCCTTCTGGAAGCTTCCTCCACTGCCTCCTAGGGTTCATATCTACCGTATGTGAAGTCGATTTGATCGAACGGCTTGTATGCATCTCACCGGGCTATATAAGGGGACCCCTGGCCCCCTGTCTGGAGGCATCCCAAAAACTCTAATTCATATTCCTCTATTAGGACCAAGAGAGGGGTCTCATTGAATGGATCTACCTCCTAGAGCTAGCCATCAAGAGAAGAGTAGTTCTCCATAGATCTAGTCTTATGAATAGAAATAGCGAGATAGAGAGAGAAGGAAGAGTTCGGAGGAGGTGCCGGCTTGTCGGTGCTTCTTCTACAGCTTGTACTTCATCGGATTCAAGTTCTTTATGAGTTTGTCTTCGAGATTTCTCTGGTAATCATCTTATGATCTAAGTTTACTTTGTTTATATTGTTCATCTAGTTTGTGACTCTTCTGAGTGCTTTATTCCTGCTCTAGACAGAGTAGAGTATTAATCATAGTGTAGATGTGGTGCTTAGGCTAGGATTAATCCTAAATGCCCCCGAATCTTCCGGATCGGTGGTAGATCGTAGGTGTGACAGACCTATTGAGTCTTCTATAGTTCACCTCCCGTTGATAAGTTTGGTAGGACGCGGTTGTCAGAGTAAGATGTATTTATCTTTTTAGGTGAGGTTTCTATACTCAACCTGCCCTTATTAATGTCCCAAAGTTGATCAGTAGAAGACATAGTTTACCCAAAGTTAGAAGTAGAGGACCCTTAGTTATTCTCTCTACGCTCCTATTTATCCTAACCTTGTTGCTATTCTAAGTTATCATAAACCACTAGTTATCATCTCACCCAGTTACCACCGCATATTTATCACCCCTTTTGTTGAGTTAGATTAAAGTTAGTCTCACAAGTTTCCCTGTGGGTACGATAATTAAAAACCTCTGGCTAAAAACTACAACGGTATCCGTGCGCTTGTGGATTTTTCTCTGTGATTATTCTATGTGCGTTAAAAAAAACAACAAGCTTTCTAGCGCCGTTGCCGGAGAAACGGTTGCTGAGTAAACTTTGAGCCAAGCTTAACTGTTTATCTTTTATTTTACTTTTTTGTTTAGTAAGGATTCCACTCTTATCTGTCAATATGCTAAACCCATGAGCATAAGCCTAAAGCCACCAGAATCTATAGAGCCTATCCTAACACCTAGCTTTGAGCTGAGCCCGTCTTTCATAAAATTGATTCAGGAAAAACCCTTCTTGGGAGAAGGCGATGAAGACCCATACTCACACCTATGGGAGTTTTTGCAAATCTATGGATGCTTGCGTATCGCTGGCATGTAGATAATACCTTAAGATGGAAGTTGTTTCCGTTCTCTTTGACAGGAAGAGCTAAACATTGGTATAGACAAACCGTAGGAAGTATGCAAGGAGATTGGGATATACTATGCTCTAAATTTTGTTTACATTTCTTTTCCATCTCTAAAGTAGTCGGCCTTCAAAAAGAGGTTCTAACTTTTAGACAACTAGAACAAGAATCTCTTAGTACGTCATGGGATCATTTTAATGAACTTATCTTTACTGGTCCTGATCTTGGTATTCCAGACCCTGTACTTCTTCAACATTTTTACTTGGGTCTTACCAAGGATTCTAAGGAATTCCTTGATTTAGCCTCTGGAGGAGCTTTTCTTCATTTACCTATAATTGAAGCAAGGTCCATGCTTAAAAAGATTGTTCAAACCAATTCTAAGCCCTCCGAGATAGAGAAGGAATCACTTCCCGATCAAGAAGAGGAAGTTTTGATAGTTAAATCACAACCACTCCAATCCCAAGGTTTAGCTATCAACCCTAAATCATCAATACCCCTAAATCCAAGACCTTCGTGGGAAGAAGAAATCGATGTCCAGTCCATAAAAATGATTGTAGATCAATATAAATCAGATCTTCTCAGAAGGGCATCTTGGAAAAAATATCCTTATCTTCCTTTTCCCCTAAAGATATAAGACATTGGGAAGAATATAAGGATGGCAGGCCTAGTGATGCCATAGAAGGAGAGCCAAACCACTTAGAAATTAATTCTATCTTCTCTCATTCTATGTCCACATTAAATATTTCATCTAAACCCATCTTTCAGCCCATCCTTGACCCTAATGATCCTTCTTATGCTCTCACTCTTAAGTCTTACAACAATGACCCCAAAAACCCATTAAAACATCTAATACATAGGAGTCATGAAGACCACATGGACAACAAAGAAGAGCTAAGGCAATGGCTAGAATATATTAGAAATAGGATAGAATGTATTAAAAATTCAGATGCTATTGAAAAATCTTATTGGAAGGACAAGAAAGAAGCCTTATGGTCCAAACTCAGATTAGACTTAAACGGTGAACTTAAATTAATCTCTTCAATAATCATGAAACATCCAAGTTTGGAGGATGACTTAGATGAGACCAAGCCTAGAATTCATATCAGTGATGAGCATGAAGGCAACATTGTAAACACCTCATCAAACCCATGCTCATATGAGAAAATCCCTAAATTAACTGGTCTCTCTAGCATTACCACTCATGAGATCTTCAACCCTCCCATTTTATCTGTTCATAAAATCGTTGAAAGGATGGTTGTAGATGTATATGTTTATCATAAGTATCGTAGATCTCGTAGTGAGAATCTTGAATAGTTACATGAGGGTTAGCGTTGTAGAGGAAACCACCTCATCAACTTAATGCACAATTAGAAGGTTTCCCAAGGATGAGTTTGTGTCCTAAACCAAACGTTTTCGAGAGATAACATGAGTTGCACCTTTACCTATAATTCCCTCATGAATTAAACATAGAATTATAATCATGAAATATTTCCTTGGGTATTTTTGTCACTGACCATTTTAGGATTGAAGTAAGAGAATAAATAGTAGCACCAGGTATGTCCAACCAATCATTGTGCAATTTAAATTATATCCATCCAAACTTAATTTTGCCTTACAAAATTCAAGCTTGGAGGAATGAGCTTATTTGGAAAATCTTAGGTTGCTAATATTGGTTGCATCTACTTTCAAGTCATGCTCACTTAAAAAATTATATATATACAAACAATCATACTTTTCCATCTCTGTCTGAATAGAATCTTATAAGTATTTTTATGATACCTTTGTCCGCTATAGTAAGTTTTGGTTTGGAAGTACTACATATGGCGATATGGGTATTTCTAAAGGTTTTTTTTAAATTGAGCATGGTGCTTAGGTTAAAATATCTTCCTTAGCTAAAATTAGACAAAGAGTTTAGTTTGGTTATTGAACTAGAAATTGTGATAGTAGACATTGGATATTTTGTTAGACTAACCCCTATAGGAAATCTTTGAAAATTCAATCTGGATAAGTCATGAGATGAATTTGAATCAAAGATAAAGCAAGGCACATGACAAACTTTAATAACTTTGCAGAAGAAGACACAACTTATTCATCATGGATGGAAGAACTATGCACATCAATTCATTCACTTTATTTTCTGCTGCAAGTTACTTTTTGCCTTAAGCCATGCCTATATAGAACATGGTCTATGCTAAAATACTCTCAATACCAACTTCTTGTTAGCATAGATAGGAACACGATAAAAGTCTAGACAAACACCCTATCTTCTAAGATTGTATATTCCTTTAGGTATGTGTTGTCTACTAATCTATTGTTGGCATAAGAACGAGTGAAGTGAAAAGAGTGATAAGATCAAATAAGCTAAAAGATGGCAAAGGGGTAAGAAAGAAGTGCAATGGAGGAGACAAGACACTCAGGAACAACTCAAGATCTAGGGAAAGAAAGGACCACCAAAAGTCATTTATCCTTCACCACCAAGTAGTGAAGATCCTACTATTAATGCTCCACTTCAACCTGCTGGCCAATCAAAGAATAAAAAGTGACACCACCATCAGAATCACTAAGAGGTGTAACCATCATTATCTCCATCTCCAAGACCAATAGGTGCACTCAATGAAAGAACAAGAGTGGAGATGAATAAGTCTAATTTGGAGGACTTAAAAAATCCGAACCCTCACCGAAAGGTAACATCGGTAATTATCCATATTTACTTTCTTGCATTGTATATTTCTTTTCAGTATATTTAATTTTCTACATTAGCACTATATAGAAAACAATAAAAACAATTTAGCATTCATCAAGTTGCATTCATGCATCTAAAGATTTGAAGCCCTAAGTGAAACCCTTACGGTGTAAAAAGCTACGGGGAGTTCTCTTTGTGGTGGCCTAAAAAATATAATATAATAGCATGCATATTTTCTCTCTGTATATAAATCTAGAAACTCTAAAAATATTAATTAAGTATTTTGCTGCAACTCTACTATTATCAAATACTTTAAAACCTCCACAATACCCAATCCTCTAAAAATGGCAAACCACTAACTTTTTATCTTAATACGGTTCCACAAGTTTTGGTGTTTTGTGAGAGCTCTCTGCAGGATGACTCCAAGAGCCAGCTCATCCAGGTATCTTTATCTTCACTACTCGAAGTATACCTTTCCGACATACAGTTAACCCCTATGTGAAGGAAGTAACTTCTCAGGGATGAGATTGAGGTATCTCAGGCAATACTTGCTCTTATAAGCATGAGCTCCTCCACAAGGATCACTCAGCTTCAACGCTCAACCATGACAACAACTAGCTTGGAGGAAGGTATCCCCTAGTTATCAGGTAAGTATACCTATACGATTATTGAGTCTATCTTATAATCACAAAATACTAAAAATATGTGAGCACATAAAGGTTCACCATAGTATCATAAGCAAACCTAAAAATACCAAAAATATATGGGCACATAAAGGTCCATGTTTGTAGAGTCTATATAGTATGAGTCTTTTAAAATTAAATAAATAGTATATGTGTCTACTTATGAGTCAATAAAAAGACTAGCTCTTGATGAAATGATCTTAAAGGATGAAAGCTAATAGCTCTCAGAGTGCCTTGTTGCTAGACTAAAGTTTTCCTAAGTTCTGGTTTAGACTGTGTTGACATGAAAATTTACTTTGAACCTAAAACTTGTGGGTTGCATATACTTGAACTAAGTCTAGGTAATTGATTGATATGATTGAGAAAGTTTGAGCTACTATTTATCTTGTTCTAAGTGATGCTAGACTTCTAGAGACTTTTTGAAAAATGCAAAACCTTTACATGATGAGCTCTTGTATGATAAAGCTTACATTCCTACCAAAGCTAAATATGATGAATAGGCTAGATAAACTTTTATATACATGCTCCTTGTCTTGCATTGAATTTTGTCAACCTTTGTGACCCTTACGAGAGATTTGTCATACTCTTGAATCAAGACCCACATACATATATTCCATCCATAAATACACTACTCTACTCTAGAGTAGGCGCAACCATACCATTCCCTTTAGATCCATCCAAAAATATTTTGCTCCTACAGGGAGTGAACACCAAAAAATATTCTTATAGGATAGCCACCAAATAAATGCTCCAAGTCCTTGTTGTTGTCTCTCAAAAGTTCTTAAATGCCAAAAGGAGATGAGCTATATAAAAAAAATAATAAAAAAGAGAGTAGAAAAAATGGAAAAGTGTTCGAGATATCAAAATAATGGGTACTTAGATGCCCACCTTCCTCGATGAAAAAAGAAAAAGAAAGAAAGAATAAAGATAGCTCATACCCTCTGGCTAAGTTTTAAATTCAAAAGAGAGTTATATCTTCAAGGAGCAATGTAGAATTAGGATTTATGATATCCACCATATTTTCCACCATATATCAACACACCCATATACCTTGATTCGATTGTATGACTCGTTTCTCTTTGGATCCATTGTTTGACTTTACAACATGTGCACTGCAAGTATGCTCTTTTGAGTTTCTCCACACCTATGAGCTCCACATGAGCTTTAGTTGTAGAAAGAAAAGAAAGGCATAACATCATTCTTGTCTTGGTGAGAATCCATAAATACTATGTATATGAGCGATTTAAGAGTGTCATACAAGGAAAGCTCTGAGTTTTATTTGAAAATCTCTATAAACTCTAGAATGACAGTTGAACGAAGAGCTTGAGACATAGTGCTTGACTTGATCTTTCCGTCTTTTGGTTACTCAAGATCCAAATCCAAGCTAATAAACCCCATCAAAGGTAATATAAGTAAGTTTGAAAGTTAGCTCAGTTTTACCTAAGCTTGGAGAAGAATTTCTGTCTAACTGCAGGTATATTTTTTGAGGAACTACCACAAGAATAATAGAATATATATCAATACTTGTCTCTAATTAGGCTTTGCTAAGGGACTAACAAAGGGTAAGCTTGGGGGAGTTGTTGATGGTCGTTAAGTACCAATTTTATACCGTCAACTAGATGCATAAAAGAGGTCACCAATAGCAAGATAGAGGTTTTAACTAACAATTTCTACGAGTTTTGGTGATTTCATATTTTCCAGAGATCATTCTAGAAAACCACGAAGAAGGACATAATTATCAGACAAATTAGCGGAATCATCTCATGGTTAAACATACGCCACTGGGCTCTAGAAGGAATCAGAATTCACCACGACGAAGATGGGCCCGAGAGCCCATAGTTGAGGGCCGGCTGGCCTAGGGCTTGGGGCTAGGCGGCACCCCCCTAAAACCTCTCCCGACGCCCTTCTGGAAGCTTCCGCCTCCTAGGGTTCATATCCACCGTACGTGAAGTTGGTTTGATCGAACGGCTCGTATGCATCCTACCGGGCTATATAAGGGGACCCATAGCCCCCTGTCTGGAGGCATCCCAAAAACCCTAATTTATATTCCTCTGTTAGGATCAAGAGAGGGGTCCCATTGAATGGATCTACCTCCTAGAGCTAGCCATCAAGAGAAGAGTAATTCTCCATAGATCTAGTCTTATGAATAGAAATAGCAAGATAGAGAGAGAGGGAAGAGTTCGGAGGAAGTGCCGGCCTGTCGGTGCTTCTTCTACAAACTTGTACTTCATCGGATTCAAGATCTTTATGAGTTTGTCTTTGAAATTTCTCTGGTAATCATCTTCTGATCTAAGTTTACTTTGTTTATATTGTTCATCTAGTTTGTGACTCTTCTGAGTGCTTTATTCCTACTCTAGACGGAGTAGAGTATTAATCATAGTGTAGGCGTTGTGCTTAGGCTAGGGTTAATTGTGAATACCCCCTAATCTTTCGGATCGGTGGTAGATCGTAGGTGTGACAGATCTATTGAGTCCTCTGTAGTTCACCTTCCATTGATAGGTTTGGTAGGACGTGGTTGTCAGAGTAAGATATATTTATCTTTTTAGATGAGGTTTCAGTACTCAATCTGCTCTGATTAATGTCCCAAAGTTGATTAGTAGAAGATATAGCTTATCTAAAGTTAGAAGTAGATGACCCTTAGTTATTCTCTCTACGCTCCTATTTATCCTAACCTTGTTGCTATTCTAAGTTATCATAAACCACTTTAGTTATCATCTCACCCAGTTACCACCATATATTTATTACCCCTTTTGTTGAGTTAGATTGGAGATAGTCTCACACGTTTCCCTGTGGGTATGATAATTAAAAATCTCCAGGTGAAAGCTACAATGGTATTTGTGCACTTGCGGATCTTTCTTTGTGATTATTCTGTGTGCGTTAAAAATACCAACAATTACTAACTAATAATTAAAAGCATATAATTAAGGGTATAATTAAACATCATTAAAGTAGTCCCAAACTTTTTGTGGAGGTGGATTACATCTTAAAATAGTGGCAAAACAAATTTTATAATTTTTAGACATTTAGTTTGGCCTATAAAAATCATAGAAGTTGCATTTCTTAATTAGAAGATGTAATTTTAACACAGGCCAAAACTATTAATTTTCATCGATTCATATTTTTCCTACACAAACTATCCCAAGACAAGGTTACACAAAAATTTTCATGATTTTATTGGAGCTCTAAATATTTTTCCATGAAGTAAACAAATTCTAGCACAATTTAAACATTTCTAGAAACAGAGATAAAGGAGAAGCACTCAGGCCCAAAGAGGCCCAACTCGGCCCATCAACGCAAACTGGCCTGGCAGTTTTGCAAAAAGGCACTGGTACTTTTACAAAATAACAAAAAGGTCTAAACCACTGTTTGATACTATTTAGAAGAGTCATTGTCTTTGCATCTAGACCTCTGGACTTGTTTCTATTTTTGATTTCGCAAGTCCCTGGACGGCTCCAGAGCAGAGCACGTCCGACAGGGGCTCGGCCGGCGGGTTCTCACTGGCGATGATGTCTCTGGTGACCGGACTTGGTCCTACGGGACCTTCTCGAGCTCGCGCACACGCCTAGGGACTCAGTTGGCCGAAATAAGGCTCGGGAGGAACCTGCTCGCGGCCATGACGGCTCAGAAGCACTGAGCACGCTGCGCGACATGTTCTGATGACTATGGCACGGCAGAGATAAAAAGGACGGCAGGGTTAGCACGAGGAGCTCACCTCGGCATGGATGCACTTATTGGTTCGACCGGAGATGGAGTAGAGGAGGATGGCCGAGGCGGAGCGAGCTCGGCGGTGTGCTCACAGTGGCGCAGCCACGTTCCCGTGCGTCCCCCGTGGCAGCGATCTCGGGAGCGGGCCGTTGGGCTTTAAGAATTCAAGGGGCACTAGGTGATTCGGTAGGAGGCGTAGCCGAGCGGCCTGACCACGTGCGAGGTAGATGCAGCAGCGCTGTTGCCGCTGCTGGAGAAGAAGAGGCAGCGTGAGCTACTCCAGCGAGGATTGCTTGTGCTAAAGGGCTTGGGCGACGCGCGAGGTAGTTACGGAGTTGTTGGCAAGCAATTGAGAGCTGAGGTGGAGGCGGCTGCTCGAATTTTGCCAGCATGTGGAGCTTGACAGCGGCTGTGCAAAGAGAGAAAAAGAGAGGATGGCCGGCGGCGTCGTGTTTTAAAGAACGAGGACGACATCGTGGCCTTGGCAGAGCCTTCACAAGCTCACCACGTGGCAAGCAGCGCGGTTCCTCGTGTGCGCGAAGCAGGGATGACCGTTGCCATGGCGCCGGTGTGCAGTGGCGAAGAAGAGAAGAACGGCGACGAGCCGGCCGGCTTTTGGCAATGGTATGGGCGGGGCGCGAATTTCCCACTCTCCACTGGCCAGCGCGACATGAGTTATTTGCCAGACGGAACGTGGCAACGGCGGCGAAGTGGCGATAGCATGTCAACGACGATGAGAAGGTGCCAAAGCCGTCGTTACTATAGCGACTGAACCCTCTCTGTTCTTCCCTCTATTTTTCACTGTCCAAGAGACAAAAATGCAAACCAATGCACCTTACTACTCTCCTATAGATGCACTTCAACTTTGCTTAAGCGATTAAAGACAAATTCCAAAAGGTTTTCAAACTAATAATTCCCAAACATAGATAAGTTGAAATTGAAACTCTGATTCAGTTTCAACAGCATCCTAAACACATTAATTAGCTAATTTAGGGACCTAATTAAAGGCTAATTAACAAAGATCAAGCTCAACTAATTACATAGCATCAAAGTACAAACATTATACTAACAAAAGATGCAACTGGTGTCAAAATTTTATTCATAGAAATCTATTTTACACAGCCCCAAACATTGAAAAATTTCCAAGTCATTTCCAAATTCATTTCGAATTCAAATTTAGGGCCACTGTTTGAGCATGTTAGGGTTGGATTTGGCCCTGGACCCTTGAGTAAAGTTTGTAGCATACAATTTAAACTACAACTTTTATTTAGAGCCCAACACCAAAAAGTGAATAGATTATATACTTGTACTATTGACCATTTAGCATCATGATAAAGGCATAATTGACATGTATATCTTCATGAAAGCATATTTTGACAAAAAGTTGAATATAAACCCTACCACATATTTGATTCTAAACCACTTTAGGTCATGTTTAGGATTATTTAACAACATGTATATTATGCACATAGCCAATTTCATTCACTCACATATTGCAAGCATGAATTCAAGAATAATTTAAAAACAACCACGCCTATACACATGCTTATGAGGAATGCATAATGATGCTCATGCTAATGAAATGCAATGAAAAGGGTGATCAACACCCAGGGTGTTACACTGTGATCACTCGATTCCTCTGGTCAGCGGTGCTACTCCAGTCAATGTGCGAGCATATCAATATCCACCAAGTTTAAAAGATAAAATTGAGAAACAGGTTAAGGCTATGCTATCTCAGGGACTCATTAAGCCCAGTACCTCAACTTTCTCTTTGCCGGGTGTTATTGGTGAAAAAAAAAGATGGCACATGGTGTTTTTGCGTGGATTATCGATATCTCAATGCTCTTACAGTGAAGTCCATCTACCCCATTCCCATTTTTTATCAGCTAGTTGATGAGTTGGGTCAAGCTTCATGGTTCTCAATTCTGGACCTCTACTCAGGATATCACCAGATCAGACTACATCCGGGCGAGGAATTTAAAACAGCCTTCTCCACCCATGCTGGACACTATGTGTTCATAGTGGTTCCTTTTGGTCTGTCGGGCGCTCTGGGTACTTTTCAAGGGGCAATGAACAGCACACTAGCTCCGTTACTTCGATGATGTGTCATTGTTTTCTTTGATGACATATTAGTCTACAGCAAGTCTTATGAGGAGCACCTTCACCACTTGCAGCAAGTGCCAGAACTGTTAGCAAAGGAACAATGGGTGATTAAGCTTAAAAAGTGCCAGTTCGCTAAGCGGGTAATCCATTACTTTGGACATATTCTGAGCAGCCAGGGAGTCCATACTGATCCAGCCAAGATTGAGGCAGTGTTACAATGGCCAACTCCGGCGGATGTTCATGAGCTTAGGGGGTTCTTAGGCCTTGCTGGATTTTATCGCAAGTTTGTTCGCAATTTTGCAGTGATTGCTAAACCCCTCACAAATCTCTTGAAGAAACACACTCTCTTTGTGTGGACCACGGATCATCAGACAGCCTTCCAGGCCTTGCAACAAGCTCTCTGTTCGGCACCAGTCCTGGGTATTCTAGATTTCTCAAGTCGTTTGCTATCGAAACTGATGCTTGTCAGACTGGTATAGGAGCTGTCCTTCTACAGAGTGGCCACCCCTCGGCGTATGTCAGCAAGCCACTGGGTGTGAAAATGCAGGGTCTCTCGACATACAAAAAAGAGTATTTAGCCATTTTAATTGCAGTGGAACAGTGGCGTTCTTATCTTCAACTCGCTGAATTGGTCATCTATACTGATCAGAAAGCACTAATTCATTTGAACGACCAGCAATTACATACAGTATGGCAGTAGCGAGTCTTCTTGAAGTTACTTGGGCTACAATACCGCATCGTTTACAAGAAGAGCAGCGACAACAGTGCAGCCGATTCCCTGTCTCAGAGGATGCATCCAGAGGCTTCGTGCTGTGCTGTTTCAGTTATCACCCCATAATAGTGTGATGAGATCATTGAAGGCTATCACTCTGACTCTCACACAATTGGCTTACTGGCTAAGCTTGCGGCTAAACCTGACTCTATTCCTCATTTTGTGCTAGACGCTGGCCTCCTCAAGTACAAGTGTCGGCTCTAGGTGGGCAACAACCCCTCTCTGCAGCTTAAGTTAATTCAGCAGTTGCATAATGCTCCTGTAGGTGGCCACTCTAGAGTGCCCGCCACTGTCAAGCGCATCCAGGCTCTTTTTGCTTAGCCTGGCCTCAAAAAGCAAGTGGCTGAATTTGTCAAAAGCTGCCCAACCTGTCAGCAGGCGAAACCAGAACGCGTTAGGTACCCCGGCCTTTTGCAACCACTGGCTACACCTTCCTCCTCTTGGTAAACAGTCTCCTTGGATTTTGTTGAAGGCTTGCCTGTTTCGCATGGGTTCGATTGCATTCTTGTCATGGTGGATCTCTTTTCTAAGTATGCCTTGAAGCATCCCTTTTCAGCTCTGTTTGTAGCCAAGCTCTTTATGCAGAATATTTACAAGCTACATGGGTTACCTTCCGCCTTGGTTTCTGATCGGGACCGAATCTTCACAAGCAACCTCTGGCGTGAGTTCTTTTGATTGGCTGGTGTTGACTTGCGACTCAGTTCCGCTTACCATCCCCAGTCAGATGGACAGACGGAACGAGTAAATCAGTGCATGGAGCAATTCCTTCGTTGTTTTGCCAATGCAGCTCCCAACAACTGGTTCGATTTCCTTCATCTGGCCGAGTTCTGGTATAACACGACTTGGCATTCTGCGTTGGATCAATCCCCCTTCCAGGTCTTGTATGGCCAATCTCCTCGACAACTGGGACTGGACTCTTCTTTAGCTTGTTCAGTTGCTAATCTGGATGAGTGGCTGCACCAGCGTTCAACTATGCAAACTTTCATTCAACATCACTTAGCCAGGGCCAAGAATCGCATGAAGATCCAAGCTGACAAACGCCATACAGAGCGTTCGTTTGATGTTGGTACTTGGGTGTATGTCAAGCTCCAGCCATACGTCCAGTCGTCCGTGGCACCTTATGCAAATCAGAAGCTATCGTATAGGTTTTTCGGCCCCTATTTGATCACTACAAAAATTGGTTCTGTTGCATACAAACTTCAACTGCCTGAGTCTTCCTCTGTCCACCCAGTCTTCCATATGTCTTAGTTGAAGCTTGCTGTTCCAGTTACACACACAGCACAGCCATTATCAGATTCTCTTGATGGTTTGCAGGTACCAGCCCGTGTACTTCATAAGCGCGTTGCTAAAATGGGTACTGATGTTCGTCTTCAGGCTCTCATTCAGTGGTCCAGCATGCCAACTACTTTGGCAATGGGAAGACCTGGAAACACTTCGGCAGCGTTTCCCTCGTGCACCAGCTTGGGGGCAAGCTGGACCTCATCAGGGAGGGGATGTCAGCAACATTGATCCGGCGTCATTAGTCTCGGTCAACCACGACGATGAAGCGGTACATGGGCCTCGTCGTAGCACCAAGGAGCGCCGCCCCAGTACACGCCTCAAGGGCCCAGAGTGGGTTTAGCTTAGCTGGCCAAAGAGTCGTAAGGCATAAGTATACGAATGGGGAGAGAGGCAGGGTATGAATGATGATGAGACTTGTAATCCTCTCTGTCTAAACTTCCTCTGCTCGAACTCGTTCTTCTTCCTCTCCTGTTCCGAACTGAGTATTCCGGATTAATCTACCTCTATATTCTCTAGCAATCGCTTGTGCTACTCTCTCTCTCGGTCTGTAGCTTACAGGGTCTGCGTATGTTCACTTGTATTGTAGACCAGTGTATCACTGAGGATGATGTTCTTGCCGTCAATATATATGAGATTTCGGTTTTTTTCTCCTTTCTGTGTGTTTCAGCACGAAAAAGTGCCAATTTCATTGCCATCTGTAGACAAGAAGGGGTTACATATATCTGATTTGCACTCTTGCCCGCTCACAGATGACAGATCTTGACCGTAGATATACAGAATCCTTATTTGGCTGCATCAATTGTCTCCTGATTCTTGTTCTTCCTTATTTGGCTGGTTTCTTTACTTTCCTTGTCAAACACACAATTTTTCCATGAACTTTCTAAAAGTTTCCTTCTCCTGTTTTTTCCCTTTCTAGCTATACGGTATTTTTATCTTCTTTTTTTTAGTGGAATACGGTATTTTTATCTGTTTCCCACGTTTCTGTTTTCTACTAAACATTCGAAGCCTAAATCTCATGATTGGGCTGGGCCATCTGGTGCGGTTCAGATAACTTCTTTATAATATAATAATGGTTTTTATTTTCTTTATTGTTTTAGAAAAAAATTGGGTTTTCAAGTCTTCGATAAATAATCAACAATTATAGTATATTCCAAATCCTTGAGAAAACATCCATGCTGTCTAAAGAAATGTCGGTGCTAAAACTAGCGGTCCTAGTACCAACTAGTGAATTTGTGGTGCGTGTCCCCAACCCCGGAAGGTGTGCAAGAAGAACACAAGGAAGACTTGTATTTCCCTGCACCTAAGTGCTTGGAGGTAGGGTGTACAAGCGAGTGGAGAGAGGGAGCTGGTCCCAAGTCTCGTGAATGATCGTGGCAAGTGCCAGTATCGTTCTCGTGTGTAAGTGCTCAAGGTTGCTTGTCCCCCTCTGGGAAGGGGCCCGGTCCCCCCTTTTATAGTCGCAAGGGGTGAACAGGGTTTACATAAAGTGCCGGCGTGTGAGTGGAAGAGGCCATGAGCGCCTCTCCTTCCTGATCCGAGGCCTCGGAGGCCGCCGGAATTGGCGCCAGTACGGAGAGCCTGGCCGCAGTTGTGAGTAGTCGCGTCCCCATATCCTGACGACGGAGAGGACGACTGTCCCTGTAGAAGTTGATGGAGAAGCCAGGGGAGGCGTATCTGACTCCCGCGGCGCACTGTAGCTTTGACTTCCTCTGGTTCCGAGGCTCGGAGGGCCTCGGAGCCTGCTGCCGTACGAGGGGCGGTTGGCACAGGAGGATAACGTAATCATGAGCGTGGGAGAGGGTTGTGACTGGACGGCTCTTATCCCCTGCCAAGGGATAACGTCAGTCTGACGGGAACTGTGGGAAGGCGGGCGGTAGATATACGTCAAGTCAGAGGCCTAGTTTGACCAGGAAGTGTGGCGCGCCCCGTCCAAGGCCTAGACACGGGGGCTCGGGCGGGATGGAAAGTGGGTGCTCGTCCGAGGCGTCTGCGTAGAGGGCTCGGGCGAGACGGAAAATCATCGCCCGTCCGAGGCCTCGCGGGGGGCTCGGACAGGCAGAAAGTTAGCGCTCGTCGAGGCCTCGGGGGGGGCTCGGGACGGGACGGAATGTTAGCGCTCGTCCGAGGCCTCAGCGGGGGAGGCTTGGATGGTGAGCAGTGTGCTGGGCCTTGGCAGGCCGCATTTTGTTATCGTGTGTCTTGGCTTGCGTTCGTTGGGCCTGATTGTTTGGAGGGCTCTAGTTTTGGTACCCGACAGTAGCCCCCGAACCTTTGAAGGAGTGGGTACACTCGTTCGGATGTTGTGGCTTTAAGCTAGGTTTCTGCCGGTCAAGTTGTTAGGTGTTCGAGGGCTTTCCCAAGACCGGGTGCGCAAGCGCACCCAGCGGGTGTAGCCCCCGAGGCCTCGGAGGAGTGTGAGCGCTCCTCCGAGGGCTCATTCGTGTTTGGTGATGGTGCTTGTTTATCCCGGAGGTCATGTTCTCTGGCGGGGGCGCGCGAGCGCACCTGCTGGGTGTAGCCCCCGAGGCCTTGGTGGAGTGTGGGCGCTCCTCCGAGGGCTCGCGTGTGTTTTGATTTGGGGCGTCCTTACCGTTTGCCGAGCCCCCGGGCCCATCGGCTCGCCCGGGAGTCCGGGCGAGTCGGGCTTGACGTTTCTCAAGATCGCCCTACGCGGGGGGGGAGCCCCCGAGCCCCCGTTTCGTGTGGGGGGCCGCGGCGGTACTTGGTCGTTAGTTTTATCCGCAGCCTCCGCATCCCTTCCGTAGGGAGGAGGGTGGATTTTGCCATGCTGCCGTTGACAAGGTGTCAAACATGGCTAGATCCGGTGAGCTATTAACGGGTAAGTCCAAGCGAAATGCCTGTGCCCCGTTCGTTAGGGGTTGGCTGGGCCCGGAGGCGCATTCCATTAGAGCACGCAAGGTGTGTCCGAGGCGGGGCCCGGATCCCGTCCGCCAGTTTCGAGGGGCTCGGTGCACTCCCACGCGGGATCCCCCCTAACTCGATCGCCCTTTGCCGGCCTCGGACACGGCATGGGACGGTCCCTACTTGTGCAGGGCTAGGGTCGTGATGAGACCGTCCGAGCCATCCTCGACTCTGGTGGCTCGAGGCGATCAAGCCGAACCCATCGGGCGGGCCAGCCCCGAACCTCGGGACCGTAAATGGGTTGCGTCGCCCAGGCTCCCTTCACGGGGAAGGAAGCCCCTGGTTTTTATCCCGACGCGGGGACGTGGGTGCGCTTTTGAGGCGCCCTTCTCGAGCACCCAGCTGGCCGTGGCGCCGCCCGCTACGGGAGAAGTGGCGCCCCCCACGCCCAAGGCGGTATGCGCTGCGTTGCGTCTGTGGGTCCCACGCGAGACGTGATGGTGGCGCATGCCGCCGCGGCTACCATCGTGGCCACGCACGGCGCCAGGCCCCGGCCCGTGAGCCGGTATCTCCCGTGGGGGATTAACCCCGCAACGCAGGCGTATGTTTTCCTAACCCCTCGTGGAGTCAGGCACACAAGACGGGCGCTTGGGGCTTCGTACGAAGCGTAATCGAGTAGGGAGATACGCATTAAATGCTGGTAGGTGAACGGGCAAGGGTTTTACCGGGTATAAATACCTGGGCGGTGGCGGCCGCTGGCCCTCCTGTTTCTTCAGCCATTGCCTCTGCTCTTGCCGTCGTTGCTGCCGGCAGTTTGCTCGAGCGCCGCCGAGAGAGGAGGAAGAAGTAAGGGGAGTGGTAACCTTGCCACGCAGCCGCTCAATCCAGCCCACCTTCCTGATGGCGCCGTGGGTCGAGATCGTTGGCACGGAGGACCGGGAGTCGTGCTCGATCACGGAGGCCGAGCTGGCAGCGCTGGCGGAGAAGGGTCTTCTCCGTGTCCGTTCCGACATTCGGACGCCGGAGTGGATCGTGCCGCCGCCCGAGCACCAGTTCCCGATGCCGCCGGAGGGATACGTCGTGAGCTTCATGGCGTTCCACGAGCGCGGATTCAGCATGCCGGCGGGTCGGTTCCTCTGGGCGCTCCTGGAATATTACGGCCTGGAGCTGCACAACCTCGCCCCCAACTCGATCATGCAGGCGGCGGTGTTCGTCGCCCTGTGTGAGGGTTTTCTTGGAGTCGAGGCCCACTGGGACCTCTGGCTCTACTTTTTTGAGGCCGCCCTCTTCTTGAAGGCTCCCAAGGGGTTGGAGAAGGGGAAGAGGCTAGACGTCCAAGCTAGGAGCTGCACGTTGTAGCTGCGGGCCCGCACCCGGAATTCCTACATCCCGGCGAAGCTCTCGTTGTCGGTGTTTGACCACCGATAGCCTGCCACGGGGTTCCCGCAGCAGTTGATTCGGACCTCGGCGAACGACTAGAACTCGGCGGTTTCACGCAAGAGACACACGGTTTATCCTGGTTCCAGCCCTCGTCGTTGAGTAAAAGCTCTACTCCAGTCGGCCTTGGCCTTTTGCGTTGGATTGATGTCTGATTGTGTATTATTCGTCTGTTACAAAAGAGGGTGCTCTGGCTCCTTTTTATAGGAGGAAAAGAGCCAGAGCTATGGTTTCTAGTCCTAGTCGGATCCATAGGAAGTGTTCTGTTCTGATTACAGAGGTTACTTTCTATTCGTCTAACTAGGATGGTCCGTATTCTACTCAGATCCGTCCTTCTTGCTCTTGTCCTGACGGGAGCCGTGCTGGTGAGTAGCCGTCTAGGTCCCGTATCGACAAGCCCCCGAGCATTTCGAAGTAGAACTCGGGGAGCGCTTTGCTTCTAAAGTGATGCTTCGAAGTGGTCTAGTTGAAGGATTGTTCCCTTTTGTGCGCCGTAGGTGCACTCATTGAGTGTAGCCCCCGAGCCTCCTGCTACTTATTTAAGTAGCCGAAGGATCTTAAGACAAAGAAAAAGTTGAGGGTGTATGCCCTCAGAGCCCCCCGAGCCTTCGTCCGAGTTGTTTTTTGTCAGAAAAGAAGTCGGGCGATGGCTTTCGGTCGACGTGCGCCCATAGGCGCACTCATTGAGTGTAGCCCCCCGAGCCTCTTGCTTTTTTGGAACAAAGAGCCGGAGGGTCGAGTAGCACGATGTCTTTTGAAGTTGTAGCCCAAAAGTAGTCGGGTGGTGGCTTTTTGACTGACGTGCGCCTATTGGCGCACTCAATGAGTGTAGCCCCCGAGCCTCTTGCTTTTTAGAACAAAGAGCTGGACGGTCTAGAATAGCATGATGGCTTTGAAGTTGTAGCTCCCCGAGCTTGAATTCTTTTTCCCGAAAAGTAGTTAGGTTCTTCTTTAGTCTGCCGCCTCCGAGCTTTTTTTTCGAGCTAGCCGCAGCCCCGAGCTTTTTTCGAAGTTCTTCCTTAGCTGCAGCCCCGGGCTTTTTTCCGAAGTTCTTTCGTGTAGGAAACGGACGACGGCTCGTGACTTTGCTTTTACCGTCCGTTATGTCCGCTTTTATGGTTGGGCGTTGGCGTACCGGTGGTATAAAGGCTTTTACTTGGCTTTGGGATATGCCCGGAATATACTCTTTCGTTGCTCTTTTATCGCCTTCTTTTTATTGTCCTTGTCAATGCTTTCTCGAATTGGTGAGCTTGGTCCATGTACACCGATCTTGGCCTATAAATTGCACTTCCCTTTCGGTTGTTTTCAGAGTCTTGTGGTATGCTTCTTCCTGTTCTTGTGACAATGATAGTTTGCGAGGTTGAACAGCCCCCGGGCTTCTTTCTTGTTCTTCTAATATGGTCTATTTAGTGGGTAGAAGAATTTTTGAGATAGGGATTAGAGGTAGACTAATCCCGGAGTAGCATTGTGATTGGAGGCTCGCTCGGTAGGTAGAAGAAGTCTTGAGATGTGCCTTATGCCGGGTCATTTTGCACTCTTAGTTCTTCTTTTCCACTCGCTGGACATATGCTCAGGTGGGAAGGTTGCCGATCCGCACAGTCCTCTATTGGCGGTGCAAAGCAGCGACCGGCCAACGCAGAGCTGGAGCCCTCTTGTTCACATGGGGTTCAATCCGACTTGTTCTTGGAGAGGCCCGATGTGATGCTTGATCAGTCAGTGCTCCTTTTGGCAATCTTGAATGCACCGTGTTGGTGTATCAAGGTTGCTTTGGATCCGCTTCGGCTCATTCTCGCCTTAGAGGTAGTTTGGGTCTGTAACAAGGACGGTCTTGGATTCTGTGTAATTGTTTTCTATGGCAGAATTCCACTGGGTTCCTTGTAGCTATTGCTTTAGATTTCTCTCTGAATTCGATGGGTCTTGTAAGGCTTGTAACCTTGTATCCCGTATCTTCGAGAATATTTGATCAATGATCCGAGTTGTTTTGTCCTCGAAGTTTATGGCTGTCCGCCTTCGAGCCGACTTGTTTTTGATTGATATGAAGATTGTATATCTTTTAGTAGACTTGTTTTGGCTCGGTTGATGGCTTCCTTCGACCGGAGTTGTTGGTGGCCGTCTTCTTTTGGGTCGACTTGTTATGGTGATATTGGCAAAGCTATCTTTCCTTGTAACAACACAAAGATTACTTTATCGTTGGTGGGTAACGGATAAAGACCGTTATTCCGTGATTTAAGCGCCATCGGGCCTTTCCCGTTATCGCGTCTTGTATCCGTTGGCCTTTTACCGTTGCCCCTTAAGTGGGCCTTTTAAGACCGGTCTATAAATTGGTCGCGCATCGTTCTTCTTCTTTACCTTGCCTTTGCTTTCTCGAAACCCTAGCGCCGTAGAAAAAAATCCCCAAATCTTTGCTCTTGCATTGCCGCCGCGATCCTCTTCTTAGTTTGGGTGCTTGATTCGTTGCATGGGAAGGAAGAAGGTGGCTTCCAAGAAGTCGGTAGTTGATAAGTCCGTTCTTGAGGAGGAGGTCGACGAGCGCCTGAATCCCGAGTTTGTCGCTATGAAGGCCATCGCAAAGAACTTCCCCGCCCCGACTACCCAAGAGAAGCATTTAGTTGAGCTGCAGGATTTGGGTATGATCCAGCCCAAGGAGTTCTCCGGTTGGGTTGCGCCGGGTGAGCATCGTGTCCCCGTTCCTCGCCTAGGGGAGATTGTGCTTTTTGTTTCTTTTGTTCGTGCCGGGCTTTGTTTGCCTGGGCTTGTTCCTTCCTCCATCGTTTTCTTCGCTTCTTTTCCATCTCTCTTCATGATCTTACCCCGAATGGGGTTCTTTATCTTTTCTGTTTTTGTCCATTTTTGTGAAACTTTCCTTGGCATTCCTCCCTCTCTTAATCTGTTCCGTTTTCATTTCCGTCTCAAGCCGCAGCCCCGCAATGATTCCCTCCACGCCCTTGGTGGATGTGGGATCCAATTCCGGCAGGGGCGTAAGTCGAGCCACTTCTTTGACTATGACCTTGTTGACTCCGTGAAGGATTGGTGGTCCGAGTGGTTTTATGCCGGTAATCTTGATGGAGGTGCTGGTGCTCCAAAGACTCCAAACCTACTCGGGGGTCCCCTTTGTTCCTAATGATCGGTGGGAGAAAGAGCAGCTCACTTCGCCGAAGTTGTCTCTTCTTGAACCTCTTTTTAGTAGGATTAGGTACTTGAAGCAGAATGGCTTGTCCGGTTTTGCTATCGTGGCAAGTTACCTCCGTCGCCGAGTACAACCTTTGAAGGCGCGTGAGAATTTTGGCTTTGAGTACTCGGGGGTGCCGAGGATCCTCTCGTATGGTGGCCACGACCGAGTTGTCGATGAAGAGATGCTTGTTCGTCTCTTAGAAGATTTTGAAAGGCGCGTCGGTGGTCCCAATGATTGATTCGAGTACTCTGCCGATAAGCCTCCCCCTGCTGTAAGTGTTTCTTCCTATTTATAACTGTATTTCCGAGTTCTTTTTGACTGAGATTGACTAGTTTCTTGTCTTTTTCAAGCCTTTTGGCAGGGATTTTAACGTTGATGCCTCTCTCTATGTTGATGGGGAGATTGCTCCTCCGCCTCGCTCCTTTTGGTCGCTCCTTCGGCTTCCGGCCGGTATCCGAAGGTCGAGTTGATTTAGGGTATTTTTGTGAGGGAAACCATTGAATATGTTCCTACCAACCGGTGACCCTTCCTCGAGTTACTCGTCTTTGGTGCCAAGAGGCCTCGCTGCATGGGGATTCTTCCTCTTCGGCCAAGCTTAAACGGGCGCTGTTCTTCTCCTTCCCCTCACCCATCGGGTAACCTTTTGATAGGTGAGAGGTTGTTTGGTTTTACTTTTTATTCGCTCTTTTTTGGAAAGTAGTCTTGATTCTTCTTTTTTTGAAGGCGGTGTATCTGTTTTTTTTTTTGAAGATGAGGCCGAGGATGTTGATGATTCTCCTCTTCTTCGTCGGTAAGTGTTGTCTTTTTGGCTTTGGTATACATACTTCTTTGTTGTTTTTGTTCTGACTTGGCTTTTTGTAGCCCTCGTGCGACTTCCTCTCCTTCTCTGGCTTTGGAGTCCTTGCCGGGTCCTCCTCCTTCCACCGCCGAGTTGTTGGTGGGTTTAGATGTCATTATGCCGCCTCCGCCTCCTCGTCCTCGTCTTGCTATTCGCCGTGCTCCTAGGTCAGTGCCGACTTCTTTTCCTCCTTTTGGTGTCATTTGTCTTTAGCTTTTTTTTTGTTCTTGTAGGTCTTTAGCTTCGGCTTCTGATTCTGAGAGGACCGTGAGTGTTGGAGCTATGGGTCAGGCGTCTGTGCCTGATCCTCATCCGGCTGTGGATTCTGTCCCAGTGGTGGCTTCATCTTCTGCTGCTGGGACTTCTTCTTTGCTGGTCGCGCAAGCGGTTGATTCGACTGCTTTTGTGGCAGAAAAGTTGCCTCTTGCCCAGCCCTTGACTTCTTCTAGGGTTGGGAATTCTCCTTCTTTGTCTCCTTCTTATGCTCCTTGGGATTCTGTTCGTGATTTGAAGCTGATGCAGGATCTGGAGGAAGATTTCAATCCGAGTTCCCGCCTTAAGAAGCTTGAGGCTGAATTCAAGTCTTTTTCTGAACAATTCCAGGTAGGATGACTTGTTTGCTTTATTTCTTGTCTTGTCTTTTTCTTATCCTTCTTTTTTCTTTATGTGCAGGAGTATGTCGGTGATTCTCGACCTCTTTTTTTGGCTCGTCTCGAGTCTCAAAAGAAGTTGTTGGATGAGCTGGCTTCTCTCTCTGGGTGGGCGCTTGATGAAGAGCGTCAAGGACGTCGATCTCGGAGACGCCTTGAGAGCTCAAAGTTCTTTGCCTTTGTTGATTCCGAGAAAAAGCTTCTCGGGATCTTCAAGGTATTTTGTAAATGCTTTTTGTTGTGTATAGTTTTGTCATTTGCTTTTTTCTCTCGACTTCTTTCTCGCTTTCTTTTGCAGCTTTGAAGAAAAAGTACTCGGAAGAGACTGAAGCTTTGAAGCTTGAAGTGAAAACCTTCCGCAATGATTCGGAGAAGGTAAAGACGGATGTCGAAGAAACTTTAGCCCGTGGCTCTACTGATTCAGGGCGTGGTGCCGATCGAGATCTTTTTGCAGGCTAAGGCATCGATTGAAGACCGTCCGCTCGTCGAAGGCGAAGAAGACAGTGGTCAACCTTGCTGAGTTCTCAGTGCGAGGTCTTGCCACTATGCTGAGGAGGCCTGAAGATGTTGGTCTGACCTGGGTTCAGTTCCTTCCTCGACTGACCGAGCGGACCATCAACTTTGCCAAGGATGCAGTGTTGCTTGGTGTTCAGGGTGTTTTGGCTCGCATCCGAGTGGTTGATCCCAACTTTCCTCTTGGTAGAGTGATGGATGGGACTCATACTCCTGAGGATGAACAAGCACTCGTGGAATCTGAAGCTGCGGTTCTGTCCTTAGCTCAGGAATTTACTGATCTTGTAGAGATTACGCTAGTGCGTGCTGATGATGGTGATGATCATCAGTAGTAAACTTTTTGTTGTAATAAAACTTTGTTGTCTTCTCAGATAAAATTTCTTGAATCCTCGCCAAATATCTTGTTGCTGTGTTGAAATATTTTGATATCTGTTGTACTCCTTTTGGCGTTGTGAATCAATCTAAGAATAGTTAATATTGTAGCCGTCTTTAATGATTATTTCGGACCGTAGGCCCTCATCCGAGTTCTTTTTCTCCAGAAGTCGGGATAGGTCGAGCTCTGTCTTGGCTCTCATCTAGTCCTGAAAAGGAGCTACGATATAGCGAGTGTTGACTTTATTTTAGCCGTACTCTCATCGGTGTTGTGAAAACAACCCGGAATAGTTGGGTTTAGGCTAGGTTGTAGCCATTTTGCACTTCAATGAATAATTCGGACCGTAGGCCCTCATCCGAGTTCTTTTTATCTAGAAGTCGGGACAGGTCGAGCTTTCTCTTTGCTCTCATCTAGTCCTGAAAAGGAGCTAGGATAGGGCGAGTGTTGACTTTATTTTAGCCGTACTCTCATCGGTGTTGTGAAAACAACCCGGGGGGTCGAGCGTTTTTTGCTCTCATCGGGTTTGCCGGGGGTCGAGCGATTTTTGCTCTCATCGGGTTTGCCCGGGGGGGTCGAGCGTTTTTGCTCTCATCGGGGTTTGCCCGGGGGGTCGAGCGTTTTTTTGCTCTCATCGGGGTTTGCCCGGGAGGTTGAGTGCTTTTTTGGACCGTAGGTCTTTACTCGAGTTCCGTATTCTTAGAAGTCGGGATCTGGTTCTGAAAAGGAGCTGAAATACTGTAATCTTTCTTATGAATCTTTGTTGAAGGAAGTAGTACATGTCTTTGTTGTCTAGGCGTAAAATCGTCGTAATTGAGAGATGTGCCATGAATTTTTTATTGGAACTCCGTCTTCAATCATCAGTTCGTAGGATCCTGGTCCTGTTACTTTTGTTACTATGAAGGGACCTTCCCATGGGCTGAGTAGTTTGTGTCTTCCATCTGGTTTTTGTATTTTTCTGAGAACTAGATCGCCGGCTTGTAAGATTCTTGGTTGAACACTTTTGTCGTAATATCTTCTCAGTCCTTGCATGTATCTTGCTGATTGTAGTGTTGCATTGACTCTGACTTCTTCTAAGCTATCGATTTCTAGTCTCCTGGTTTCCTCTGCTTCTCCTTCGTTATATTGCTCAATTTTGGGAGATGTCCAGATCAAGTCGGCCGGGTAGTACGGCTTCGGATCGTATAACTAGGAAGAAAGGTGAGTAACCGGTTGCTCGCTTATTTGAGTTCTTAATCCCAGACTACTTTGGGTAGTTCATCTATCCATTTTGCTCCGTAATCTTTGAGGTCTTCATATAGTCTTGGTTTTAATCCCGCCAAGATGAGTCCGTTGGCTCTTTCTACTTGACCGTTTGCTTGAGGATGGGCCACCGATGCATAGTCAATGCTAAACCACAGCCTTGAGCCCAAGCTTTTGAATTCATTAGTCGTGAATGGTGATCCTAGGTCTGTAATTATTCTGTTTGGCATCCCAAATCTGTGCATAATTTCTTGGATGAATTCTTGTGCTTTGGCCGAGCTATATTTTACTAACGGTTTGTATTCTATCCACTTGGTGAACTTGTCGATGGCCATTTAAAAATGTACTCGAACCCTCCTTTGAATTTCTTAAGTGGTCCAACATTTGACGTTTTTTGCAAAAGTATTTGACTAGTTCTTCATCGTTTTTAATGTGTTGGCCAATAGAATCCTGATCGAAAAGCTTTTTCCGACTAGTGTCCTTGAAGATGCATGATTCCCGCAGCATCCCGAGTGCATTTCTAGTAATATTTCTTTCCCCTCCGTTGTTGATACGCATTTCAATAATAGGCCCGATGATGCCGCTCTTTTGTAAAGATTATCTCCTACTAAGACGTAGTTTTTGCTTCGCCCGATTACCCGAAGTTGTTTCGCTTCATTTCTAGGTAACTTCTTTTCCTTGATGTAATCTATGAATACTTGCATCCATGTTGAGTTGTCTCATCTTTGATCATTAGAATTTGCTCTTGCTCTCTTCTTCTTTTCTCGTCTTCTTTTTTCGCCCTGTCTTGATAGATGGTTTGTTTAATTCTTTTACAAAAACTCCGGTGGGTACTTTTGCCCTATCTCGAGCCTAGTTTGGCTAACACATCAGCTGCAACATTTGAATCTCGTAATATATGATGTATTTCTAGACCTTGAAAATTCTTTTTCAAGCTTTTTCTCGATTTCTCAAGCAATAGGCATCCATGTTTTTCTTGGTGCAATCCCATTCTTTATTGACTTGGTTGATTACTACCGCCGAATCTCCGTAAACTAGTAATCTTTTGATTCCAAGTGATGTTGCGATTTTTGTAGGCCGTGGATGAGTGCTTCAGATCGCTTCATTGTTGGTGGCTTGCCATAAAATTTGTAGAACATATCGAGTTGTTTTCCATCAAAAGCGATAAGTAGTACTCCCGCTCCCGCCCCTCCTAGTTTTAGAGATCCATCGAAGTACATTTTCCAATGGTCTAGGATGGCGTTTGGAGTAGGTTGTTGTATTTCAGTCCATTCTCGCAATGAAGTCGGACAATGCTTGAGATTTGATTGCTTTTTCTTGGTGTGAATTCTATCTTGAGTGCTCCAAGTTCAACCCGCCCATTTTGAAATTCGCCCCGTTGAGTCTCGGTTTCTTAGGATGTCTCCGAAAGTGAAAAATCTATTACGACGACTACTTTGTGACCTTCAAAGTAATGCCCGAGCTTTTGAAGTTATAAGTATTGTGTAGAGTAGTTTTTGTAACGTGAGGATATCTTACTTTTGATACCGTGAGTACTTCACTTATATAGTATACTGGGCCTTTGTACTTTGTAGATGTGTCCTTGTTCTTCTCTTTCGACCACAATAGCCGTGCTAACTACTGAAGTAGTTGTAAAGTGATGTAGAGCATGAGATTTTCGTCTTTCTTTGGTGGTACTAATATCGAGAGATGCTTGATGTATGCTTTTAGCTTATCAAGGCTTCTTGTGCTTCTTTGTTCCAGGTAAATTTGTCTCGGTTTCTTTAGTAATTTGAAAAAGGTAAGCCTTTTTCCCCTAGTTTGGAGATGAATCTGTTGAGTGTCGCCATGCAACCTCGTTAGTTTTTGTAGATCCTTGATATCTCTTTGGTGGGCCCATGTCTGTTATTGCCTTGATTTGTTTTTGTGCTTGCTTCAATTCCTCTTTGGCTGACTGTAAATCCGAGTAGTTGCCCCCGATGATACGCCAAATACACATTTGTTGGGGTTAAGTTTCCACTTCCATCTTTTGAGATTGTTGAAAGTTTGTTGTAGATCTTCAATCAAAGAGTCCGGGTTCTTTTGTTTTGACGACTACGCCATCTACATATGCTTCCGCTGTTTTTTCCAATTTGATCTCCCAAACAAGTCCGGATTGCTCTTTGGTATGTTGCTCCCCGTATTTTTGAGTCCAAAAGACATTGTTTTGTAACAATAGGCGCCGAAAGGTGTAATGAAAGAAGTTTTGCTTTGATCTTCTTCTTTTAGTGCAACTGGTGATATCCCGAGTAGCAATCTAGAAACGATAATAGAGCTGATCCCGCCGTTGAATCCACTATCCGATCAATTCTTGGTAATCCGAAAGGGTCCTTTGAACAATGTTTGTTGAGGTCGTGTAGTCGACAAACATACGCCATTCATCCGTGTTCTTTTTTGTGTACGTAACAGGATTTGCCAACCGGCCTCGGGTGCAAGATTTCTTTAATGAACCCCGCCGCTAGTAGTCGGGCTATTTCTTTTTTATTGCTTCCTTTTTATCCGGTGAAAAACGTCGTAGTCTTTGTTTGATCGGTCTTGCTCCTTTGTTGACTTCAATTTTGTGCTCACCAACTCCCTTGGGACTCTGGGCATATCCGCTGGTTTCCGTGCAAATATATCCTTGTTGTCCCGTAAGAAGTTGGTGAGCGCGAGTTCCTATTTGATAGGCAGGTGCGCGCTGATTGTGGCAGTCTTTGATGGGTCACCCGCCCCTAGATCAATCTTTTTTGGTGCCCTCTCCCTCATTTGTGGTGAGTGTACTTTGTTTTTTGGCCGGTATCTCCGGTTCTTTCTCGTTTTATTTTCAAGCACGCCGAAGTTGATTTCACCTTGTACTTTTGAGGATATTTGTATTGCTTGTACGTCGCATTCATATGCTCTTTTTAGATCTCCTCCGAGAGAGAGTACTCCGTGTGGTCCCGACATCTTGAGTAGTAGATATGGATAATGTGGTATTGCTAAGAATTTTGCTAGCGCTGGTCTTCCTAATATCGCATGATATGATGATTCAAAATCTGCAACTTCAAATTTGATGAGCTCGTCCCTGTAATTTGTAGGAGTTCTAAATGTTACTGGAAGTGTAATCGTCCGAGAGGCATAGCCGGTCTCCGGATACTATCCCATAAAAAGGTACGCCTGTAGGTGTGATCATTTTTGAGAATTCTGTTCCCATTTTCTTCGTGGTGTGCGCAAATATGATATTGAGTCCCGCTCCTCCGTCGATGAGTACTTTGGTTATTGTTATGGCGGCAATTGTTGGTCCGAGTACTAATGGATATAGCCCTGCGTTCCCAACACTTGTCCATTGGTCTTCCCGTGAGAACTGAATTGGATATTGTGACCGGTTTAAATATCTCGGGTGTTGCCGGCTCTCTTTGCCATGATTGTTCGCCAAGCAAGTTTGTCTTCTTGTTTGCTCCTAGAACCGGGTACTACCGAGAATATTACCGATATTGTTGCTCTTGGATTTTGAAAACCGTTATCACCGTGTGTTGTCTTCTTCTTTTTTCTTTTGTTTTCTTCCTTGTCTTGTTTGTCCTTTCTCATATATTTTTCTTGAAATATGCGACACTCTCCCATTGGGTGGATTCCTGTTGGATGATAGATGCATTTCATATTTTCGAGGTCTTCAAATCTTCTTTGCGGGTAGAATTTCTTCCTTTCGGTGGATGCCACCATGTTGTTAGAATATCTCTTTTTTGTTGTGGAATTCTTTGTCATTTGTCTTGAATATTCCATCTTCTTGAGTTGTCTTGATATCTCGAGTTGTCTTGATGACCCGAGTTGTTTTGGTTGTTCCATCTTGTGTTGTTTTTGATCGTTCGAGTTGTTTCTTCTTTCTCGTGTTGTTTCTCCTTCGAAGTTGTTTTCGTTGTCCGAAAATCTTTCTCTTGTCTTCTCTTCGCTGTGATCATCTTTTTCAATCGTTTCTTTTGAATTTCTCGTTTGTCCGAGGGTTTTCCTTGCGTAAATCGTGAAACATCCATCTTACTTTTTAAGCCGTATGAAAATGCTTCTATTACTTCTCTCTCGGTGATGTCATGTACTTGTGCTCGAAGTTCTCCAAATCTTCTATAGAAGTCTCTCGAGGCTTTCTCCTAGATTTTGCTTTAAACCTTTCAACTCGGCTTGCGTTATCGGGTGGATCAGTATTCTCGCAAAATTCTCGCAAAATGCTTTTTGGAGGTCGCCCCATGCTTTGATAGATCCGGGTCGTAGTTTATCGAACCACTGGAGTGGTAATGTTTCCAGGGCCATCGGAAAAAAATAGTGCTTTTATATCGTCATCGCCTCCGGCTAGTTCTATATATTGGGAATAAATCCTAAGCCATTGCATCGGTTCAGTCTTGCCATCATATTTTGAATGATTGGATGGTTTAAATTTGTGAGCTAGTTTGACTGTGAGTAGTCTTCCTACGAAGCAAGGAAATCTGTCGGGTACTTTTTCTGGTCTGTAGTCGGAATCTGCCTGGCTGTCGTATCTTGAAATAATTTCGTGGGGGACTTTCGGGTGGTGTTGGAGATCTTCCCCCTTTTTCCCCTGTTTTTTCGGGCCCAATCGTGATGAGGTTGAGCTCTTCTCTGATGATTTGGAGTTGATAACCTTTCAAAAACGGAAATCCTCCGGGTTCTTTGACTTGTCTGTTCAGATGATATGTGTCGGGGAGGTACTCGGTCGTCTTGTATTCTTTTTGCGCAAGTATCTCCGAGTAGACTTCTAATCCCTGGCTTGTTCTTCACTTGGTCGTTGTATGGCGTCAATTTCATTAATTAATTCTTGTATCTTGTCGATAGGATCGAGCCTTGTCCTTGCCGCAGCTCGTCTTTCTTCGGCTTCTTTTTCGGCTCTTTTTTGATTGTACTCGGCTAGCTCTTCTTCATATTTGCGCCATGCTTCTCTTCGCTCATGAACTCGGTTCCTTCTTCCTCCTTTTTTCTTGTTCCTTCTTTCCCTTCGCTTTCTGGCCGTCGGTCTCTCCTTCTCTCGTGGACGGAATTTCTTTGGAATATCGCCTTCGATTCTTCCGATGATCCGTAGTAGTCGGGTTGGACCGGTGGTACTAGAGGCTGCCTTATCATGAAGACTTCTTCGTGCATGTTGGATGGATGGTCGAGTTCTTCTCCTTCTAGAGGTTTACCGTATTGAAAAGGAAGGAAGGTAGAGTACTTATCTTGTTTGAAGATGTTCCATTGGTCGAGGTCGTAAGATTCCATTGCCTTCTGGGTGATACTCTGATATATTCGTGCCGAGTTGTTGAAACCGTAGTGAAAAGAACTCGGCTTGTCTTGTATATTTGGGTTTTCAGCTTCCTCTGTGAGCTTGAGTCTTGGAAAAATTTCTTGTATCTTTGGTTCGGGTCCCCAAGTAGTCGACCACGGAGAATTCCTTGTTCATCGCTTTGCGGACCCAGCCCGAAGACGAAGGTTGATCCCGCAGGAAAAATCATCATGTGTAGGTCCGTCGAGCCTTTGACGTTGATTTCGCCGAAAGCCCCTACAGCGGCGCCGGTACCGTCGGTGTTTGACCATCGATAGCCCGCCACGGGTTCCCGCAGCTAGATTGATTCGGACCTCGGCGAATGACTAGAACTCGGCGGTTTCACGCTAGAAACACACGGTTTATCCTGGTTCGAGCCCTCGTCGTCGAGTAAAAGCTCTACTCCAGTCGGCCTTGACCTTTGGCGTTGGATTGATGTCCGATTGTGTATTGTTCGGTCCTGTTACAAAAGATGGTGCTCTGGCTCCTTTTATAGGAGGAAAAGAGCCGAGCTATGGTTTCTAGTCCTAGTCGGATCCATAGGAAGTGTTCTGCTCGATTACAGAGGTTACTTTCTATTCGTCTAACTAGGATGGTCCGTATTCTACTCAGATCTGTCCTTCTTGCTCTTGTCCCGACGGGAGCCGTCTTTGGTGGTGAGTAGCCGTTCACGCCCCGTATCGACAGAGACCTGTTGGGCCAAGGTTTGCATTTGTTGGGATTTCCTTAGGAGGCCCTTATTTTGGTCCCCGACAGCATGCATAGCAAGCTATACTAAAAATCATTAGGTATGATTAACATCTTAAAGCACACTTGGCATACAATACAAAGCATTACTTATGCAATGTCATTAGCACAATGAAATGCAATAATGCACCTAATGCTGGGTTATCAAATTATGACGCATATGATCATATGCTAATTGCATTATCATTGAATTAATAAACATGATGCTTAATGCATAATATGATGACATGGTGGGGTTTAGGTTAACGTAACACCAGGGGTGTTACAAGGAAGGCTGCATAGACAATGTATCGACCGCCCGGATCAAAGATACAATTGATTAGTATTCCAATGAATAAATAGATATCGGTCTTTACAAACCTCTCACACGATGGAAATTATAATCAGTAGAATAAAAAAGAAAATATAAAGACATGATGGATTTAATTTTATGATAAGCTGCTCATATATTTAATAAGGCTTTACGAATTTGTAAGTGCATACATATAGGTCTTGAAACATGATAAAAAATCGTTGCTTCCTCGGTTTAGGAGAAAAAAGAAATCGGTAACCTTGCTTCACAGAACACCGGATGAAACCACGGTGATCATCATAACACAAAAGAATGCATTCTTTGTATGGTACTTGTCTTTGCTTGTATGGTACGGCTGCTTGCATGGTTGCTCCTGTATGTAAAATTGACATACAGGTAGGTCACGGATCCTATGGCGTCCTTCTCCGGCGACGGCACGGCCAAAGATGCGATTGATGTAGCACGACAGGAGTGGCACGGCACCGTTGAGCTTTAGGGTTCGGGAGCGGCGGTGCCGCCCGGTGCACGACGGTACAAGCACAAGAAGGGCAGGTGAGTGGAGCGAGATGGCCGAGCGGCATTGAGTCGCAGGACATGTGAGGATGGAGCAGGAGGAGGAGAGGTTGGACCTAGACGATGATGACGACGGTGGGACGTAGTAGTGACGACATCCTGCTGGTGGAGGCGTTGGTCGTTCCCTCGACGCGCGTCGTCACGACGCCCTGCTGGTGGAGGCACCAACCGTTCCCTCGATGTTCTCGATGGTGGAGGCGGCCGGCTATTGCCGCTGGTGCTGAAGGCTGGACGTTGAGTGGCCGTCGGCGCTGCTTTCGGGAGGCAAAGGAAGGCACAGGACGGGACACGGGACGCAAGCACGGAGGAGAGGAAGGAATCACCATGACGTCGTGCTCGCCATCACCGGCCGTCGAATTCATCCCGGCGCATCGCCTGGCCATCCTGCTGGTGGAGGCGGCCGGCCGTGGTCGATGTCTTGCTCGGGTCGCCCCGCCGGTGGAGGCGGCCGGCTATATGGTGCCGGGTGGCGTGGCGCCTGGAGATCCGTGCCGATGGAGATTCTTTGTGGAGGTGGAAATCGGCGCTCCTAGAGATTTAGATCGGCATCGTTTGCTTATTTGGCAGCGGTGTGGCCTATGTGGGGGGAGGAGAATGTAGTAGTGGCGCTGGTTGCGTGATTTAGCAACGAGGAGGCAAAGGGAGAGGTATGCATGGAATGGGAAGGACACGGGAGGCAAATGGGTATACACGAAATAGGAAGATTGGTTCTTTGGCCGCAGCAACCTAGGACGTGATTTGCGGCGGCAGGAGATTGGTTCTTTCCTATAATTGATGCGGTGATTGGCAGGAGATTGGTTCTTTTCTATAATTGTCACGGTGATTGGCAGGAGAGGAGGCAGACCTATCGCATGAAGAGGCAGAACGATTCTTACTATGTTTTTTGACCGCACGAAGGAAATCTCTCCTCCTTGTTCTTTTTATTTGTAGAGCGTATGTGCTCTTAAATCCCTCATCGTTCTTCCGAGGTGAGATGTAATCGCGATATTAGTTCCTTTGACTTACGGCGACAAACATACTACTGATTCGTTTCTGTTCTTCTTGCTCTTGGCGGTAGGATTTGGGGGACGCGACGAGCGACGCGCTATGGAAACCCATGGCGTAGGTCAAGGTGTGGCCTAGGCCAAACTGAAGATGGGTTACAAGCGGAAAGCGTGGAAAGCGAAGTCGAGTCACAGGCGGATGGTGGATTTCGGGGGACGCAGATGAGCAGCCCGCGAAAACCGACGGCGAAGGTACGGCCTCCGTGAAACCGATGCAGATTCCAAAGCGGGTTGGTTTAATGTATGAAGAAGGGCCGATGCCTTTTTTTCCAATGTCCAGAACGAGATACTATCTCGGATCGTTCTGAGGGCCGCGTCGGCTTCGAAAAAAACGTGAGTCAATCATTCCAAGGGCTTCGTCAAAAAACAACGTGAATACTCCATCCATTTCAAATTCAAATTTTAAGACATTTTGGCATTTCAAGATACATTGCTTTTTTGTTACGTATCTAGATATAATATATATATCTATCTAAATACATAGCAAAAGCAATGTATCAGAAAAGCTAAAACGTCTTATAATTTGGAACGGAGGGGGTATATCACATTCCTCTTCATTGATGCACGTTTTGCTGGACATATGACTCATAAAAACAAAATTTTTTTTAGATATACTAGTAGGAGCAATATTGATATCCCTGATGGTGGTGGGTTGATCACGGGCATGGACATTCAGCACACTGCAGAAGTCCCTGATGATAATCAGGCAAGGACGAAAGTGAAGGTGACAAAGGAGAAACTTAGGGAGATCCCTGATGATATCCCTACTAGGGAGTGGACTAATTGTTGCATTGCAGAGGTCCCTGATGATAATCAGACAAGGGCGGAAGTGAAGGTGACAGAGAAGAAGCTTGGACAGATCCCTGATGATACCCCTACTGGGGAGAGGGAGGATTGGAAGGAGAAGAGGAAGCTAAAGGGGAAGAGGAAGAAGGGGAAGAGGAAGGACAAGGTGACAGAGGAGAAGCCTAAGGAGATCCCTGATGATATGGTTACTAGGGAGAGGGAGGATTGGAAGAAGAAGAGAAAGCCAAAGGGGGAAGGGGAAGGAGGAGGAGAAGCCAAAGCGGAAACCCAAGAAGCACAAGCGAAGGTGAAAAAGCTGAGGAGAGGGATCGATGGTACATGGATGATCGGAAATAGATTCTTGTTAGGGCTCTTATGGACCCAGAACTCAAATGGGGGGAGAAGGTGATGGATATTTTTCATGTGGTTTGCCGCCGAGGGTTCACTGAATACAACAACAAGATGCAACGTCATGTCTCTACACGCTTTTGTCTACACAACATAACCGTCTTCGACCTCGATAAAGAGTGTAAGCACATTCTGTATTTTTGTTCATTTATCTTCCTTGCTCTTACTCCCATGGAATAGAGTACAGGCATGTATATCCAAGGAAACAGCTGTGTATATTCTTTGGCTATGTCCATCACATGTCCCAACGCATAATATGATGTGTATATATAATTTATATGTATAAAAAAATCATATTTCTTGGTCTAGTTTCCATTGCCGGCCTTCATTTTACAACTGAGGATGTGCCCTGGCCACCGATTCACCATATCCCTCAACCTCTTCGTAATTGGTTGGATGACACTGTCAATGTGATTGTAATCAAAGTTGCCCAGTCAGACAGGAAAGGCATGATTAGCATATATGGTGCTATGTTGGCGAGGGATGAGTATGAGTTATAGATGCATCTATTTGTTCAGTCATGGAAAGGATGATCCCCAACTCATAACCCCAAAGATACGTATCCAATTCATTCCCCAAAATCTTGTGGTTGCTGAATTATGGCCAGAGAAATCCTAGTCAAACAAACACTCAACTTTCGAGTAATAGCCCTAGTCCAGTCAGGTGCTATTGGTTGTATTGAGTATTGGTTCTCTTTGTTACAAGGGGTACCCTCGGCAGCCCTTTATAGTCCAGGTACTGCCTAGGATTCTTTAGGTATCCTAGTCGGACTTGGTCGATAGAATTTTGAACTCAATCTATCTAAACTTTCCAATTGTGCATACAGATTTGCCCCGTACTCTCCTCTGATATCGTCTTCAGTAAGGGACCCCTTGGGTCCCCCGTCAACAAGCCCTCGAGCATTTCATGATTGAGTTCTGGATTCTTTTGGAGTGAAATCTTGAGATGGTCTTCTTCTTGAATCGAAGTGTACTTTATATGCACTCAATGAGTGTAGCCCTCGAGCATCCTGCTTTTTGTAAAGAAGCTTGAGGGTCTTTTTTGAAAAAAATAATATCTAGAGGGTACTCTGTAGCCCTTGAGCCTTTTTCGGGTTTTTTTTGCTTGAAAAAGAACTCGGTTAAGGGTCCTTTAAGTTCTTTCTCTCCTGTCCTTTGCTGGTTGTCCTTTGTTTGAAATAATTTTGTGGATATGCTTCTTTGTCTTTTTTTTGATTCCTGACGTCCCTTCCTCCTTTACTCAGTCTTTATTTGAGTGCTTGTATTGTTTCTCCGTGAAGAGGAGTTACATTTGCGCTTTTATCCATCTTTCATGTGACTGTCCTTTTTAGATTCTTTTTACTTCATGGACTAGGTCCATGTGCACCTCGTTCTGCCTATAAATACGATCCTTTGGTGCTTGTGGTACTCATCCTTTGTAGTAGTATCATTTCTTCTAGGCTTTTATATCTTGTAACTCATGTCTATTGTAGTGAGTGAGCTTGATGAGCCCTCGGACTTTTTTCACTCCTTTATAAATTTCTTTAGCAAATGTTAGAGCTATTATGAACAAGATTAGTAGCAGACTAATCTTAGCGGTAAAGGGGCGGACACTTTCGAACAAAGCTTGGACACGGTGAATTGTCTTTGGTTTGGTAGCTGTCCCATAGGGTGAAGAATTGGTACTCTATGTCTCTTTGTCGATGAGATTCAACATCAACCAGAAGAATGTTTTACCCTCGTTATAGGGTCCGATGTTGATGAACGCACGCTTGAGCAAGGTCCTTATAGGATGCAGGTGAAAATCTCATTGAGGGGTGTCAAGGTCCGTATAGGATATATCCGTATAGGATATAGGTGAAAATCTCATTGAAATCTCATTGAAGGGTTGTCATAAACCACTAGCCAGGTTGCGAACTGTGGGGTCATCCTAATATGTGGGGTTATATTCTTTGGCCGTCGAGTTCTATTATCATAGGTTATGATCTTTTCTAGGAAAGTAGTTGCACCTCATGGGAATCATGAGAAATATTTGTTTTGTAAGGATTATAAAATCTTTGCAGATTTTAGGCTTGTTGAAGAGTTCGGCTTGTTCGCTTAAGCTAAAAAGTCGTTTCAAACTTATCGGCCCGCCGGTATTTTTTCTTCTTACGTAAAATCATTTGTTTGAACCATGTTTTGGCTTATCACCGACTTATAAGTCTGCCGAACAGCCCCATTTCTCGGCCGGCCAGTAGTCTCGTTGAAGCGGGAGTGCTTTGCAAGAACCCCGTTTTACCGAAGGTCTCTCGTTCAAAGAGGCTGCAGCAGCGAAGAAGAAGAAACCCCGATCATCGAAGGTCATCGTGTCTCTCCGTCCATAAAGGCGAAGGCCGGCCGATGGTGCCGCAAAGCCTCGACGATTGGGTGTGGAGCATGACGAGGACGTTCAACATGGTCGGGGTCGGGTCGGGTTCTCACGCACGCAGAGTAGCCCTAGATGGATGCACTTCGCCACCTCGCCCCGCCTCCATTTGCCTGGCAATCAAGGACCGGGTCCACGGCCCCACACCAACTAACACAGGACATCTCACTAATCATTTACTTGGATCATGTATACAAATTTTGTTGATACTGGCGAGACATGTTTTTTTTACTTTGGCACGAGCACGATCCGTATCATGCAAGGAATTGACGATAATTTTCACAAAAATTAGCATGAAAGTTTGATAATTTTCCACATAAATCTTGAAAATTTCTGCGTAAATGACTACTAGTAGCACTCAACAGTAGTACTAGTAAAACGAACAGATCAAGCACAAGTCCTCTCGACGCCACCACCCAAGTAGCCTAAAATTTTTACTCCTCCATTCATCCCTTGCAGGATCTCAAATGGTGAATAAACACGTCGATGCACCTCTCTTGGCACGCTGCGTCCGCCCACGATGTGCTGCAGCTTCGTAGCGTTGGCGCCAACACCTTCCCTCCTCCACCGCGACGGCCCGAATCGCTCCGGCAACGCCATGTCGGTCGAAAGATCCGTCCTTCTCGTTTCTCGCCACCTGCAACCCGACCTTCCACCCCTCCATGAGCCGCGTTGGGGCCTTGGTCGCCCACGATGGGCGGCAGGATCGGCGGGTGCCCGAACCGGAGCCCCTCGGCAGCGGAACCCCACCCGCAATGCGTCGTGAACGCGCGCCGGCGGCGTGCGCCAAAGCCTCGACTGAGGAACCCACCGCGTCGTCCACGAGCCCACGATCGCCGGTGCGCTCCACGAACCTGTCGGGTACGACGACGCTGTCCCTTTGGGCTTGACGCCGGGCGGCGGCCCCGAGGGCCTGAGAGGAAGCGCGTCCCGGCGAGCTCCGGGCCGTGGGCAAGCTTTGAGCAGCTCTTCGGCCTAGCCTAGCCCCGCGCTAATGGTTTGGGTTGAAATGAGTTTTATGGGTTGGGTTCTTATATGGGTACACTTCTAATAGATTTGAATGGATTGATTTACTTAATGGATTGGGTTGGGTTGGGTTTAACGAAAACTTGTGTTGGATGGATTGAGATTTTGATTCTTTTTTTAAGGTGTGAACGCGAACTTTTATTTTTAGGGTCCAGCTTCGATGTGGGGTCCACATGCAAATCTTGATGTGCTAATCTGACACAGATTATCTTCATGACATTTTGAAACATATTTAAAAAATTTCAGTCAATTTCGATAAAATTTCAAGGTGTGAAGCGAGCTTTTTATTTCTAAGGTCCGACTTCGATGTGGGGCCCACATATAAATCTTGATGTGCTAACTGGCACAGATTATCTTCATGATATTTTAAAACATATTTAAAAATTTCAGCTAATTTCGATAAAATTTTAATGTGTGAACGCGAGCTTTTATTTCTAGGGTCCGCTTCGATATGGGGTCCACGTGCAAATCTTGATGTGCTAACTGGCACAGATAATCTTCATGACATTTTGAGACGTATTTAAAAATTTCAGTCAATTTCGATAAATTTTTAAAGTGTGAACGCGAGCTTTTATTTCTAGGGTCCGGTTTCGATGTGGGGTCTACGTGCAAATCTTGATATGCTAACCGGTGCAGATTATCTTCATGATATTTTGAGACGCATTTAAAAATTTTAGTCCATTTCGATAAATTTTTTAAGGTATGAACGTGAGCTTTTAGTTCTAGAGTCCGGTTTCGATGTAGGATCCATAGGTTTTTTAACAAACCCACGGGTTTAGTTAGTTTATGGATTGGAGTGAGTTGGGTTGAAATTATAAGAATTTGAAGTGGTGTGGATTGAAAAAGGAAGACAATTTTTTATAGATTGGATTGATAAGGGGTGGATTCTAGCCCATCGCCAGGTGACGCGCTGGGCGCTCCGTCCCTTAACGCGACGCACACCCGACCTGGCGGGCTGCGCTGGCCGAGCCACCGCATGGTCGAAGTCGTTCCTCCGTGAAAGCCCCGCCGACGCCGCGCTTCCGGGGCTGGGGCGGCGGCAAAGCAGCCGAGCGGACGGCCGGCCCGGGCCGTAGAGAGCTCGCCAGAGAGCGGGAACGCTTCGGCTCCAGCTCGGGACAGCCCGAATGGCGACGAACCCCGACCTCGCTGGCCGCCCGGACGGCGGCGGATGATGGATACCTCGACGCCGCCGCCGGTGAAAAACCTCCGCGGCCCGCCGCTGCTCGAACGCCGGGCCGCAAGGCCATGTACCGGGCCGACGCCTCGTTGCTGCGCCACGTGTGAGTCCCCGGCGCGGTGGCTCGCCGGAGCCCGCGACGCTGGCGGGCGCTAGGGATCTTCCAGCATGGCGCATGGAACATTGCGGTGCTGGGCGCCAGCCGCGACCCAAAGGTGGATGAAGTCGGGCGATGACCCGCCTGGCCTCCTCCTCGTGGCTCCTCCATCCGCCGCCGCGCAAGACGCACGGGGCGCCGAGGAACGCCGCGAACGGCGCGGCAAGGCCGCTGGCCTTCCTGTGGGAGCTCGAACTTGTCGTGAAGGCACGCCGCTGGTGGACTCGGCGCCGTCCCGGAGGCCGCCGACGCGTGGGAGCGGCGCGATGACGAAAGCCGATGAGCGGCGCCGCCGCTGGAGGCACCGGGCGGTGGGCCGCCGAGGTTGCGCCGGGCGTGGAAATGAACGTCACGCGCTGTGGCCGCTGGGCAGCCAGGGCGCGGGCCGGGCGAAGCTCGAGGCAGGGAAGCAAAGCCGAAAAGCGAAGCCACGGAAGATGACGATGTGCATGGTAGAGTCGCCGGTCGTGTCCATTGCGAATTTGCGAGCGGGAGTAGGGACTCGGCACGGAAGAAGGGGCGGAACACGGAACACCAAGATCAAGGAAACGGATTGCTGCAGTCGGCGGCAACGGTTTTCGTTTTTCTGCCGACGAGAATGACGGCGGCCATATCTATGTCTAAATATAGTCATAGACAAAGAAAACAAAAGAGATCGACAAATTTTCTTACACGACTAGATCCTCTAAGTAAAATAGAAGCATCTTCGATATTGTCGAGAAAGACCCGTAACAAAGTTGGTCGACAGACGGCAGAGCCGGCCGAAAGTGAGGGACTCGGCTCGGCGAAATATATTCAACAACTAGCCCCTATCGCTGCCAAGGCGCACATTGCGGGTGATGTGTCCGTATAGAAAATCTTGGAAAATACAATATGGGAAGTACATGAAATGTTAGGAAAATATGGGAGGAAGGTTAACATGTCTTTTTTCATTACACATTGTTATAAAAGAACATAGAGGCTGGTTGTCATTACATGATGTCTATTCTAGGCCACCAAATTAATACCACGTTAATGTAAACAAGTTTGATGGAGCTGGGCCCAAACAACTAACACACCGAGATTCAAAGCACAACACTAGGTGGGATTACATTATAGATGAAAAGAGTAAAGACTATAACAAAGTACAACAAAACAAATAATCGGGATTCACTCCCCTTAGGCGAAAGGACGTGTACATAAAACTATTAAAGTGGGGAGCTCAAAAGCGCTAACTCCGCTAGAGCCAAAGCACAACTTTGCGTGGGATTACATAATAGGTGAAAAATGTAAGCACTACAACACGGGGCCACGACGAAACCGAGGGCCCCCCGTGGGAATACCGCCATATTGGTGTGTTGCTCGGCACACGCCGGTATTGAGGTCTTTGATCGGGATTCATTGTGGGGTTATAATTGGTACCTTTCCTTGGAACACAATACTTTTTTGGAAATAACCTTTGTGTCCTAATGGGAAATCCACAATAGGTCGATGGAGTAACACACTTTTAAAAAAGATGAAGAAGTTAACGGGTGCGAATCCATATGAAAGGCTGGTATATGCCGAGTTAAAGAAAAAGAAGAAAGAGAAAAACAAAAGAAAAGCTAGAGTTTAATTGCTGAGGAAAACAGGTCAAGAATCCTATGACATCTGTCCCGTCGCTCTGCTCATGATCGTTGTGTCGTATTCACAACGTTGGGTCTCTTTTTCTACGCTCATGTCGGTCCTTCATGTTCACCTTGTGTTCGTACTCGATATCTCCGCGTGGCCTCGGTCATTCACTTGTCTCACATCACGTGAATTCTATTGTCCCCCTCTCGAGCGTGATGCCATGGCCATGCCACCAAAGCTAGTGATGCCGACACACCTGAGCCTAGCCCCACCTATCAACTTGCCCCGACCACCCACTATAGCCATCCATCACGCCTTTCCTTGTTCACTAGGGTCCCATCAGGCGGTCAAGCTTCTCGAGAAGCCTTGCCCAAACCTCTACAAAAGAGAGCCACCCGGTTGTCTTCACCACACCCCACACTTGCTAGCCATTCCCCAACCTTCTTCCTTCCTGAGCAAAAGCCCATGGCCTCACAAGAGCCATTATGCCCCTGCCTTCAGTTCACCAACCCTCCTATCCAGCCCATAAGGCTAGGCGGAAGGAGTTTGGACCCGCACCACCACCGCCGGGCGTAGAGGGATTTCCCAAGCTTTTGTATACCACTACACAGTGGCTAGGAATCCGAGATCGTCCCAAGTATGAAGGCTGTGAGTTCATAGAGCATGGCACCGAGTGGTGTGAAGTCACCGTCTACATCGGGAGGAGTGAGAACTCTCCCGGCGTAGATGGTTGGAGCGCCACCACCATTGGCTTTTGCTTTTCTGACACCTATCAAGCTGTAGCTCGCAAAGCCCTGCGCATCCTATGCCAGATCTATGCAGACCCCCTTGCCCGCACTCCGATGAGGTTCTTTCCACCTTTGGACCAGGACTCTCCATTTTGGAGAACCCGCATGGAGGCTCTGCGAGGACGCCCCCTGCAAGCAGTCGACCCCACCTTGGTATCCCTGGCTACTTACCTTTTGGCCTTGGATGAGCACCACGACCATCTGGCCACCGAGCTAAGGAAATGCATCATCCAAGCTGAAGAGGCCGAGGTGTACATCCGAAAGCTCCATGTGAGCCTTGCTATGGCACGCGCCCAAGCCGCCACCACTGAAAGCCGTGAGACCGTCACCGCTGAAGCCATGCGGGAGACGGGAGAACACCTCAGCAAGCAGCTGAGAGATGCCCAACTCGTCTCCCGAGACCAATGAAGGACGCCTACCCTGGACGGGTAGCGGCTCCCGGTCATGGAAGGGATACCCATCTATACCTGGGAGCGAGAGGGGAATGTGGTAGCACCCACCATTCTGTCGCCCACTCCCATGGAAGCCTCCGAGGTCGAGTCTCCTCTTTTCTGCACACACCCTAATCTTGCCGAAAAACCCTCGGGAGAACGGCCCCGGAAGCCATCTGCCTCAACGAAGTAGATTAGCTGCTATGGAGATTTACCTTAGTTCTGTGGCACGTGTCCTTGCATTTCTCCAAAATGTTGTACCCTTCTGTTGTACTTTGAAGTATTGTGTTTATCTTGCAACCTTATGAAGTTGTGTGCGGTCTTCTGAAAAAGCATATCATTTCCTTACAATAATTATGTCTATGCGCCTTTAATATCTTGCTAACCATAATTAGTCAAGATTGCTAGGTAGTTGATTTAGTTCTAGGTAGCGGTATAATTTTTCCGTATAGTTTAGAACTGTGGGAGATGACCGTTGCCATCCTCTTTTCCTCTACAAATTGATGCCCTGGGCTCTCGCTTTCATGACCGTACTAGACCCCCTCCTTCCTTTTTTTCCCCAGTCACCCACGCGCCTCCATGTCGTGCGCGACCCCCGTCCACTCCCTCTCCTTTTTCTCGCTTAGGCTTGAGTGCGGAGTGCACTATGGCCGATGGCCACCCCACCACCTCCGATTCCTTAGATCTGCTATAAAACATAACCCCGAGTCCCTCCCTTCACCACCCAACACTCCCAATCCTCAACTCCAAAAATCATTGAGCAAATCTCCTCTCCGATGAAGCTCGCTAGATCCACGGAGGAGCTAGCTAGAGAAAAAAGATTTCTGACCCGGTGTTGAGAGTTCAAGCCTAACCCGTGGAGTCGGATCGTCCGAGATCACCGAGTGCATGACAAAGCAAAGGATCCGATCCGCATCTCCGGAGGTTGAGTCTAGCCTTAGTGTTTACAATGATTCCCTTTCCACTTGCTTGCTTCGGATATGTTGGACGTACGCCATGTTCGGATTATCATTATCTTGTTGTTCCTTCATTGTTCCGCCTAGCTCGGCTACTTGATTGAGTGGTTAGAAGTGCCGAGGTGCTTTGATCATGTAATCTCCATGCAATTTCAGATTTATGTAATGTAATCGTGTTTCCATTCTCTTTAACCGCTTTGAATTTCGAGATGAGATTGTTTTTAAGTGGGCAGGCTGTAACACCCTCGGCATTATACATTTAACGACTTGTTTGAACACGTATTGAGCATTGTGTTTATATGTTAATGCGTGCGATGAAGTGTGGGAAGAATTTTTAGTAACCTAAGAAGACTAAACCTAAGAGCAAACAGCTACTTGTGCATAAAATCAAACAGCGGCGGACAAAAATGACTCAATATCGTATAAGAACGAGGAAACTTCCAATGGAAGTGCGGTAGGCACTTGTACCTTTAAATAGTATAGGATGGAGTTTATTTTAAAAAAAAAATATTTTTATGTTCATGAGTACCGAGGTAAATATTTAAAATGTTATAGCATATAGTCCAAGGATAAACATAATAATTATTTCACCTCTGGTTCTGTTCAATTGGTACCACCATGTTCGCTATACTGATTTACTAAAAAATGATAGACAAGAAGGTATATTTGTCCATATGTACAGTTTAACTTTAGGAGAGCTTATGAATTTCAGGCTGCAAACAACATTTATTTAAGCGTAGAAAATAAAAGTATTCCAACGTGGATTTAGTTATATGTAGCTCATGAATTTGCATTGCTGAACATGAAGCACATGACTATGCATGTGCGTAGTTCGTGATCTGTTCCGTAGGCCAGCAAATTAAATTAGCACTGTGGGAAGAGCAAACACTGCAACAAGAGTACCTATATGTATGATATGCACACGCATCTGGCGGCGCAACTTGGAGGATCTCGAGCAATTGTATAGGTAAGGAATACAGCTGAGTTCGAGCATTTTCTAAGTTTCTTTATTGTGAGATCGTGGCGGTGCAGCCAAAAAAGAAATTCAACCCGATTAATTGCACCAACTTCGTCCCTTCTCACACCGGTCCAACCCACAGAATGCACAAAGATTGCATGTGAAAGTCGTGGATCTTGCATACGCCGCTGCTATCAACTACCCTTTCTACCTCGCCAAACCATCAAAACACCCCACTATCAACATTAAATCACCTATATAAATTCTTTATTCAATTGCTAGCCCATTTCAACAATCTAAATAGAAGCCTATGATGAGGGCTACAAGCTAAAGACTGTCGAAGAAAACATCAAGAAGAAACCAGGCGTTGTCGGAAGTAAGAAGTTGAAACTCTCAAGTTGTGATAGGATAAAGAAGAAATCGCTATAATCATCATCTCCATCTTGATAACCCTACGGTGGCATTGACAATATTATATATCTATGTAATGCACCCATTACCACATGGAAAGAAATCACAGGTTTGCTTTCATGCTCAATCCAGCAGTCGGGCCAGGTGGGGACAATTAAGGAACAAGAAAATGAGTATCCAGAACATGGTGTACGTCCAATAGATCCAAAAACAAATGAGTAAAAGGTAGGTCATCGTGAACCCTAAGGCTACAAACTTGCTAAGGACAGGCTCGACCTCCGGGATGCAAAATAGGTCTTCTTTCGTCAAACAATCTCTAAGCTGGCGATCTAGATCTGCAAGGTAGGCTTGAACTTGCAAAGACGGCGCCCGCAACTCTTCCTCCCTAGCTTGGCTATTTCGGGGGATTAGCCTAGCTTCCCCGTGGGAGAAGAGATTGGCTTCACAATTTTTTTGTTTAGGACTTGGGGAGCCGGGGTGGTGAAAGAAAGGGACTCAGGGTTGCGTCTCTTGCTTGACGAAGGAGACAGAGGTGGTGGGATGGAGCACCGAGGAAGGGGAGGCTAAGTGCGAGGGGGCAGAGGCAGGTCACGAGGTGGGGCGATTATCGGCCATGGTGCGCCTCGCACTCGTTTGGGAGAGGGGAAAAGGAGAGGGGGCATAGGATTCTATATGTACGCCGTGCTCATAGTGCACCGGGGGTTCCAAATAATAGCACCTTGTCCATGCATTCGAATGCCAGGTTCGCCTAATATGCCATCTAACACAGGAGGGAAAACTAGATTTATATTTGGCCCAACCGGTAGCATAATACTTTTATTAATCACCGAAGAAACAGTACGACCCCAAGTGGCATTTCGACCCGGCTATAACTTAACACCAAAGCAATTAATAGCCTACATGCTAGTACCTATTATCCCTGATTAGCAATCAATGGAGGCAAGGAACTGGGAGGAAACCAGCGCCGCTCAATTTAGACGGCGGCGCCAAGGCCTATCGACATGGAGGTCGCACTAACAAGAATGAGGATCCGGGATCCTGCATCGACGGAGAGCGAGGGCAAGAGGCGGTGGGAAGGGGGGCATACGAGCGCATACCACGAAGGGCGGCGGCGATGGGAAACGGAAGGACGCCGGGCCGTAAGGGTGGACTCGAACAGCACGGCGCCGACCTGCACCGGACGCCGCCTCATCCAACCATGTCGTGGGCTCATTATGCGGGAAGGCTGCCAGCCGGATCCGTGGAGGCGGACTGTGTAGCGGCACGGCTTCAGGCCAGGCCCAGCGCCGCCTCCTCCGACCATGTCTCGACCCCCCGGTATGCGATGGGCGCGAATCGCGGGTCGTCGGCGGCGAGATCTCACCGGCGACGCCACTACTACAACCGTTCCCCTTGCCTACTCGAAGTCCGAGAGGGCTAAAAGGCTTGGGACAGACCAGCGAGAGACGGATATAGGAACGTCGTTCGGATGAGGAAGTCAAGCACGGGCAAGGAGGATTCGATCGATTTGGAAATTTGGGTCGGGTAGGGTGCCGAGCTGGCCTGGTCCACGTGAGTAATCGGTGTGTGTGCGTGTGTGGCGTGGGGTTGTTTCTCGTTTCATGGAGCACAACAGAAGCACTTGGCGCTACAAAGTAACCACGGATTCTTCTCGGAAACATACAGCATATATGAAACATATAGCGTCCCTAATAATAAAGATATAAAATATATCCAGTCAAATATACTTCAACCAAACTCACCTAGTGCTGCAGCCGCTCCCTTGCCACGCCGCCTCTTTCTAGACCGGCTAGTAGAAGGCACCTGTTCCATAAGCCATTCGTATACGTGTACCTAGGAAGCCACAGCAAGAGCAAAGAAATAAACATCTAAATCTAACACTGTTTTTTTGTTTCCTATCCGAAAAGCTACCTCTAAAGGAAAAACATCTCTCATCACATCTACCCTCCACTGCACACATGGAAGGCCAAAAATAGGATTTAAAAGAAATACTCCAAAAGAAAATCGGCACATATTGATTGAGTGTGGAAGCCCGAAGGCACATCGTTTCCATATAAAAACAATCAATCACGCACCGTGATCTATTAGCGATCAAACGCTAGCCAGTAGAGACTTTTGTAGGCTGTCAATACGCAGAAATAGGCTAGTGCCGCAGTATGGCCAATGGTGATGTGGCTGGTTGTGGTAGTGATGAACGGTGGCCAAGGAGACCTCTATAAATAGGAAGGCACATGCACCGTGTACACAGGCAACTCAGCATGACCAAAAAATACGGAGGACAAAGCAGAAATAAATGTAAGCATAGGAACATGACAGAGCTTTAATGGCGAAATTTCACCACATCAGGATTCATCACACCATGAATGAACAAGGACAAATATCTGCTACCTGGCTGGCATATCAAATAGCATACTGCCTCCGTTCCACAAATAAAAGCATTTTTTGATCTCTACGGTTTGTATTCGACGTCTTATTCAAAATTTTTACTAAATTGTATTTATTTTATTATGACTCATTTTATCATTAGAGATATTTTTTGTGTAATAATCAATTTTATGTGAAAAATCTCGGGGCACGAAATCTCTTAATTTAGTTTTTTAACTAAAGTATGTGAAAAATCCTAGGGACACGAAACCCCTAAAGGACAATTATTTTGGGAGAGAGGGGCACCAATGATAGCAAATAAATATATTTTGCATCCGTTCCACAAATAAAAGCATTTTTTTTGATCTCTACGGTTTGTATTCTAATCGTTCGTCTTACTCAAAATTTTTACTAAATTGTATTTATTTTATAATGACTTATTTTATCATTAGAGATATTTTTGTGTAATAATCAATTTTATGTGAAAAAATCTCGGGGGCACGAAATCTCTTAATTTAGTTTTTTAACTAAAGTATGTGAAAAGTCCTAGGGACACGAAACCCCTAAAGGACGCTTATTTTAGAAGAGAGGGAGCACCAATGATAGCAAATAAATGTATTTTGGTACCGAGGGAGGACGAAGAAGAGCAAATAAATGTTGCATGGACAAGTGACTGGTGGGTGTCTTTGCATTGATGCACCACGTGCATAGCAATTTGCAGACATGGGTGTACAGAGTATGCATTGAATGAAGTGGAGTAAATGGATTAATACTATAGTCTTAAATGTGGGGATCTGTTTTCAAATTTCTTGAGTGAATTTTTGCGTGTAAATATCTTTTGTTTATTTATGTATGCACTTGCTTACTGATGGTAAAGAGTACTGTCTTGTATAAAGTGTCATCTCATTAACTACACAAAGCTAGTTTCTCCGTCCTAAAATAATCGTCATTTTTATTTCTTGATAAACAACTCTGGCTAAATATATTTTAAAAATATTAATATTTATAGTACATAATTGTTATAACTAGAAAGATCTTTAAATTTAGTTTTTTAAACTAATTTATGTGAAAAATCTCGAGGCACGAAATCTCTTAATTTAGTTTTTTAAGTAAATTATGTGAAAATCCCGGGTCACGAAACCCCTAAAGGGCATTATTTTGGGAAAGAGGGGGCACCAATGATAGCAAATAAATGTATTTTTGGTACCGATGGAGGACGAAGAAGAGCAAATAAATGTTGCATGGACAAGTGACCAGTGGGTGTCTTTGCATTGATGCACCACGTGCATAGCAATTTGCAGACATGGGTGTACGAGCATGCATCAAATGAAGTGGAGTAAATGGATTAATACTATAGTCTTAAATGTGGGGATCTGTTTTCAAATTTACTGAGTGAATTTCTACGTGTAAATATCTTTTGTTCATTTATCTATGCACTTGCTTACTGATAGTAAATTCTTGTATGTAAAGAGAAAAAAGGTCATTGCAGGTCCTGGACGTGGCGTCCTATATACAATTTCACCGGTAATAAATTTCTGCGTCTACATACTTGTTCATTTATTTGTTCACTTGCTCCATTCAATGCCAACAAACTGAATGCATGGTTTTCGTAAAAGGAGAAGGCACATTGATGTAAATCCCTATGGTAACTTGTTGCATGGAAAGGACACTCACGGTTTTTTAGACGGTATTTTCACGCATGCTCATTCAATTCTCTTTTCGCTTGATTGAGATCCAATGGCACCTGAAAATGCGAAGATTGATCTATATTCATCCTACGGATACGAAAAATAAAGACAACGTGAATATGTCGGGAGGCTGTGACTAAATATGTTTAAAAAAAATATTAATAGCTGCAGAATAAAATTATTATAACTAGAAAGATCTTTAAATTTATTTTTTTAAATAATTTATATGGAAAACCTTAGAGTACGAAATCTTTAATTTAGCTTTTAAACTAATTTATAAGCAAAACCTTGGGAGATAAAACCCGAAAAGGACAATTATTCTAGAAGAGAGGGAGCACCAATGTAGCAAATAAATGTATTTTGGGACTCGGGGAGGACGAAAAGAGGGCAATTTATGTTGCATGGACAAGTGACCGGTGGTGGTGCTGCATTGATGCATTGCATGAGCAACCTACAGACATGGATGTACAGGGCACGCATTAAAGGAAGTGGAGTAAATGATGACAAGCTCACATGATTTGTTATGTCACCTCTAGGTCTATGTGTGCAGCGTATGAAGGCCCAGGAAGCTAGTAGGACAACACGAGGATAAATGATTCATCCGCATTCATCCAACGATGAGGGCTTCATTGAATGCAACCACTGGCTACAGTCTATCTATGGCATGCATGCAAAGATATTGGCTGAGGTACTACTACATCTGGATCGTCGAATTTCTATCTAACGCACTACCTAAATGAAGCTTACGTGGACACTCCCTGAGCCCGCCTAGACGGCGTGCCTTCATGTTTTAATGTGCTAATGTCAGTGCTAAAGAAAATGGTGGGCATAAGTACGAAACAGTATACGTCACAGGATTTGAGTGGTGACTGGTGGTGAGCATTACTACGTTCTAACTTCTAAATGGACTTATCGATCTTTGGTGGTCACCCAACTTCTTCCAAAAAAAGATCAAACTCTATTTTTTTAGAATCATAGGGATCGCACTCATTCGCTCTGAAATACAAGTTGTCCCATTACCATCAGTTTTTATAGCAGTCTGAAAAAACAGTTTTTCCTTCAGTATTTGCAATTAGTAGTTGGTTTAATTCTCTACTAGTAACACAGTAGTTAAAAAAGGCATAGTATATGCATGTTCTGGATTTCGGTCGGACCTATTATAGAAGTTTTGTGCACGATAGTGAACTAGGTTTAAAAGGAAATCACATGTGGATGAGGTTAATAAATCCAAAATACCTTACATTTTTTGAGATTTTTCCAACCTTTAATAACTTTTATTTAAGACAAGATAGTGTATTTAGATTTTAGAGTAATCTTAAGAAAAGTGGTTTTCTGATTAAGAGAATGAAATACATGTACTAACATACACATGTTTTTCGTGAGGCTACTCTATTCGTTTCAGCTTATTACTCGATTTGTTAGTCGTTGGAAAAGTGTTTTTCTCGAAAAAAAACACCCATTTCAGTTTATCAACTGGCTTATACGTCGCATTAAAATCCAACAATTTGTTGAAAGCACGATGCATGGAGTTGTGTGAAAGTGTAATATGAAGGAGGAATGAACATAGTGTAAGTGTTAGATGGATGGAAAGGAGGCCTATGGATGCTTTAAAATTAATGTTGATGGTGTATGTAATGTTGTTTGAGGTATCATAGTCATTTTATGAGATTGAACCGAAATAGTGGAGCTAACGGTTGTTTGGCAAGCCAGCTTCCATGCTCAAGATGTTGAGAAAGTCGAAGCTATGGTGTCTTGGGAGGACTTACGTCTTAGGGCAGAGTCCAGAGTGGTGCAGGAGAAAATCTATACTTGAATCAGAGATTGAGTATGTATGTAATTACCATAGAGACTTCTCATAATTCTATGATATTCACATTATCGACATGTATTGAGTTGGATTAGAGTGAAGACTAGTCTAGTTTTATTTCAACCTAGTCTATGTTAGCACATGTGGATTTATTGATTTAGGGTAAATACATGGACATATAAACAAGTACTAAATATAAACACTCTATACTCACCTCATTAAACAAAATTTATCAGATTTTTTGACAAATTCCAAGCTGTATGTGTGTTTTTTTTTTCGTGAATAGCTGTGTTTTTTATCTATATCTATACCTATTAATAAAGAGGCAAAACTTTCAGCCAAATTTTTTTGTTCAAAGCTTTTTTTTTTCGTCCAAAGAACTTTTTTTGGTCCGGCTAACAAATCCGTATCCTTTTTCCCGTCCGTTCTCCTTTCCTTCCCTCCAGAGTCAACTAATGTCTTTTCGTCGGATTCCTATAATTTTGTCCTTAAATCTTGCAAATCGTTCGTCTATACTACTCCATACTCATATTAGTTGACGTTTTGGACAAGGTTTGGGTCAAACATTGAGAACATAAACTAGCAATAACTTTTAAAATATTTAGTTTGAAAAGGTAAAACTTATATGTATAGATTCACCTTGAAGCCTACTTTTTATAAAAGTAATTTTATTTTTAATTTTTCTTATATATTTCAATAAAAACCGATGGATAAAGTTAGATCTTGAAGACCGTGTCCTTGTCCAAAACATCAACTAATATGAATATGGAGGGAGTATTCCGTAAAAAAAATATCCAAATAATAAATCTATATCTATATCTTGGCGATCATAGGCGGCGGCGTCCACTGGCTCATGCACGTTCGCGGCACTAGCTTGCTTGTTGAGCGACAACAACCAGTGGAAGAGTATGGCATACAACTTGAACATGGCTGGCCGCCATGGGCTCGAACACTACTCGGTCGACATCTCCAAGGATGCCAAAGACGCTGAGAGGTTCTAGATCGTCATCGTCCCGCCTAGCGTCGCCGCCATACGGGAAGCCGAGCTTTGTCACCATGCCGACGACGCTGCAGGCGGGCGAGCCCGAATTGGCCCGGTGGCCGACGGTGCCCGCATGCGATTGGCATGAACACGGTCTCACCCCCGCTTCGATGCGCGCGGATCTCGTGGAAGCCCACGCACACGGTGAGCCCCGGCACCCCCTCGCGGTGGTGGGAGATCTTGACGAGGAACTTGGTGGCCGGCGGCGTCACGACGCTCTCCCAGCCGGTGAGGCCCCAGATGAGGTCCAGGGGGGGCGAGGCGCAGTCGGAGGAGTCAAGCACGCGCCGACGCCGCAGAGTGAAGGCCTCGCCCGAGACGAAGGCCTTCGTGTAGGATTCCCACAGCGATTTAGCGAACCTAACGGAGGTGGCGTGAGCCGATGGAAGATAGAATCCCAAGCGATTAGTCATAGGACAAGGCATAGGGGCAGGATTTTTTTGCGGGATTTTGCAAGCACGCAAGCGTCCACACATGCTAGCAGGTTGGACTGTGTCGATCCGCAATGAAAAAGCAAGCGAGACCGCGGTTGTCCAGTGGGCTTGTTTTGCGAGGCGGGCTATGTGGGCTTGCGAGACAAACTGCGCCGCTTGCATCCCTACGGCATGTGGAGATTGGACGTGATGGTGGAGTAGAGGCCCTTTGGGGGACTGAATCCATGGATGGACATAGATCATAGGCTCCAGTGGAGAGCTTCGGCGATTAGAGGGCGTGGCTCGGTGTTCTTGGTATTTGTCTATTTGATGGTGTCTTGGTTGTGATCGACACGAAGACTATGGCAACATCGTGGGAAGTCGACCTCGCGTCTCAACTACATCCGATTTTGTTGGTCCGCAAATTCCATCCGCTTTTCTTTCTTCTTTTTATTCTTTTGCAAATTCCATCTATTTCCTTTTTTTTTTGTTTGGATTTTTTTTCCAGTCCGTCCGTCCATGCGCTCAGGTGAGGTTTGTTTTTTCACAAAGTAAAAAAAATATATTATAGCTAAGTAAACAAAGATTTCAATTGTGTCGATATAACTTTAATTAGAAACAAAACTTATTTTTGTTAAAACCTAGACTAGATTCAGTGTAAATAAATGTATCGGCTCCCTACAATCTGCGATTGGGGCCAACTCTTGTTGATTTTAATTAGAGATTAAAATTACAGATTTTTAAGGTCTTAAAAGATCATAGAACTCAATATTTAACTATAGCAACATACAAATAATTGCAATTAAAGTTATGATATATTTACGTTCGAAATATCTATGTGGTTTATCATAGAAGTAAAAAACATAAGTTTGTATTTTATAATTCGATATAGGATAGGGGTCAATAGTACATTTATATATTATTGTCAAACTAACTTATATTATGGATGTCATAGTCATTATAAATAAATCATATAAAATTTCAATTTATACGATAAAATAACAATAGATAATATGAATCAATACTATTGTAATTTTTATAAATATTTATTTTTTCCATTGCAACGCACGGACCTGACACAAGAGAGAGAAGCAACGGGTGCGTTCACCTAACCCGAGAATTCGCACGACGACCTGACCGTCCGAAACGAGAACGCTCAGGACCCGTGCCCCACGCGTACTCCTCACCGGAACGATGCAAAAGATCCAACGGCACATACAACCCTTCCGTCTCCGCATCCTAGATTAGGGCACCCAAACCCCGAGCCGTCGTTCCCAATCCGCGGGCAGCCAAGCCCAAACCCTCCTCCCTCCCGACGGGCGACTGGCAATGGCGGCCGCGACAGAGAAGACGGCTGAGGACATCCGCCGCGAGCTGCAGGAGCTCCAGCGCCAGCACCGCGAGGTACATCTCCTCCTTTGTCCGGCGCATCTCGAAGCCCCGAGTCTTCCCGGGCCGTCTGCCCTGACCCCCTTCTCGTCCCCCCCTCGCAGATCACCGAGCGCCTGCGCGACCCCGTGGCCTTCGCCGCGGCGCCCCCGGCACTGGTCCTGGACCCGGGGGCCCCGCCCGCTCCGCGGCTTCGTGAGACCCGTATGCTTCTCACCTGCACTTCCTCCACGCCCCCATCGTTTTGCTTAATCTAGTCGTGTGCCTGTAACACTTCTTTTTTCATCAATGTTTGTGATGTAGCCTGTGGGTGCCGAATCGGGGGATCAGCCTCCGCAGAAGCGTCGGCTTCTATCGGCCGTTGTTAAGGTATCGTCTTTTTATTGTTTTATTAATCTAATCTCGGTTCTGTTTGCACAATTTGTAAATGGTGTGTTTGTTGAATTGAAACCCTAAAATTATGTCTCGTTGCTTGAATTTGCAATTGGAGGTGGATGGAGCTGAAAATAATGAGGAAGGCACAAAGGATGCAGATGCGGAGGGACATGAGCCTGGTTCAGGTGCCACTGAAGGCAGTGACAGGAGAGGTTTCCAGAATGGCGGGTTCAGAAGGGATGGTAACCTGCGGATGCAGAGGAGGGTGGTGAGTACTGATTAGAGCACAGCGTGGATGTATTGTGTTTTTGCTATTTGTTGGGTATTATATGTGCTTTTGTGGAGCTTACCTTGTTTCGTTTGATTATAGGACTATAATTCGCTCCCAGAGCCAGCTCCAAGGGAGCTTCCCAAGAATGAGGATCCAAATTTGGTGAGAAGGAATAAGAGGATGCTGGGGCAGCTTCTTGTCGGTACATTAGAGGTAAAGCAATTCTGTACATAATGATGAATCCGTAGTACGGCAAGAATACATATTGACTTAATGTGGTAGTTCGTTTCTATTTCTGTTTCCAGTATTCCATAAAAAGAGAAGCTGATTAGCTTTAACATGGTCTGTGTTAACAAACCTGCCATCTGGGTATTGACTTAACAAAATACTAGATCCATCTAGTCTCTTCTTCCTGCAATGTTACATTTGTTCCTGCGTGTTTGAGTGCCAATGATATGTTCTTATTCCAATCTAAGGAACTTTGCATTTACATGTCGCTACCGAATTATTTTATATAGCACAGCTGGCCCATTTTCCACGATTGCCAATTGGATGTGCGTGTGCCAGTGACATTGCTTGCACAACTATCTGGGTGTGTACACTGTTTATGAAAATTTTCTAAATCTTATTCTACTCATGCTTTCAATGCAGAAATTTCAACAAGAGGATAAAAAGTTATCCAACTCCGAGGCTTTCCTGCGCAGATCAGAGACTCAGCGAAAGGTTTGTTCACTTTTCCCATTCATATGCCATATATCAACACTAATGACTGATATTCAGTAGGGGCTACTTCTACCATGTAATACGTTTAGTATTGATTTTTGTATGTGCATAATCTATGATGACACATTTGGTGTTCCTATGGGCACAGCTCCTACTTGTGAAATGTTGTATAGAGTGCATCTGGTATTTGTTTCTGAAGGAAGAAAAATTATTTGTAACACGTACAATATATTGTCGGTTTTGATGTTGAAATTCATTTGTGCTATGGAATAACAAAGTTCCATCTAGTTAAAGAATGGAAACTTGATGTTCTGCATGCTTGCATACTTGGGGTATACTTGGGACAATGCATCATGGGAACAATCTTTAATAATTGTGATTGTAGCTACATAGAGAGCACACAGCCAGATGATCTTTAGTATTTGCAAGGAATTCTGTGTTTTCTTCAAGCTATCGCATCTCACATATGTAACTGGATGTTATAGAGATTTGTGACTATTTGGATTACTAAAATCCATTTAAACATACCATGAATATTGAAACAATTGATTGGTTTTAGGCTGAGCAAAAGGTTCGTGAAGAAAGTGAAAGGCTACGACAACAGGAACGTGAGCAAATTGCAGAGAAGCGTAAGCGTGATATGGTAAGTTCAGGGCTTGTATTCATCTGTTACAACTACACATTTCAATTGATATTTACATTGTAATCATTCAATCTTGCTTTTTTTTAGACGCTTCGTGCTCGTGTAGCTGCTAAGGCAGAAGAAAAGAGGTTGGAGCTGTTGTACATTCAGTGGACTGAGCATCATAAAAAGCTGTCCAATTTCCTAAGGTAACTTTGCTGCTTTGCATCATTCTTCACTTTGACTTTAGATCCGAAAATTGGTATCCTCATTTTCTTCACTTAAGCTGTTTCACATGTTTATGTAGTTATTCTACTTTCTTGTTTGATGGATCTGTTATTTTCTGCATTCTGCAGGTTATTTTTATTTCTGGTCCAAAAGTGTCCATATTGACAATTTAATTGAGGGAAGATACGTTCTAATTGTATGCAGACTTGATGTTTGATGACTATAGTGTATCTATTTACCTTGTATACTGAGGAACAATATTTGTTCCATGTTTGACTCTATCTCATTATTCCCTTGTGTTTGGCAGGACAAAAGCTGAACCGCCTATTTACTACATGCCAACTAAACCAATCATTGATGATCCAGCTGTTGTTGAGCAGAACAAGGAAAAGGTATATCCTAGTATCCTACTCAAGAAGATTAACTTGTGCATACTCATGTGCTTGTTCCTGTTTCATGAACCATTGCTTTGTGGGTGAATCTAACTTGTGAAAAACACTACAGGTATTCGAAGAATGGAAATCTATGCGCAGGGCTGAGCTGACTCAGTTCCAAAAGCAAGTTGAGGAGCAATATCTCTCAAATGTGGAGAGGCAGCTGGAGAGGATCCAGAATGCCCGGAATGCTCGGAAGGCGAACGGGCCTGCTAACATGCAAGAAATGGACAAGGAGCTGGACACACACAGGGCAGAGCATGGTCCGAAGACTCGGCGAGTTCCTGAGGAGGGCGGCAATGACGATGATGAAGATGCAGAGGACATGGCTGCGGAAGACGAGCTGATGGATGAAGTTCTGGGCATCAACGATGGGATCAACGAGGACCCATCCAAGCCGTCTGAAGAAGCTGCTACTGAAGGTGGTGAGCCTGCACCTGAGGAAGCACAATAGGATTCTTTGTGCACACAAGCTGGGCACGTAGGCATACCATTCCGTATGTTTATTTGCCGTCTTGTCGAGTACTGCTTGTGCGTGTATTTTTTATTTTGTTACGAGTTCCCCTCTGGTTGTGCCATGTGTTTTGATATTGCTGTTTTGTCTGTTTGATGTAGAGTACATATGACTGTCGATTATTATATCTTATGATTGTTATAAACACTATACTTGTTGCCCTGATTTTGTTATTGGTGGCGTCAGACGTTTATTGCCAACATGTTCTGTTCTAAACCACCCCGTGCTGCTGCCACTCGCTCTCGCGACTTCATGTTTTCACTCTTGAATCGCCACTTAAGGGCTCTGTTGTGACATGCTCGTGGGTTGTGCTAATGCACAATTTGGGCAGCTACCGTCAGATGACAGACCTGTTCGGCAGCCATTGCTGCAGCAGCTAACGCAACCAATGCTGCAAAACTCGCCCCCACACCAATTGCATTCTACCACTGCTGGAATGCTGGATTCATTTCTGTTGGGCCAGTCGTATAGTGGGTTCTTTGGTTTTATGTCCTAGCTTTCAGACTCATTTTAAAATGAGTGTGGTTTCACTCTCATATATGCTGTAAATAGTGTAAAAAAGTTTTATCTTCATAAGACTTTCATCCCCTTTCTTTATTTATTTATAATATAATATATGATATATCAGCTTATTTAATGATTACAAATCTTCTATAAAACACCCACTATCCTTAGCACCCGCCTCCAACACCATCGTTGGTCATCCTTTGCCCACTCGCAGCCTTTAGTATACGTAGTATTGGAGTATAAAATGAGAGTCTGGAGTATAAGTACACATTCAATCTCCGAAAGCTGTTCTTCTCTATTGAATCTACCATCGACCGGGAACTCTTATTTTTCACTTGCCTGGAGTATACGTAGTATTTAGACGCCTTCGATAGTATCAATAAATGCGTCGTACAACATGAATGCTGAATGTGTGTTCCTCAGTGGTAACTGAAACACCGCGTGTATGGCCATCCTAAAATTATGTGCAATCGATTTGCAACGTTTTGCCGACAGAGGTGGACGACCGCTTGACAACCAGAATCAAAGAAACAAGACATCCCAGGGAAATAACAAAATAACACTTGGAGCTGCACAGAAGCCGTGCTGAATAATTGAGAACATGATAACTTTTTATAAGAAAAAAATAAGCGCAGCAGCACTATGTTACTGTTTATTCTTTCTACTCAGTCTTGTTCAGGGAAAACACTCTCAAGGAATTTTACAAATCGTTTTGAATACGATTTCGGATCAACAGCTGATATTGAAAGGGGATCAAACTTGAGTGATTTGACTGCATGCTCGACCCTTTTTGACATATTGTACTCCTGCAATATATCTATAATACCAAGGTAAAGAACCACATCGTACTCCTCAATGTTATTTGAGTTTTCAAGTTCCGTGTTCATGTCCTTATGCACTTTCCGAGCTCGAGCTGGCATATTCACTCCTAATTGCACACGGAACCTGAAAGCACGATAGAGTACACATAAATCAACAACATAATTCATCTTGTTTAAGGATAATAATTAAAATTCACATGCCCAGATGCAAGAATGCAGAATTCATCTTCCTTAGGGCTAAAATTACCTGAGTATATTTGACCATCATATTTTAAACATTTAAAGAGTGACTAGCCATTAAATTTTATGAGTTAAGGGATGGTCTAAGACAGCTACAGAGAAAAGAGTTACCTAAGGAAATGAGAACACCATAACATTTTAAAAGAAGTCACAAATTAGGGGGGGGAGGAGGTATTAAACCCCAGGAGACTCCCAATTTAATATGGTATGTCCGTATGTGTTCATCTTGTGTGAAGCTGGATCATCGAATGTTTTGGCTAAGTGAAGAAAATGTACCGTCCGGTGCCAGGCAAGACAAGATCGACTTCTTCAAAACCAGCTTCCGATGCTCTAACCATACTCCCTCTTATGTGGGAACCACCAACTGTAGTGCCTGGCTCATGAGCAACAAGCAAAAACCCCTTCCAGGAACTTTTTTTCCTCATATTGCAACAGATCACTATCTGGGCAAGGCAAAAAAGAAGCAGTTTATTACTAGGTGACAAAGTAAAATGCTGAAGGTAAGCAACCAGTTATTCAATAACCAGTTGTTGACAGAATAGAACTAACAACATAGCATAAATAAAAGAGGGGGTGGGTAGGTAGTTTCTAGAGCTTGGATGAACCAGTTTTTCTTGTCAATTCTGATATATATTTCACTCTTACATTGCATGACCTATATTTTTGTTGTGACCTTTTTTTTTTTTTTTTTTTTTTGCCAATTTTGGATCAGCTGCATAAGTTGGCTGTGATACCAGTTTCAAATTATCGAGTAAGATTTTTAGCAGTGTGAATAGCACTGATACTTAAGGTGGTCCTGTTTTTATAATATCATGGTCATAGCAGTAATATTTTGTCATTTGTCATGACGTGTTCAGTTAAGAGAAAAAAACGAAACCAGCTTAAGATTGGGTACATGCAATGTTACAATGGATTATAGTATACCTGGAATTCCACATCTTTCAAGACTGCTCTGATGTGATGAGGATGTCTTCAGGTGATTGGGAGCTCTAAAATGGATCCCCAAGAGCATGCTATAATCAATGATAGACTGGGATTCCAGGAACATACAGTCAAGTGATATTTGCCTAAAAATGGTCCACATAAACGTTTAGAAGCCATCACTTATGAAACCATACGAGAGTATAAACATTTGATAGGCACCAATCTTAGACAGGCACTGATCTTAGACTAAATTAAAAATCTACTTTCTAGAGTTTGTATTATTATTATCATTACTTTCTTGTATTTTTACTTTGAGAGCGCTTGTGACTAACTACTTTCTGTAAAAAAAAAAGTAGTCAGACACTGAAGACTAGTAGAAATACAAGTGTATACTTCCAGAAGACTATTAAGGTGTTTAGAGAAAAAAAAGGAAACAGTTGATCATCAGCTTACCTGAAAAGTGCGTCCCGCCACGGTTTATCCACATGAAAAACATATGATAGGTCAAGGTCCTTCAGTGTTGTGTTCTCATTTATATTTTGCTTTTTTGTTGACCGGCCTTGTGTAGAACCCTTCAAGTCATACTTACGATGAATTCGCAGCTCAGTGCAAAACATATTCCCCATCACAACAAAGCGAACCTGTACAAAGCCATAAAAAACTATCACATATGACATGCATTCACAGTCTAATAAAAGTAATGCAACAAGGATGTGATTGTGCACCTTCTTCCCGCCTTTTAGAGTAATCCTGTGCACGCCAAAAAATTTTGTAATGAGCGTATTATCATAAGCTCTGACATGATTGTAATATTTTGGAAGCATCTTCAACAGTATCTGCAGCATGTATTACATCAAACCAATCTGAAGTAGGCATAACTTATCACTCAACAACGATATAAATTGTTTTTATCCTATGATTTCCCCCCTATGAATGTTAACCAATATTAGGATCATAAATCTTATGCCCAACACATTTTTCCTGTCCGTAAGTATATAATTCATCCACATAATAAGAGCAAGTAAAACACACATTCATAAAATGCCCTTGAGGTGATACCTTCAGCTCAGCTTTTCTCAAGGTTTTTATGACAAAACGTTCATCCTGTGAAAGATAGAAAATACTGCCACTTTTCCCGGGTGAAGAAAGCTCTTTCAGACTGTCGTCACCACATATGGACATCATGTAATCTGCAGCATCAATGTGGAACATTTCTCGAAGGTTCCTGAAATTTATGAGTCAATTAGCTACGACAAAAAGACAAATAAAAGAATCTGGAAAAAAAATCCAAACTGGTGGGAATTCCTCTACAATCTGTATGATCTCTTATTAACTATTGAGCTAAAACCAATTAAACAGTATTTAAATAGGAAAACATAGTAAAAACCGATTGGCAGACTGATGCTAAAACTGATTCAGAGGTGATAATAAGATTCTTGCTAGTTTCTATTTCATTCTGAGATCCAGCCACTTCGCATTCATTTAGTTGATACTTGATATCTTCTATAGTTAATTAGATGGGTGAATCATAATAGACCAACATAGTTAATTATAAATAGATAAACCATAGCTTTAATATTGAATCACATTCAGCACTAACAGAACAATATGCATTCGAGAAAAAACAACAGAAAAGTATGAAAATGCTTGATTCTTAATACAACTAGCAATCAGGAAAGAGATATACCGAAAAACCATAGGACAATAATCCTTCCAAAAGAAATTGACAGAGCAGTGTGGAGGGGTATATTGTGAGCCTTCAGTAGGGAAGTACATTCTTATCCGTGCTCGAGGTCCAAAATCATTTGAACGGACTTCACGCAAAGGCACAGGGGTGATTTTACCTACTGTGTACCTGGATAGCAATTATTACAGGACGGTTAGAAAGGACTGTGCAAATGTTCAAAAAAAGAAAGGACTGCATACCTGAATAGCAATAGGGAACTAGGTACCGAAGTGTGGATATTCACTAGATTAATTTACTGAGGCATGCCATGTTTGAATTTAGTATAATTATTATACAATTCCCTAAATAGATATCATAGGGACAAACAAACAATATAGTAAATATAGTAAATTTAGGAATATAAGGGTGTGTGCAACCCATGCCGCAAAGAGGATGCAAGTATCGTTAGCCACTCAAAACCATGATGTATACCATTGTAGGCAGAGGAGCTAAGAATTGGTTTGGTTGGGAAAGAAAAGTTTCGGAAACCAAAGCAATCCAGGATTAGCTCCAAGAGTATAAGGAAGAAAAGAAGTACCACCTCTGTCTCATGCTGGGCACATGATGAACGTGCTGAGGGTTGTTGTGAGGAAACCTATTATTTGATTTAGTATGGGAACTATCACTCACTTTTTGAAAGGAACTAAGGATTCACCAATTTTGCTAAGCTTGAGTTTACTACTCCTTTTTAGATCTGGAACCATGTACATGCTCTAAGAGTCCGGAGTACAATTAGTACAAGCAGTGTTAGAAATATGCCATGCAGCCATGGCAACTATTTCTGTATGTAGATAATGGCACACAATATCCAACATAGCTACTCCTAAAGAAAATCATAGTTTTAACATATCAAAATTATTCTTCAAAAGAGATTCTTTCAGTTACCATTCAAATATTGGGAGGTTTCAAAACAACTTTTTTATGCAACAGGTTGAAATAAAATTTTGACTGCCCAGTGCCCACTGCTAATAATTCTTACATAGGTAATACTTTGCTCATAAATAATGCAAGTTCTGTGTCTGAAAGCTACGCATATGCTTCTTTCAGATGTAGCATATCTATGTGGAAAGTACAACTGTCCTAAATAGATACACGTATATATGTATTGATCCAGAAAAACGAAAACCACCACAAGAATTTATTCTTGACAAAAATGAATTCAGATGACACAAAATGGAAGGCATCTATATAATTAAGCACTTACCTGATGCCAAGTTGCAAATTAAGCATTAGGTAATAGCTCCTGTGGCCTCTGTAAATAGTCTCCATGGGCCCCCCGGTTTGCATTTGCCAGGTATGCTCCTCTGTTTTACCGCTATCCAGCATTCCGGAATCATGGCATTTTGGCTTTTCGGAGATAAGTACTCCTTGCACATATTCTCTTTCATAGACCAATACTTTATCAACTGCATTATCTTGGACACAATCATCAGTTGTTAAGGGTTCGGTAGATGAATCTTGTGACAGATTGTTTCCAGAATAATCATCAAAAACTGGTGTGGTGCCATTTGAAATACGTCTGGGCCAATGGAAAAGGCTGTGTAGTCTCCATGTGTTGCAAAGTTTTTGGAATAAAAAAAATAAGCCACTATTGATATTTTCATTACCAGAGCTTGAAGAACTTGAAACATCATGGTCTGTTACACACTCAGACACTTCAAGGTTACAAGGCATTTTACTTCCTGGTTGATAAAACATACCATGGCCATCCTTGAGCCCCCTGTCCCATGTACCAATGTAACATGCTCCTGATGCATATTTACAAAAACCTTTTCCATGAGCCAGTCCATTAAGCCAGTTACAGTCAAGAGTATCGCCGTTTGTCCATTGCATCACTCCTCTGCTATTCATTTTACCAGATTTCCAGTTTCCAATGTAGATGTTGCCATCAACCCATGTATATTTACCAAATCCATCTGGCAAGCCCTCATTCCATAAACCTTCATAAGTATCACCGTTGGCATAAACCATTGTGCCCATTCCATGCTTTTTGTTCATCCTCCAAGAACCTTTATAAACAGATCCATCAACTCCTTTGAAAGTGCCTGTTCCATCAATGAAACCTCCACAGAGATCTCCATCATATGAAGCGCCTGAAGGCCACTGAATTACTCCTCTGCCACTCATCTTGCTTGTATCCCACTCGCCATAATAAAGAGTTCCATCTGTCCACATATACTTTCCAAATCCATGAGGAACTAAACCAGCAAAGTTGCCAACATAGATGTCACCATTTGGAAGGGTATTCCCCTAAACAGAAAGACAAGATAAGGCTACCAGCACTCACAATTTTTATATTAAAATGTCTATATAGTAGTGCTTCCAAGATTCCTGACAACTACGTAAATTGCAAAAGATTTTTTAAAACAAAAATCTTGAAGTTATGCAGTTAGCACATCAGTGGGTAGGCTTTTTTTTTTGTTGGAAAAAAACACTGAAGAGCTTCCAATGGTCATTAGAACTAGAATAAAAGAAACGGTGTGTTTCACTGTAAAGATGAGATAAGCACACCTCTGGGTGTTCCCTGCGCTTGTCTCTGCACTGGCCATGCCAAGGTTTACCAGGACAGCTCAAAAACCACAAAATTCATTCAGCAAGATCTGAAACAAGATTGAAAAGGTTGTTACACACGATTGACTGAAAATAAACGCTCACTGAAATGAAATACAGGCTTGATCCCAACAAGATTCACGCATGACGGATTTCCACTGGAACTAACCCTCGTGCCAGATTACCTCCACTGAATCATTACCATGAAAGTAACTTCAAATATATTATAGTTCATATAATACAAATAAAAACGCATGGTCTTGAACACAGAATTTCAGCAAGCAGGGCACGTGGTGGGTCTCCCTTCAGTAGAAACTGGCAACTCATGAACTGAAAACACATTTCTATCTCTACATGGAGAAGATGCTTTTGAAAAGCCACTTTAATCACATAAGCTTCGAAACTAGTAGAAACTGCCCGAATTCCACCAATCCTATCCTAGGTGCTTGAATTCCCGCGCAACTGGCTGCCCAGGCAAGAGGCAAGAGCATCTCTAAGCAAAGCGAAACAAGCGTGGACAGGTCTCGCAATCACCATACCTCATAAGCAGCAGCCGCCGCCAGAGCCCATCACCACCGAAGGAGATGGCGCGGAGCCAACCATGTACCCATCCAACGCCCCGCGCCTCAGGAAGAGGATCACAGCTCCAGGTAGAAAACAAGAGAGAGAGAGAGAGAGAGAGAGAGGAGGGAAAGGGAGCAGGAGATCGAAGGGGACAGGCAGGGGGAAGGGGACTGGGGCCCGGTGGGGGAGGGAAGGGGAGGAGAAGGACGGGAACCACCACCACGTTGCTCCCCGCTAGTGGCCGAGCTGGCGCCGACCAATCGCAGCGCGCGCCACGCCCCCACCCGGCCCCCAAGATCCTTTTTTTCCACTCTCCTCCGTTTCCCTCGTTCCCCGTCGTCGCCTGAAGCCGAAACTCCCCGCCATTCGGGTAAATTCCCTCGGCCTTTCGGCGGCGGCGTCGATCATGGAAAGCGACGGGACGGAGGCGCGGGCCGCTCGATCCGCCTGCCAGGTGGGGAGAGTGCTGGCAGCGCGGGCGCCAGTGCGGAGCGGGCGTGCGGTGAGCCGTGCGCAGACGAGAGTATCCCCGTCCCCGTCGCCGCCCCCTGCAGCTGTTATTACTGTGTCCGGGGATTCGGGCGGGCGGACACGGGCGCATGTGGGTGGTCGCGGCGGGTGGGGACGGGCGGTGCGGTGGTGAGCCCGTGGGCGAGCCGAGCCCGCGCGGACGAGAGGATTCCCGTGCGCGCATGTGGGCGGGCGGGCGGGGGCCCGGTCACTTTCGGCGGCGCGCAGTTGTTCGCTCGCGTCGGAGGAGATTGGAGCCATTTTTCTTTCGTTTTTCTTGTTGCTGGCGGCTTGGCGTGGCGTTGGCGGTTGGCCGGTTGCCGGTGGCGAGTTCGGGCGCGGCGGCGGCGGACGGCGACGGGGAATTTATCAGGGAGTGATTCGGGTGTTGATGGCCATGTGAGTAATTGAGTATTCGTCGGTGATTATCTTGGCACAGGAGAGCGACGTACTAGAATTCCTTGAACATTAATTTGGTTTATAAAAAATACGTGTAATATTTATATCTCCAAATAATTTTGTTAAAAAACTAGATCCAAAGATCTTTTCGATGATACTAATCATGATATTAATTGATGACATTTAATGTTTATAAAAATTGGCGGCATTTATTTCTTAAAGCGAAGCGGCAGATATTACGAAATGGAGGAAGTATCTCGGTGTGCTGACCCATTGGACCACGTTTTTCTTACGGCATGGAAACTAGTTGACTTCGACGGTGTTAAAAAAGAAACAAGGACCGGATGTCCATTATTAGGCATGTTTATTTGAGCGATGGCTTATGAACTGTCATATATGTTTTGAATCATGGATGGTGTGTTAAGAGCAAGACTATGATTTATTCTATTTTTGACAGTGAAGGCTAAAAGGTGTCCCGCGAATTAGTAGCCTCTTAAATTTGTTGGCTCTAAATCCACCCTCCAGATACCGAATTTTATTGGGCCAACAGGTGGCTATCAAAAAAAAAAAACGCTCTGTGTGCCTCTCTCTCCTTTGCTCGATGTTGCATGGTCACCAATAGTCCTTGTTTACATCGGATGCGGAGGGTCCATGGCGCCACCCAACCTTACCGGATGCCTAGGGGGCCTCCCCCCCCCCCCCCCTTGTGTATGCTCCCCGTGGTGATCATAGATGACCATTAGAGCTCATCTCATCTCTCCCTTTGGCTCCTGCCGCCTCCCCAATCGAAGCCCAACGGCCCCTCAAGCATTAGTGGCGGAGCACGGGCCCTTCTCCTCCAGATCCTACCTTCTCTGTCGACAATGAGTTCATAGATGTAGCAACCCAAACACGACCTTTTTTGGTCAGATCCTCCCTTCCCCATCGGTGATGAGTTCGTGGAAAAGGGCACCCCTGCATTTATTTTGAAAAAGTTATAGTTTTGTGTGGGAATACAATAATTAAATGCTTGTGGAATGGTCATCACAAATTGTACCCAACTTCAATCTTACATCTAGTCGTAGGATTACGAAATCAGCTCCTAAGAAATCAATCATATGTGTTGATATCTTGGGCTTATTTGGCTGGTTGGTAATTTTTGTCCAATCAGACAAATATGGAGACGGGAGAGGTCATGTTTAGTTGATGTCTGGGCTCTAAAATGCTAATGACCGAAAAAGCGAGATGATCGTCCTATTTTTATGACTATATTTGGCTGCAATAATTTGTTGAGACACATTTCATCCATTTTACTCTCTTCATTCCAAATAATAAGACGCTTTCACTTTTCTAGATATATTGTCTTTTTATTATATATCTCGATATAGTATGTATCTAAGTGCATAGTAAGTATTATATATTTAGAAAGTACAAAACATACTAAACTTTGAAAGGGCAGCAGTAAACTATAAGTCGTTAGTATTTTACAATCAATTTCGTATAAAGCATATACCAACGTCCACAGTACTAACAAATGAAATACTAGAATATATTTCATATAAATAGGACTGTATCGAATAAATCTAGTTTGATATCATAGATAATTATATATTTTTCTATAAAAAATGTCAAAACTAAGGAACATTATTTATAAGATAGTAAAGAGTTAAAAAGACTTACAATTTGGAAGGAGGGAATCATTTTATCCATATAAAAAAAATAAAGACATTTTTAATATATAAATACATGCCTAAGTTTTATTAGATTCTACAAAAAGTATGCGTAAAATCAAAGAGATTAAAAAAAAATGAGGTTGGGACGTACCGCCGAGGGCAAAGCTAGCATTGGTCAACTGAGCTCAATTAAAGAGGACGATCTGGTCATCTTTTTGGTCTACTTTCACCCTTGCTTATAGCATGATTGAGTGTGATTTTTCATGTTATGGTTGTAACCTCATGATCTTTATAAGATAGGGTATACTTCTAAGTCATTTTTAGACCTATTTGATACAGGTACCTAGTTAGTAGTTAGAGCTAAAAATTAATTTAAATTAGCTATGACTGACTAGCTAATTGGTTAATGAAAAAAGTTAGCTAAAGATATAGATAAACAATTATCTTTGAGAGCTAAAGCTAATTGTAGCTCATTTTAACACTTAGCTATCTTAACAATTAGACACGGTGTTTAACTACTACTACTCTATCACTGCAGAAGATAGCGTTCAGATCAAGACAGAAACAACTGGGTCTAACGCTGCTAGAAAGCAAGACGACCTTAACCAAACAGTCCATCCTTCTTTTTCTCTCTACTCCCGTTCATCCGGCGTGGACGCTCTTACACTTCCCCGTGGCGACGACCGGCGACCGCCGCCGCTGGCCCCAGGTCTTCATCGGGCGACTCGCCGGCGACGATCAGCCACCAAGTATGCCGACCCCTTCTCTCTTCCTGCTGTACGAAACCGAGCACCCAAACCCAACTTAAGCTATCTGTATTCGGATCTGATCTAATTATAGATATATGTATGTATTTTGCCTACTAACTCCGATTTTCGTGGAAAAAGTTATCTGGTGTGCTGTGTGCATGTGTACACCATGTCCTTTACTGAGACAGCCCTTGGCCGAGGGCCGTTTGGAATTGGAAATGAGAATCGGAGCGGTGAATGGCACATATTGTGTAATTTGCATGCGTGTCATGTTTATGGGCTTACTATTCAAATGCAAATTGCTAATGGCGGACGCAACATTATAATATTGGGTATATAAACTATTTTTTTCTTTTATTTTGTTCCTAATAATTATATCTGTAAACAAAAATGTAACATCTACTAAATAACACTCATTCACACCTATAAACTCTAAAATTAGTCTTTGTGAAGGTGTTTATAGGGTGAAATTTACGTGTGTACGTACATATGAGTGAATGTGCATGTGTTGTCACTGTTTGTATCTATATTGTGCAATTCGCAAAAAAGTTTGGCACTAAATATGTGATATTACTTTCATAACTCACTTGGTGACTTGTACGTATAAAATAAATACCCGGATCTACGTATGTATTTATAGTGACAACTTTTTATACTTTTCCATATTTCTCCCTCATATTTATTTATTCCTTATTTTTTTTCTCATTATATAAAATATCTAGATCTGGAGTATTCCATGTAGAATCTTATTTGTATTTATCTATTCTCAAAATATTTTCATGCAAAATATAATATTGTATTGCTTGAAGTAGGATAATTATATCATATATATATAATTGACGTTTATCTAGAAAATTTCAGAAGTAGAAGTTTCTTATTATATAAGATACTAGGAAGGCAAATGAGTCAACCTCTTAACATTATTCTACTACGAGAATCTTTTTGTCCTTTTAATAAAATATTGTTTTTTCTACTATAGAAATTATTTCTAATCCCGAAAAAATATTCTTATACAAAGAAGTAAGTAAAAATGTTCTACCTATAAAAACAACTATTTGCTCTTTAACTAGTGTCAAGTAAGAGTGACAACATTCTTAGTTCATAATTATATATTGTTAATTGTACAATATTTTTCTAAATGCATATTTGTTTTTATGGTGACCTATTTCTATTTCTATCTGGTCATGTCAAGTTTTTCTTTGCTTTGCCTTATATTAACGTTTTTCTTTCAACTTGTATGCCATTATTTTTTGGTTGAAGTTTTTTATGGACTTAGTGCCTCTATCGTCTCTACTTTCTTCATGTCTTGTTGATGATAAATACTTGCTTAATCAAATTTATTACGGTTTATATAAAACGTGACTATTCTAACATGCTAAAGTATTTTGTAACCTAACTTTTAACCTTGTTACAACATAAAAGTCCTTAAAAAGTAAATTATAGAATAAAAAAGAGAGTACTAGGAAGGCTTAACGAGGCGATATTGAATTGTCGGTACTCTTTTTATTAGTTTTTATTGGAGTATAAAAGACAAATTTTTAATGAGTCCATACCAATTTTTTATTACAGCTAGCAATATTCTTAGTAAAGGGGAACTATTGTTCCATGTCTAGAACAAAAATATTTAATATTTACTTGGAAAATTATCACAAAGAGATAACTATTTTATTTAAAAAAATATTGTTATAGATGTTCACGTAAAAGTGGCTTCTAACTTCAATAAAAAATATTTAATCTTAAGAAAATATAAAAATTACATTTACTCATTATCATAAATATCACTATTATTTATCGGCGCTATTCTACACCCTAGGTGTAGAATATTATTCTACACCAGTAGCTAATACCGACCGATCTTGAGTATCCGACAAAAAATCTTGAACAATACTTAACAATACTAAACCGCATTCGGTATTAGCCGGTAGTTGGTGTTCGGTAGTGTTGGTATTTCTTAATTTCTTCAATTATTAGTCGGTATTAGCTCTTTGGATGTAAAATATTATTCTATACCTAGGGTGTAGAATAGCACGATGTATATTATTTATTTTATTTAAAATAATATTGTGCTATCCAACAAGAGTGTCCAAAAATAAGATAAGAAATAAATTAATAATTAGAATTAAATAAGATATATGAAAAATAGACGGACATATCTATCCTACCGCTAGATCAAACACCGCCTCATCAAAATAATAATAAAAAAAAAAAACGGCCGCCAAAGAAGCCCTTGTTGTCGATGCAACCTGCCTCTCGTTCTGTCTGTCTCTCGCTCGCTCTCCTCTCGTTCTTGGTGACTGGTCGGCCGCCGCCGCCGCCCTAAGCCAGACGCTGAGGCTTTGGTTGATCTTTTCGCCGGCGACGAGCACCCACCAGGTACTCCCACCCCATCTCTTCCCTTTCCTCAGGTACCCCCCCCCCATCTCTTCCCTTCCCTTATGCTGTGCGAGGCTGAGCACTGGAACCCTAATCTAAAGCTATTTAGCCATTTGATTTGACAAGCCTCCTAACTTCGAAGTTTTTCCAGAAATTATTGGGTGTACATGTGCACACCCATGTCCCTTCACTGGATCCGCCCCTGCAAATTGCTACCCGTTTCCTGCCATTTGAGATCCCGGAAATGGTGTGGCGAAAAAGCAATTTATCAATATGTTTTTTCTTCTGCAGGAAATGTTGTGAGGACTGATGCTATAACTAAGCTTGCTGGATGGACGGATGTGATTGCATCGAGCCACTATGGCCTACCGATGACCTTCTCGTCAAGTATCAGTACATCTCAGACTTCTTCATAGCCCTCGCTTACTTCTCGATCCCGTTGGAGCTCATCTATTTTGTGAAGAAGTCGTCCTTCTTCCCGTACAGATGGGTCTTGATCCAGTTTGGCGCGTTTATTGTTCTTTGTGGGGCGACCCATCTGATAAACCTGTGGACTTTCACCACACATACAAAGACCGTTGCGATGGTTATGACCATAGCAAAGGTTTCTACAGCAGTTGTGTCCTGTGCAACTGCTTTGATGCTTGTTCATATCATACCCGACTTGTTGAGCGTGAAAACTAGGGAGTTGTTCCTGAAGAATAAAGCTGAAGAGCTTGATAGAGAGATGGGACTGATAAGGACGCAGGAGGAGACCGGTAGACATGTTAGGATGCTTACACATGAAATCAGAAGTACGCTTGATAGGCATACAATTTTAAAGACTACTCTTGTTGAGCTAGGAAGGACCTTGGGTCTGGAAGAATGTGCATTGTGGATGCCATCTCGAAGTGGTTCAAGCCTTCAGCTTTCTCATACTTTGCGCCACCAGATTACTGTCGGATCATCAGTGCCAATTAATCTTCCTGTCGTTAATCAAGTGTTCAGCAGCAACCGGGCAATTATAATACCCCACACATCTCCTTTGGCACGGGTTCGACCTCTTGCAGGGCGATATGTTCCGCCAGAAGTGGCTGCAGTTCGTGTACCTCTTCTACATCTTTCAAACTTTCAAATAAATGATTGGCCTGAGCTTTCAGCGAAAAGCTTCGCAATCATGGTTTTGATGCTTCCATCTGACAGTGCAAGAAAATGGCATGTGCATGAATTGGAGCTGGTTGAGGTCGTTGCTGATCAGGTTCGTGCTGTATCTCTTGCTGTGGTTACTATAACATACTAGCTCCATCCAGAAAAGGATGTAAATTTACTTCTGTCTCTATTCAAAGTATCTATGCTTTGATTAAGTTTATAAAAAAGATTATCAATATGTATGGCATCAGATTGGTGTATTTTGAAAATATATTCCATGAAGAATCTAACAATACTTATTTAATAGTGTAAATGTTGTTATTTTTTAAAAAATATTTGGTCAAACTCAAGATGGTTTGACTCGATACTATGCTAGAATTACATTCTTTTCCAGATGGAGGGAGTATATGCTTGTAGGAGAGGAAAAACATGTCTATATCTTTCAAATTCATATGATACTGCTCAGTGATCAACTGATCATGATCAGTCAATTAAGACTTCCGTTAATTGAACAGGAAAGTATATTCACAGCCTCAGGTGCAATGTAATGATGACAAGAATGCCTTCAAATCAAGAATGCCTTCAAATCAATACATAAGTTCTTTTTTTTTAAAGTGGATTCTGAACCTATCTACCCAGCTGCAAAAGACACATGCTCTTGCTTGTTTCACAATATCTACACCTTTCTGAAAGTTAAAAGTTTAAATTAGTATTGTCAGCAGATCTATTGTTTATCTTGTTTTTGTTGTTTCTTCATCAGGTAGCAGTTGCACTATCTCATGCGGCTATTCTTGAAGAGTCCATGCGAGCACGTGATTTATTAATGGAGCAGAATGTTGCCCTGGATTTAGCTCGAAGAGAGGCTGAGATGGCTATCCGTGCTCGCAATGATTTCTTAGCTGTCATGAATCATGAAATGAGAACACCCATGAATGCAATAATAGCCCTTTCCTCCTTGCTTTTGGAAACTGAGCTTACTCCTGAGCAGCGTCTAATGGTAGAAACAGTACTGAAAAGTAGCAATCTGTTGGCAACACTCATCAATGATGTGCTGGATCTTTCCAAACTCGAGGATGGAAGCCTTGAACTGGAGATTAAAGCATTCAATCTTCATGCTGTTTTCAAAGAAGTATGCACCATCAGTTTTCTAATACTCTTTCCATTCCAGGTTATAGGTTACTTTAGCTTTGCTCTAAGTGAACTCTAACTTTGACCAAGTTTTTAGAAAAATATGTAAACTTCTTCAAATTCAAATAAATGCACTATCAAGACATATTTTATGGAGAATTGAAACTGATTGATGTTATTTTGTTGTATTTTTCTATAAGTTTGGTCAAAGTTAGAGAAGTTTGACTTAGGTAAAGGAAGTGACCTATAATTGGTAACAGAGGGAGTATCAAACATCTAGATACATGGCACAATTAACTTAAATTCCTATTTGGTATTACAGGTGATGAGTTTCATTAAACCAATAGCTTCTATCAAGAGGCTATCTGTATCAGTTATGTTGGCACCAGATTTGCCATTATGTGCCATTGGTGATGAAAAGAGACTCATGCAAACTATTCTGAACATCTCTGGCAATGCTGTAAAGTTTACCAAGGAGGGACACATCACGCTTGTAGCTTCCATTGTGAAGGCTGACTCTTTGAGAGAGTTCAGAACCCCAGAATTTCACCCAACTGCAAGTGATGATCATTTTTATTTGAAAGTTCAGGTAATATTCTAGAAAGGCTTGTTTGAATTATCTGTATTGGGCTTGTCAATGAGCTCATGCTCTTTCCACAGTATCCATAAAACAAGAAGATTTCTCATTCTCTCTAATAATAATAAGGCCTCGTTTAGTTACACGCAAGTTTCACTGAAAGTTGCAAGTTTTTCCACTCTCTCTCCATCACATCAATTTCTATCCATATATATGGAGCATTAAATGTTAGTGAAAAAAATAACTAATTACACAGTTGTGTTGTAAATCACGAGACGAATCTTTTAATCCTAGTTAGACCACGATTGGACAATATTTACCAAATACAAACGAAATGCTACAGTTGCAACTTTTTCCAGCCTTTTGCATCTAAACGAGGCCTAACTTAAAAAATGACTTGTATGAGCTCCAAAATTCAAAAATGAAACTGGAGCAACCTGTTGAAAATCTCAACTATTTCATTTTACAACATTTATAATCTGTTGTCTTATGTGCGACTGAATTTCTTGTGCACTCTGGTTTTGGAGCCACTATGTTCCTCACAATGAAGTATTTCATGCTTATTACTAGCAAAAGGCGATATTTTTTTTCTTGAAAATCCTGTTGATTAATATTTACATTTTCTTGTATTAGTTGTTACCTGTTCCTTTTAATTATGTGTCTTGGTCATTAATTGCATATGCATCATTAAACTTGGCTTGACTCTTAAGTTGCTTGATAGTCCATTTGTCTATAAACTATGTGGGCGCCAGCTCTGTGTAGGTCCATGTACAATTGTCCAATTAGGTCCATGTACAATTGTCCAATTCTTCCTACCAAGTTTACAAAAACAGGCGGTACCTGTTCAGCTGTAGCTGACTATTAGTACGCTGATGGGTACCGGTAATACTGTAGATGTTGATGGGCTGTTTCTCGAATCTTTTTCTTTGTTCTTAAAATCTCATGGTGTAGAATTTCTACTGGCTGTGCCTGATGATATTTGGAACCTGATAACTTCTTTACACCACTACGACATTAGTTGACTCTAGTCATTTGTTGCATTTTATTTGAGTTGCCTGGATGGAATTAGTCTCAGAACTGACATAGGACCTAAGGTAGCATTAGGAAAAGCTAAAATGGTCTAGGATTAGAAGTCTTCTACCAAATCCTCCATGAACTCTAGACGAGCCCTGAGCTTTAGTGTGTTGAAAAAAAAAAAAAAAAAAAAAAACTAGGTCAGCCAAATCAAGCTTATCACAACATTTACTCAAACTATAATATCGCAAGGTGCATATGCTTATATAAATTCCATTTTAGTTGATACTGTTGTTCCTGGGTTTTTCATGCTTACAAGTTACAACTGGAGAAGGGTTTTATATTTGCAGATTATGAACATGCCATGGACACATGAAGCAGAGTTTTACTTCTGTGCTAGCAATTATTATCTGTTGCGTTGCTTTACATTCTCTGTTACTTCAATCTTTTGCAGGTAAAAGATACAGGCTGTGGAATTGGTCCTCAGGATCTACCTCATGTATTTACAAAGTTTGCTCATCCTCAAAGCGGAGGAAACCGAGGGTTTAATGGTAGCGGTCTTGGCCTTGCCATATGCAAGAGGTAGTTCGATCTTACAGCTCTGTTATTGTAGTTCCTTATGAAAATGGTGTCAGGTGTTGTTTTTGGTGACTCGACTTCCTCCTATGACGCACAATTATTTATTTATTTTATGTATTGCCAGTACAGAACACATTACTCATTAGTGATAACTCAGTCATCAATTCTCATTAGAATTCATCAGCATCTCTTCAAAATTCTATGCAGGTTTGTTAGTCTCATGGGAGGGCACATCTGGATCGACAGTGAAGGAACTGGAAGAGGTTGCACCGCAACTTTCGTCGTCAAGCTCGGCGTCTGTGACAACACAAACACCTACCAGCAGCAGCTGATCCCTCTAGTCTGGCCAAGCAGTGCAGACTCCGATTTGTCTGCCCCAAAAGTGCTTCCTGATGGGAGAGGATCTAATTCCCTGAAATCTCGGTACCAAAGAAGCATATGAGCTTAGTGTAAATGATTGACGGCATAGTGCCAAGTAGGGGACCGACTAGTGCCATCGCCTAATTTTGCTTGTAACCCTGTCATAGCAGGCATATAATGTACAAATAATGTAAAGCAGATGGAGACTGGCTGTGTATCTGGGTGGCAACGCTGACTTGCTGCATTGAGTAGTATATCCTACCAGCGGATTGAATTGCTTGTTCTGGGTTGTGCCGCGCCGCCCGTGTGCGACCTCCATAGCACGGTGCTTGTTCTGTTGTAACATGTAATCCCATATTCATCATGTAATATGAAATTCAATGCAACTACACGGTAACAAGCTGTCTTCGGCGCCCTTGCTCCATCAGTTGCATGCGTCTTAAAGGATAATTGTCATGTATGCAAATACATATGAGGTATTGGAGTAGATGTGTATGTATTTTTCTGTGTGTTTGAGTGGCTATTTCTATAACGATCCACTCGAAACAATACATTGTGGATTGAGGTGAATATGTATAGGCATTGTGGGAATACATCGTGGATGGAGGTTGAGTATATATAGGCATTGTGGATCGTGGATTATACAAGCTTCCAATGTTGTTACAATCTGCAAGTAAAACATATATAATTCCCAGATTGTAATAACATTTGCAAGTTAGTTAGCAAGAAGATTTAAAATATATGCTTTGGTCGTAATATAAATCCATCCAATTATGCCCAACGGTCAAAATTTTTAAATCTTGACTCCTAATATCTACAAAACACATATATGGGTTAACAATACAAGGTTTATTATTACCTAAGATAATATATTTTATATAGATATTGATAAATATAGTTGAGAAACAATAGCACACATCTAGGTCTCATGTCTAATTATTATAGGAACACGAGTTTTCTAGAGATTCAAGTGGCTAATTTGAATAAATGCCTCATCACCAGAACCTTATCCATAATCATCATTTTTTTTTATCAGACAGTACAACATAAACACTTACAACACATGCACACTCACCCTATGAACATTCGCAGACACTTTCTAGGCATAAAGTGTGGCAGAGATGTGGCAAAGGAACAACTTTTAATTCTATTTGAGAGTGATTGAACAATAGTCCTACGACATATTACTCTGTCCCATAAAAAAAATCGCTATGTAAATCGTGGTTAAACTTTTTTAAATTTAATTAGGATTATAGAAAATATTAGCAATATTTGTGTCTCTATATAAATTTAATCTAAAAATATATTCAATGATCTATCAATAATACCAATTATTATATACCTTAAAGAAGTAATATTTTCTTGTATAAACTTATTATTATTTTTTACTTTTTGAGAAACAAGAATGATATTTTTTTTTTGAGGAATGCTAAACAACACTTTCGATTGTTTTGGAGGTTGTTCACCCGCGATTTGTTGGCCCTTTGGATGCAGGGGCGCAGACGACTGGATCTTCCTCCTCCACACCCGCGCCCGTCGTCTTCTTCCCTAGCTCCGGTCAATGGCTAGGGTTTCAAACGAACTCTCCCCTAGGTATAGAAAGGGGGCGGTCTATTTTGTGTGTGTGTGTGTGTGGGGGAGGAAGGGAAGACAAAGGCGGTGGGGATGGTTGGGGCGGTTTAGGGTAGGCCGGGGCGGGGCGGGGCGGTCGGGCCAGGTCTAAGGCGGGGAGGCTCACGGGAGCTGGAGAAGGTGGTGGTGGACGAGCTTGCCGCCTTGCCGGGCTGGAGAAGATGGTAGCGGTGGTGGGGAGGGGTGAGGCGGCTGCCGCGGGGCGCTAGGGTTCGCCGGACGGCGAACCCCTAAGGGCGGGGGTGGTCGATGGCGGGGGAGACGAGGAGGAGAAGCGGGTGCTGAAATCATGATTGTGGAGTAGACAGCCTCCATTTTTTATGTGACAGAGGAGTACATGGTTTTAGGCATGGATTGGCTGACGTAGATACCAGGCATGTTCGTCGGTATGAAATTACCAGTAGTGTTACGGATGAAAGACGAGGTCAAAATCCGGTCGGTATCTGATTAGAGACGATACGTTGGGCCCACCTGGACGTGACTGAATGCCCAATGTTGTTTCGTCCAACATAATCCTCTGCTTCCCATACGCCTCCCCAGCAAAGATTGCGTGCGGCGTGGCCTAGGGTTCATCTCGTTGCCTCCCTCCCCCTCTCGATTCCGCTACCCTGAAGGCATACCGGCGAGATCAAGCGATTTTGCTGGCCAGCCGATCGATCAAGCCGACGATGACGCTGGGATCGGCGGCACACAAGATCCCGCTGGAGGTTGCGCACACCCTCGTCGAGATCGCCGAGGTCGCGCGCTACGCTTACAACCACCGCCCCGGCCACCCTGCAGCCCACGACGGGGACCCGACGGCGCCGCTCGCCGGGGCTGATGGCGGCGGGGCTCCAGCGAGGAGGCCGCGCGGCTGCGGGAGGAGAACGCCATGCTCCGCGCCCGACTCGCAGATGACCTGGCGCTCCTGCGGGAGCTCCACGGTGCGCCCTGCGTCTCCACGGAGTGCCCTCCTGATGTAAGCATACTTTCACCTACCTGACATATGTTGGTGTGATTTAAGTCTTTTTCTTGCGAAAATTGGCACTATCTTATACAGTTATTATAGTTACAAATGCATGTATCTCGATAATTCGATCTGCTAGAACTAAATCATAACCCAAAGGGTGTGGGCCTTATTCTCCCCTCCAAATTCATTCCTAGTGTATTTGGAGATGCGATACCTGAGCCTCAGGGGGTTACAGTCATCAATTCATCATGATAGATTAACCTTATTGTGGGGCACTTACTAATATGTATCAACTATTGCAGATAAGAAGAAATGGAGTACATTTAAATTTCATTTTATGTATTCTCATGCCCCCATCTACTTTATAGTTACATGTTTCTTGTATATTGGGTTGATTCTGTTGCTTATGCATGTGATTTTGTGATTTAGCTGTACAACCGACTGATGGCGACGATCAACAATGCTAGCTTCCTTGCTCATCTTGAGAAATTACAGGATGAGTCAGCACGTGAACTTGATGAACTGTCTTCTGGCAACATGACAGGTTCATTTCAACCTCGCTAAGCATTGTGAAGTTTGTTTCTAGACTATGTCATGGTAATTGTTGATTCTTATAGTACATTTTGCAAAGTGCTATGAAACTAACTAATTTCCATTTTCTGCTTCAATGGAACTAGACATGGAAGTTGCAGACATTCCAGACAAAATGGGTAGTGGGAAGAAAGGATCGTGGGTCTTGGTTGCTTCTGATACTGCTGGGGCTAATTTGGAGGAAATTAGTGGGATTGATGATGAAAATTATGTCATAATCAACGAAGACGACATAGTCGATGGTATTGCCACCTTTGTTGCTAGGTGCATTCTTGAAGATCCAAAATCCAAGGTACTTGCTTCTTTAAGAGTTTTTTAGATGCTGCCAATGGTTGATGAGCATTCTCTTCAGCACTTCTATGATATCTAACTGTTTCTCATTACATTTCCTTCAGTCGTTGTCACCAGTGCAGCTCCAAAAGGGTACGTCTATCCTCCATCCAACCATGCTGCACTCAAACATTGCACCATTAAATAGCTTGTCCAGGTTTCTGGGGTTCATCATTTCTGAATAGTTACCCAAAATTCTCAACTCTGCTACTATATATCTTACTATGCATGGATTATGATCATACCCTTTGGTTTTATTTATGTAGTTTCTTGATTATTACTTGAGGGCATGAGTCATGAGATATAGGGCATTGTAAAAGATGTCGGTCCTTATGGTACTTGAGAGTGTACACCTATCATGTATGATGCATACCACCTTGAGGACATATGAGATATAGGGCATTGTAAAAGATGTCGATCCTTATGGTACTTGAGAGTGTACACTTAGTGCACGCCATTGCTAGCAAAAGCTACTGGTTTATAGAGACAACGCCGTTGCTAAAGTAGATATCACAATTTAAGGATCCATTGCTGCTTTGATTAGGTTGTGTATGTGAATTGTGTTGATTGATTAAATTGGTTTTCAGAATGCTGTTTGATGAATTTGTACTGGTGAAATATATGTTGGGTACAGTTTTTTTAACTTTCAAATTCTCATTAAATTAACCTTATAGATGCACTGGGTGGTTTAACATGAACGTTAGACAGTATGTATGAGGTTGAACTTGCTCGTTAGACAGTATGTATGAGGTTGAACTTGATTATTTACTTGCCACCATCAGTTTATTATTTGTGGAAGAGTTTGAGCTGTCTTCATGTGCAATCTGATATGTTGTTGGATGTAACTTGTAAGCAGCTGTTGCAAAGGCATTAGATAGCATGAAAGCTCGATGGAGATGGTCAACCTTTTGGGAGGCTGGACAGATTATATATATCTTGGCTACTTGGGGAATCACATTAGCAGGGTAAATCTCTCATCATTCCTGTTTGCAGTTGCGCTTCAAAAGTTTACTCCACTCTACCTGTCTTCTGGATTTTGCTGTATCATTGCTCAAAACCTATATTTCTCATTGTTCTTTAGGTAGTATTTTTGCAGTGCTAACCTGCTACTGGTAGTTTTGGTACTCATTAATACTTGTGATGGAATTTAGGTCAACATATTGACCTTTTTATTGGTTGTATCATCATACTTTGCCTTAACTGTCCTTTAATGTACTGCAATTATGTTAGGGTTATGTTTAAGTGACTGAAAAAATACTTTCTTTATCATCTACAAATGTATAAACAATGTGCGTGAAGCATCTTTGATGGTTCTTTTCACTGTTACCTTTTGAATTGGATGCAGGTTGTACAAGAGCCGTCATGTCCTGAAGGTGGCAGCAAAGGGTGCTGCTGTGACTACCAGATTTGTTATGAAGGCCCTGTGAGTGCAAAGGCACTCATGTGGGATCAGCAAGTTACAAAAATGTAAATACAAAACTCGTCCCATCAGTTGTACATATGTGGTTGTAACATGTTTATCATGAATTAATGATCGTCCAGGCATGGAAAACTGTTTCATTTATTTTCGTTTTACATGGACGGTGGTGTAATTGCAGAAAAGCAATGGGTAAGATGATCCCATGCAACAGTTGTACCTATATGCGATTATGTGCGAAGCGATACTGAAGTTGAGTTGTGAGCAAATGTTACTTTATGGGATTATCTCGACACAAGCGACATATGCCCAAGTTGAGAGAGTGATTTGGACTCCTTTTCTAATTTTTATATGTTATATAAATTTGATGTAACTCTTTTTTTGGGGTCTCAGATGATGTATTATTAGTATTAGGGCCTATTTGGATCAGCTAAGCCTGAAATTCAGCTAAATTGATTGAGGTTGGCTAATTGATTGACTACTAGTTAGAGGCTTACTACCTTTTAGCTTCTTGTTGGATGTGCTTAGGGTTAATTTTATCTAGCTGACAATTAACTTTGGTAAATTATGTGCTGTTCGCGTAGGCATGTTAGCCCATTCCACGTGAAGTTACAATATGTGCTGTTCGCGTAGGCATGTTAACCCATTTATTACACGTGAAGACATGCTCACATGCAGAGTTGTTGAGGCTGTGCCTTCGGTTTCTTTGATCGGGCTCCATGTGATCGTTACCGTCGTGTAAAAGACATGGTCATATGGTGAAACCTTAATTGGTGTCAAGAGATGAAACCGGCTGTTTCCGTTATTTTTATAAAAGAATATGTGTTTGCTTGTAATGCAAAACATTAATACTTTGAACATATTACACTAAGGACAATTTTTGGGCAACACTTTATAGCCTACGTGGCAATTTCTTAATTTCAAGCTAAGCAGGTCAATGCAGCGATACTGCTAGGCCCTAGAATGCATAACTGGGCCAAGCTGGTCGGGCATTCGTAGAGCCTGCACTAGGCTAGCCCAACACAAGATGTGAGGGCCTTCCCACTCCTAGCTAGGCCCACGAACTTAAGCCTCTTCTTCTGTATTGTGCCTCTTCAGTTTCCAAAAAATCGTGTGCCTTCCGTTCGCGAACCCTTCTCCTTCTCGCTGCCTTCTCCAACCACGACGACGCCTGCGGCGGCGGCGGCAAATTCCCACTGCGATGGCGACCAAATCCCAGAAGAGCAAGAAGCCTACTGCCTCCAAGCCGTCTATCAACCCCAAGTCCCCTTCTGACAAGAAACCCAAGCCCCCGAAGCCCGAGCAGCCGGAGCAGGTGGCGGCGGTCAAGAAGCCGAAGAAGCAGAAGGTGAGGGACGAGATCGACGAGATCTTCAGCGCCGCGAAGGCGGGAAAGAAGCGGAAGCTTCCGCAGCGGGAGGATGCTGAAGCCCATGTGGACAGGAGGAAGAAACCAAAGGAGAGGGCTGAGGGGGGCAGCAGCAGCAAGAAGAAGAGCAACAAGACGCCGGGGAGTAAGGGCAAGGGTCGGGTGGCTGACGACGATGACGACGACGAGGAGTTCGAGGAGAAGCGGCCGCGGCGGCGCACTGCGGACGGGCTCGCCATATACTCCGCAGATGAGCTCGGGTTCGGCAAGGCTGACGCCGGTGGCACCCCGCTGTGCCCCTTCGATTGCGACTGCTGCTTCTGAGTTTGCCGGCTCCCTCTTCTCTGCCGGAGGTGATTTGCCGAGGCTAATTCAGTGTAGTTGTATTGCTTGATGAATTCGGTGGAGTGTGGTTACATTTGTGCTCTGATGAAATGAAATTTTGTTTTACTATGGCCCTTGCTTAAAGGAATATTTAGAGGCTCGATCGAGGTATCCTACAGGAGATGTTAAAGGTATGCTGAAATTCAGAGTCACTGCTTACTGACTGGAGCAAAGAATTTACATTAATGCATCTAGAGTCTGTTGATCAGCAGTAGCTAAATTTGTAGCTTATATATCATGATGGTGATCCAGGAACTAGAATAGAAAGATGCCTAGCGCGTGTTTTTGTGGACATTGTATCTGACAAGCTCGATCTTCTCCCCAGTAGTTGTATTGCTTCATGATTTGACACTCAGAGTGTGCTTACGTTTGTGCTCTGATGAAATGAAAATTTTATTCCTGTGCTATTACTATGCTCCTTGCTTAAATGACTATTTGGAGGCTCGATCGAGGTATCCCACCGGAGATGTTAAAGGTATCTGAAATTCAGAGTCACTGCTTACTGACTGGAACATTAAGAATTTGGGAATTTACTTTAACACATCTAGAGTTTGTTGATCAGCACTAGCTAAATTTCTAGTGTTCAATGCATCAAATTTGCCAAGTATGTTATATCATGATGGTGATCCAGGAACTAGAATAGAAAGATGTCTTGCACGTATTTTTTGTGGGCATTTATCTGACAAGCTCGATCTTTTCCCCAGTGTGGTAAATGAGGTTATTTTTCTTATTATTTGGCTGAAGAACATGTTCTAATGGGATGAGCACCTCAGAAAGCTACCTCAACTTGAAAACATCTTAACGTCTGCGGTTGCTAATTGATTGCTTTGAAGAGGGGGGCGGGGGGGGTTATGGGATTCTAGATTACACAACTCTTGAAGGCTTCAATCATGCCCATCTCTATTTGTCCAGCCTTCAATCGTTCCCTTTCTGTTTCTCGGTGGGGCTCTCGCTGGCTCTGTAGATACATATTTCATGATGATGTTGTTTACATTCTTTTTGGGCATGCCTTCATAATGAAAATTTGGTATGCGTTTTCTCATGCTGTGAAAATTGAAACTAGGCAGAAACAAGCAATGCCTAAAACTACCGCTATACAGATCCACTCAGTCAGCATGGAGAAGATATAGCAGCCGTTTACGTCCCAAACTTGCCCGTAGTGTTCTTGGAGGCTTGCCCAGAATTTTGCAGTATAATGCGTGCTATTCAGAGTCCCATGGAACAGCAATTTTGGAAGCGGATGTTCTCTCGCAACTTGCAAGGCCATCATGAGAAAGGGCTTTTCTGGGCCTTGTCCCACATCCGCGGTGACAATCACGTGAGGGACTGGACAGTGGGCCCAGTGACTGACAACCAGCCCAACGCGGCTCTTGCTTCCCTCGCGCAAGACGTGGCACGTGGAACGCCACACACGGAGGGAGTGAGGAGGGACTGGAGGGCGAAGCATATCCCGAAGGCAACTTCGGGGGAAGGCTATTTTGCCACCGCTGGACCACCCCCTCGTGATGTGTGCCATGCCTGAGAGCTGTGCCTAATTAATGAAGCTGGTGCATATTTTGCCTCGCATTCAGGCAGCTTCTCGATGCCGGTCCACTGGTCAGAACTCTTCATCCCTTTCTCGTTTTCCTCCTCTGTCCAATACGACCGATCCCATCTCTCTTCCTCACCTCTACTCCTCTAGGATCCGATCCTCTGCTGTTCTCCCATGGATTCCCAGCCCCAATCCATACCTGCTACATCAGGATCCAGACGATTCATTCTTGGTCAAACAGTTCTTGGTCAAGCAGATCCGGTGGGTCTTCTCCATTGCTGATGCCAGTCACGCCTCAATGCGGCTCCCCTGTTTGCCAGCAAAGGTTTGGAGATTAGAGTTCTTCTCCTATGGTGACATCCCAGTGCGACGACTGACATCTTACAAGCCTTGAAACCCTACACGGATTTTCTTCACATGCAGCTTCAAGTCCGAGAATGGTTAGGTTGGTGGACTCCACACCAAATTTTTTTTCTCCACTGTTTTCAATTCCAGATTTCGATTACTTGGTTCACCCCCTTTCATATACTAAATACTTTTTTTCTGATTTTGTAGGGTTGCAAGCTTTGGATTTGGGAAGATGTCCTGATGAGGTTTGTGACAGCCATGGTCAATTATTGTGTAGCAAGCAACACATGAACGACTTCATGAAAAACTTTCCCTTGTCCGTGAGGCAATTGCTGAGGAGAAGAAGATTGACAATCTGGTCCAAGAACATGAGGCCAAGTTTTCATATCATATATGTCAGATTCAGATACAATCCTCGAGTTAGAAGTAAAGCTGGAAGACTCAAATAACTTTGCCTAGTGTTTGCAAGCAATTCAGTCAAGATGCCAAAATTTGAAGTTCTTGGCAGCAGTAACTGTTATGTTTGCATTTGTGTGATTTTGGGAGTGGACTCCTGCAAAAATATAAGCGTGGCATTGTTTTTTAGTATCTTTTTTCCAAGGCCTGTAATTGAATTTCCTGGAACCCATTTCATCCTTTAACTGACACCCCGTTGGCCTTATTTATGCATGTTAAAGATGCCAATAAATTACGACATTTAAATAGCTTAGATGGCCATCAATTCAGTTAGTGATGGATGCATTTGCAGAAACAGAGCTATAATTCTCCTCGCAAAAATGTTTTTTCTATCAATTTTCCATACAACAAAGTAGATGTCTGTGTTGGAACTATTTGACCCATTAGTAATTAAGTACTCCCTCCGTTCTAAAATTATAAGACGTTTTAAATTTTCTAGATTTATAGCTTTTTCTACGCATTTATCTACAGATGCATAGTACAATTTCGTACTTGTTTGACTGTGATATGAGAAAGCATATAGAAGTTTCTTGGTGACATTTGAGGCATGTTACTTTTAGGAAAAACAGTGCTTGAGATGTTGAGTGAATGAGTCCTTCCATAATTTTTCAACATTGTTGGTTTGTTGGAAATATGGTAAATTATTTGCCAAATGCAGTTCATGAGTGCAAGTACCTCTTGCCTTAACTGTCAATCTGTTCCCTGTTTATTTGGTCTAGCAGTTATATTCTCCTAGACAAAGACTTCTATGCAAGAGTTTCAGACTTTGGTCTAGCAAACATGGACTTGACAGACTTTGGTATGAGCTGCATAACTGTGTGCACAGTGCTACCTTTTTTCTGGATTTTTCAGTTACATTAGGAAAGTACTCCCTCCATGCCAAATTATGTTACTTTGAGTTTTTTGGTACATCGAATTCACTATATATCTAGGCATAACGCAGTCTAGATACATATCACATTTTGTTGTACCAAAAAAATCAAAGTGACTTGTGTTTTTGGAACAGAGGGAGCTGCTTAGAAGATGATTGTGCACGTGTACAAGTTCTTACAACTATTAAACGGTAGAGTGTAGTGCTATCATTTGTCAGTAGCCAATGAGTGTTTCTTTATGAGTTCAGTCTTAAATTGCTTTCTGGCCTCCTTCTACAAGTGAAACCGACTATGTTTTCTACTATTTGCTATTTATTATCATACAAGATCAAGTACCTGCTTATCTGGATCCTGACAAAGCTGATGGATCTAGCTTATGTTCCCTGTCCCCATTCACTTCAATATCTGTGGTTATTTTCTTAATGATTCCAATAGTACCCTGAACTAATTAATTAATTGTTCTTAAAATGGTCCTTGTTGCATTACTATTTGGTAATTATCTTGTCAGTTCTTCCTTTCTAGACATATTCAGTTCTTTCTCATTCACTTCAATTTGTCTTTAAGCATTCAGACAACATTTTGAAATGATTCTTAGAAAAGAATTTCATGTCCAGCCAAACAAGAGAATTGAATTAAATCAAATTCTATATAATTTATTTCCTATAGAATCTAATTCTTAGAATCTGATTTCTGGTTTCAGTTTTAATTCTAGGAGTCCAAACAGGGATTATTAAATGTTTTGTCTAGGAACAACTCAGGATTATTTTTCTACTCACTGCGCATGAGCTTATACCAGGCATGGTCTGGTATGGGAGATAAACAAATTTCAATATCAACAAGGTCTGTTATGTGGTTTTTCTATAGCTGTACAACTAATTAACTCATATTTAACATATTTTTGTTGTTATAACTTTGCTTAAAACAGGTGGAACACGCAATAACTCTAGCCAAATTACTGATGCATCTCCAAGCAATGGTTGAGAATTGTGGCACCATCCCCAATGTGATGGACATATTGGAGATTTAAATTTCTTCCATGTAATCAGCAGGTAGTCGCAGACAGGCGCACTTTGTTTAGGATAGGGTGCCTAAAACACTTCTTCGAGGCCCTTTGTACTTTTGTTGTGGTGTTATTATATCAATAGTCCTTCCTGAAGTGGACAGAAGTTGTCCCAACAGACTCCATATGTATGAAGTGGTAGGAACTGATTATCCGTGCAGTTGGTCAAGAAATGCATTTAGGATGACGAGTTTTCTATTCACGCAAGGATCCCTTCGATTTATAGGATAGAATCTAAAATGCACTGTAGAATCTAAAATCTATTTTCTCACATTTGCCAACAGCAATCAAACTGTATGAGTTGGACTGTTGTATATGTCATCAATGTAGCACTACAAAAATAAGCTAAAATCCAGTTCCACACCTAGGCAGCAGGTTCCATATTTTTCAGTATCAAACATCAAAAGGTCACATCAGGCTAACAACACAGGTAAGAATGGATTGTAGTTTATAAAGGCACATCACACCAACATAATAGGTCAGTATCATATAAGACCTTTAGTTTTCCAACAACCTTAACGACAGTGCCTCGATGAACAGTCCTACAGTCGCTCCCCTTGCCGCGTCCGTCCGATCCGTCTGCTTCCAAAGATCCTGGTCTTCCACGAGTCCTCGGGTCTGGAAGCCTCGCGGCGGCCTTATCCTCGACGCCCTGCCCTCCACCACGCGCTCGCCTCATCGTCTCGCACGCCCCCGTCTCCATCCCATCACCCCCTCACCTCCTAGGCCACCGCCGATGCAGCCGCGCTCGCTCCGGCCACCCCTGTCGGTGTGCCGGCGAGGGAGGCACGTCTGCTGCCGCGGCAGACGCCAAGCCGAGCGTGGAGAGGACAGGCGGCCCCGCGCCGCAGCCGCCCCACCACAGTCGATCCCGTGCACTTCGGCTTCAACTACTGGCCCCTGCTCCTCTTGCATTGCGCCCGTCGCCTCTTCCTCTCTGTCGGCGGCGGCGCTCAGTGGTGCCTGCCTCTGGACGTAGTGCATCGCCTCTTCCCCTTCGTCGGCGACGGTGGCTCATCTACCTGCTCGGTTCTCGCGGTCCCTCACCCTCTCTTCTACGTTCCGTGGTAGCTCCCCCAGGTCAATGCATACTTGGCTGAGTACATATAGTTTGTGTAATCATGCATGTGTTGTATATTCGCGAAATAACTTATGTCACTGGCGTTGTCTAATTTCAGGTCGCTTTTGCAGCTTCATTGCGTCGTAGCACCGATGGATGGCCTGCGACGTGCAAACTTTTGTCTGCTATTTGGCCTGTAATTTTGCATGCGATGTGTTTGTGACATTACCTACACAAGGTTACGACTCCTCTCATAAGTCATACTTATTTCCAAAAATATGGATCTCAGAATAGCGTATTAGCAAAAATATAGTATTTGAGTCTGTCTGGATTACACACCATGGCTGTTTCCAGAGATAACACGATGTCTGTTTCAAGAGATAGTAGTAACGAATAGCAGCTCTATGAATAAAAATAATTGCCTTTATTTTTCCTGTTATTTTATCTTTATATTTGTATATGGGCCATCTCAACTCAGATTAAGGCGGTGCTATGGTCATGCTTTCCATTACAAGCCTTCGCCTTGGCTACTTAGGCAGCTATGTTCAACTGAAAAACTAAGCTGAGATTTGTATCCTGTTCATTGGATTAATGACTGTCCCTGATGTGCATTTTAACAGTGCTTGAAGGGAAATGCTCCTGAGCTAAAATACCGACGTTGATTGGATTAATGACTGTCCCTGTTGTGCATTTTAACAGTGCTTGAAGGGAAATGCTCCTGAGCTAAAATACCGACTAATTTGCTTCCTTCATCTTTGAAGAGTTGATTCAGTTAATTTAAGTTTGGGACATAGTGTGCAGTTGGCATCTAAAGTTACAATTACAATGACCCAGCTTTCTTCGAGGTATGTCCAATTGATTCCACACCCCCCCTCTCCCCCCCCCCCTCTCTCAGTATTTAAGATTCACATTCCTAAAGCATCGATTATAGTGTCAATTCGCTTGGGCCTAAAGGTTTTGTTGTTGTATGCATGCAGCCAAAATTTCTGGGGCAAGGCAGTAACTGCTTCACATTTTACTCATAGGGTTGATGCTGTGCCAAGGTCTCCTCTATTTATTCCATTCATGTTTAATCTGATTTGGTCCACAGATCGCCGTGTTTCCCTTATTAATGATGCTTCTAATATGTTCTTTGACTCCAAGATTAGTGCGGCTAACAGGTAAATGCATTGCTTGCAACTGGCCGTCCAGTCGATGAATACATTTGAAACATGCTTTATTTCTGCCGGACACTTCAACACATCACAGATTTAGCGCTATATCCACTTCTCCATGGAATTGCTGTGCCACCGAATGCGCTATGTCCACTTTTCCATGGAATTGCTGCAAAATGACTTTAGCTTTCAGTTTACATTCCCCAAACTTTTGCCAAAATTGTTTTGATTTTTTTGGGGGGTAATAAACTGTGAAGGGAGGAAACTTATAAGCTTTATGTTGTTACAGTAGAAGAGACTGGAACCCACTTCAGAAAACCTCTGTTCAGCGCAATAGTTGTACAAGAGATTCCTGGTAATTTTGTCTCAGCGATGTGTGATCCTCATAATTTCTATCAGTGTGTTACTAATTACCGCTACTGAGATAGTGATATATAATCCGTAACAGTTTAATTTGTCCATTGGTTCAGAATTTGACATGGTATCATAACTTTTACCAAAGTTCTCATGAAATGGCAGGTTCTACCCCAAAGCATATAATGAGCTGCTGTACCTGCTATGCATGAGTCTGGATCATTTGCTAATACCCCTGAGTATGTATGCTTTTTGGCTGGCATCCCTTCTTGATTCTTCGTTCGAGATCACCATAATTTTTCAATGACCTGGCGTCCTGCATGGCTGCATCCATGGCGATATTAAGTGAAGAGTCCCTCCATTTAATTATGTCGTTTTGGAACATATTATATTAATACCCGAACTTTTTTCCCCTCACATTGTTTTCCTTTGTAGGTTCCAAGCCATCATTTTGCTGTTCATAGTCCGTCCTCAAAGACCTGCTCCAGTTAGCTTCAAGGCTTTCCTTCGTACAACAAAATGTAGTGCCACAGAATAGAATAACACCTAGGTAGTATATGTATATGTATACGTATATGGATGCCCTGTTGCTGTCGCATGTGTTCTCTATTTATGCACAGCTGTGCTTCTGACCTCTCCAAATACAGTAAACATGGTTGTCCTAGCCTCCACGAACTCCCATGTTCTATGCAGTTTACTGTTCATTCCACATACTTGCTGAAGATTCCGAATCTATATCATCATATTCTCAGTTTTTTTGGTTTTGTATTCTATTGACAACTTATTTTACTTCATGGATTGTATTGTCAGAATCTGTTATCCTAAAACGATACTACAGGGCAGATGTACCATGCATGGAGTTTTTTGCCTACAAAAAGATGTCCTGCTTCTCTAAATTTCCTTTCAATTTCTGACAACCTTTTCGTTTAGATAATATTTTGCACTTTACGTGTGACACAAACCACCCGCGGCGAAGCGCGGGGAACAAGCTAGTTGGAGTATATAGCTTAATCCAAATAATATATCAGAATGCCATCCTTCAGATTAGGCAAATTAAGGATCGAAGTACTCTAGTGCAAAATAAGTTCTAGTTCAACTCCATCCTTTAGATTAGGAAGATTAAGGATCTAAGTACTCTAGTACAAAAGTTCTAGTTCAACGGGCACTAGGAACATCTGTCATGTTACATGTTAATTACCATTCTCCAATACAGGCATGCTCATATCAACAATTTTAGTGTGGCACTCTGAGGCCTTGTGGTCTTCAAGTCCACAAGTGGTGCACTCGGACTTGCTCTTTTTCTTCTTGCTCCCCATGGTGATTTGAACCTAGTGACCCTTGGTGGTATAATCATCAAAACTCTGAGTCACTATGTTGGTTGGCTGCGGTTGTGTATCTCCCAATATATCGCCACTGGTACCCACCATGCAAGAAGAAGAGTTCCCAATTGATCCATATAGGTCAGGAAAATGCAATTCACCAGAGCTTGCTCGCATAACCAAATCTTGGAACGCCGGTCCTCCATAAAACCCTACTTATAGAATAATATTAACAAAGTGCCACAATTTCAAAGGATTGATTATAAAAACCACCATATTTATTTTCTTTGTATCAGGTATAACATCAAGATGACTGGTACTTGATCAAGATGATTGGTACTTGAAATTACAGAATGACTCACGCACCATTTTGGGTGGCTGAACCAACTGAGAAAAAACTGTGATTCACAAATGGGTAAGAAATAAGATCTGCAACTTGCATCCCTACAAGAAATTTGGCAGACCTAGGTCAAAATAAATTATAACCCTCTAGAAGTTCATTAAAAAAATAAGATGGAGACATTACCTTTCCGCTAGCCCACCATCTCTGAGCTCGGCACCACCAATTCTGATTTTGTGCCCCCTTCGAGATCTGTGGGTGGTATAGCTGAAAACCAAAAATCCTTTAACCAACCTCTTTTGACACTTGAACTAGCTGATTTATAATTCAAGTGGAACAAAAAAAAAAACTCAAAGTAGCCAACAAGAACAAATACTATGCTTCAGATAGATATAACTCTTGCTTGCAGCTATAATAAAGATATGCCTTTCTAGCAACTATTTAAATTGTAGGCAACCTTAAAAACAATTATTTCTACTCCATATGTTGACTGACAGAAATTATAAGCCCAACAAAAAACACCATGAGGCATTAACAAAAAGATAAAGTAGTAGTAGTGAACTGTACCAACAGTAACAAGAGGACCCAAATCCAACATAAGAGACCATCAAGTACTTATGTCTGCTAGTATTTCAAATATAGCATCCCTAATGTTATGCCTACTTTCCTTTTTTTTTTTTTGAGGGGTATGCCTACTTTCCTAGTAAGTGCAAAAACAAAGTAACTATGATGACTAATGCGTGGAAAAAGCATAGAAGTTTGTGAACAAATTTCACTTCAACACCAGTAAAACGCTTTAAGAAAAAATGTCACACCAATTGTACAGATCACATATCATTACCAATTAACAGATCAAGGAAACAAAAAAAATAAGGTGCCATAGTCAAGAACTTTTTTATTATTCATAACTAATGCAGCAGGCCAGCAGCTCCAAGTTTATTTATTTATTTATCTCTACATTACATGAGCTGAATCTGCAATTAAACAACAGCTTATGTTACAGTACTTCTATTTTAAGGTACAACTAGATAGTCCTGATTTATAAGCAAACAAGCTGGAAGAACTGAAGCAATGCCCAGATCTACAATATGTTAGTACAGTGGCTGAAAGAATTTTTTATTGCACAAACAATGGCGTTTGATATTTAAATGGGCCTACTATAGTACGTACTACATGCAGATCATTATTTAGCAAAGTTAAACACAACGGAAGTTTCTTAGAACCAACACACACTCGTCTCAAAAATAAAAGATCCAACACACACTAATAATTATGACAAATAGTTGCCTCAGGACCAGTCCTACACATTCATATGATCTTGTCCTTGGAGCTTAAGAGCCAAAAGCAGAAAATGCAATAGCATGAAAAGGCATCAAGGTGAAAAAGAACAACAAAAGAAAACATTAGGATCTGTTTGGTTGCAAGAAGGACAACACTAGAAAACATGAAGTACCCAGTCCCTCACAAGAACAAGATCACCTTTTCATCACTAAATTGGGAACTTCATCACTGGCCCTTACTTACCTGATGAAGAAAAAAAAAATTCCAAATAGAAATATCAAATCCAGCCCCCGACCACTATACAGTGAACTTTTCGACACCATTGTCCATTGGGCAGTGAACTATATTAGCCATTAACAGCTAAAATGGTTATAATATATGAAAACATCAAAGGACAAAACAATTCTTAAGAGGTACATGCAGATGAATCAAATTGAAACCTAGAGAGGATGCAAAGTGAATCGAAACACAGACTATGCTGAGTTAAAAATTTCTGTACTTCTGGTTGCAATGCAATGAAGCGGTGCAATTAATACAATACATGTGCTGCTAGTGTAAAGTAAATGAAAAAAAAGAGCTGTCAGACATCAGCACATCACGCTGCCTGTGGCCAGAGAAGTAGAATAAAAAAAATACCCAAATCTAAAATTTCTCAGTACTGTCAGTTCTCTGTTGAGAATGATCTGATGACCTGGGGGTTTGCAGCCCTACTATGTACCCATCATTTATATTTTTTTGGCCTATTATCTATCTATATTGATCATGGTGGGAGAGAGTATTTTTTTTCTTGAAAAAAACAAAAGTTAAAATTACACACTCCAAGGTGCTTAAATTCATAAATTGATATAGAGTTGAAATAAGATAAACAAAGAAGTAACTCTGAAAAAAATTTTAAAAGTAAATAACCGTAGATAAGCCAGGGGTTAGTACTTTGGAAACTAAAATCCGTAATATTGCCTACTGAAAGCTAATTGATAAAAACAAGGATCTGATAACTAAATGAACAAGCATGTATCTTAAACTGGTCTGCAAGTAGGATTGGCTTCTCAGTTTTGTTGACATTGGTGCCACTGAATAGGCTCAAGTCGTACAACATTTTCAAAACATAGATTAAAGTACAGTTTAAAGTAAGCAAAGAGACGATAAAACCATAGAAAAAATCATTCTTCAGACACATCCGAAGTACAATAGTGAACTACCCACAACAATTTCAATAAATTGATAGTCATATCAGGCAAGAGATGCTGAAAGCCTGAACCACCGAGACCTTTATGACAGCCATATCAGATTATAATGAAACTACAATCTATAACAGGACATGTCGTACAGTTATCAAAAATTTCGAACACTAAAAGAAGACCAACTAAAAAGTATTGATATTACAATATACAACTAGTAGCATTTATAGTAAAAAGGGGCTTTTTTAATTGTTCTTCTCAGATTTGTTCAGTGGGAAATAATATATATCAACCAACCAGACTAAGATTAGGTTAAAGAGGCACTGAGAAAATACTTCATGTTCAAACAAAAACTTCAAAACTTAGTTCACCTGATCCAACTGGAAACACTGGCAGGAGTGTATTCTTAAAGCTACTTCATCCAAACAAGAGGCCTGTGAAAACAAAAAGGCCATCCTGAAATTTAGACTTCATCTTAGCCTTCGGATATCACAAAATGCAGGACGTAGGTGACTTGACAAAATAAAAAAGACAACTCAATCAGAGTAGTAATTTGAGGCAATCTGACGGGGAAAAAAGTCAAAAGAGACGACTGAGTTCTGTATTCTTGTTAGTGAAACATCATTGAGAGATTAGACGTGAGAATCAGTAGCTTGTCATTACATCAGTGTAAAAACTAGTAAAATGTAAGCACCGCAGTTTGCACGTTTTTTTGCAGATTTTTAGTTTGTCATCACATTTAAGCTTGTCATTGTTCCTGGATATGCTTAGCGTAAACTCAAGCAAGACATCACTGGTAATAGGCTTAGGATGAACTCAAGCAAGACAGCCTAGAGGAAGACAACAGTACAGAAACAAATCCTTGCATCAAATCCACATATTATTGCAAAGGTAAAAATATACAGAACTTGAAATTACCTCAAACAAACAGGGCTGCTAGAGCATAGATCAAGAACAAGAATTAGGTCATTGGATGGGGAATATAGGGAAGACACTAGATTGATCTGCACCAGTACGAAGGAATCAGAGGGGGGATGAGAGAGATTGTGGATTTAGAGAGGATAAGAAAGGGGATCCTGCTATTAGATGACATACGTACCTGTAAATGAAAGGAGTGGTACTAGAGAGGGAGAAAGAGAGAGGCGGTGAGCAGCTCAAGCAAGAGCGCCGTGGAGAGATGAGAGGCGGCGGCGGGGAGTCAGAGGTGGAGGATCTGAGGGAGAGAGAGAGAGACGGAGAGAGGGAGGGAGGGAGAGAGAGGGAGAGATGGAGGGAGAGGGAGGGAGAAGACAGAGGTGGAAGATGACTCGGAAGAGGAGAGGGAGGGAGAGATGCCTGAGAATGTGCCTGCATGCCTGAAAATCTGCCTCAGCCGGTGGACTAGGTTCTGTATAAATCTTAAAGTCAAAAGATCATCCAACGGTGTAAAAACCACCTTCCCGGGAAGTGGCCTGTGGAAAAACCGGGAAGCATATCCCGAAGTTGGAAGCATATCCCGAAGGCAACTTCGGGGGAAGGCTATTTTGCCACCGCTGGACCACCCCCTCGTGATGTGTGCCATGCCTGAGAGCTGTGCCTAATTAATGAAGCTGGTGCATATTTTGCCTCGCATTCAGGCAGCTTCTCGATGCCGGTCCACTGGTCAGAACTCTTCATCCCTTTCTCGCTTTCCTCCTCTGTCCAATACGACCGATCCCATCTCTCTTCCTCACCTCTACTCCTCTAGGACAGCAGAGCAGGCGAGGTCGCCGAGCAGATCAGTTCCAGCGGCCGGTGCGAGCGAGGCGTGAGCGTGACCGATGGCGGCCGCGTCGGCGTCGCTGCTGAGCCGGGTGCGGTGGCTCCTGGTGGAGCACCCGGCCGTGGCCTCGTTCCGCTGGCAGCCGGGCCGCACGGTGGGCGCGACGGCGTCGTTCGCGGCCGCCGTCATCTGCGGCTACCTCGCCGCGGTGCTCGTCCTCCGCCGCCTCGTCCTGCCCCGCCTCCCGCCATTCCCTCCGCCGGCGCTCCGCGCGGCGTCCGCCGCGCACAACGCGGTCCTGCTGGCGCTCTCCGCCGCCATGGCCGCCGGGTGCGCGCTCTCCACGGCCGCCGCGGCGCCGCGGTGGGCGTGGCCCTTCTGCTTCCCGCCGCGGGGCGCCACGGAGGCGTCGGGCCCCGTCTTCTTCTGGGCGCACGTGTTCTACCTCTCCAAGGTGTACGAGCTCGGCGACACGCTGCTCATCCTGCTGGCGCGCCGCCCGCTCACGCTGCTCCACGTCTACCACCACGCCGTCGTCGTCGCCATGTGCTACCTCTGGCTCGCCACGCGCCAGTCCCTGATGCCCATCGCGCTCGTCACCAACGCCGGCGTGCACGTCGTCATGTACTCCTACTACCTCTCCTGCAGCGTCGGCCTGCGCTGGCCGAAGCGGTGGAAGCGCGCCGTCACGGAGCTGCAGATCGTCCAGTTCCTCTTCAGCTTCGCGGCCTCCGTGGTGATGCTGTGGCTCCACTTCACCGCTGGCGGATGCGAGGGGATGGCCGGCTGGGTGTTCAACGCCGTCTTCAACGCGTCGCTGCTCGCGCTCTTCCTCAACTTCCACGGCGCCGCCTACAAAGCCGCCAAAGGCAACAAGGGTAAAGCAGAATGACAGCGAGGCCAAACAGCCTGATTGATTAGCCGGCAACCAATTACTGGTGAGATTTAATTGGAATTCATTATGTTGTATTGATTCAAGCAAACTTATTATTTGAATCTTATTTTAACCACTCCCGAAATGTCTCCATGTCAAAGAGAAGAGCAAAATCATTTGGTAAGGAGAAAATTGTCTCCAACAGACTCTGTATCTGTAGATGTCTCCATCCCTCCAATTTTTTGCTATCGAGCATTCCAGCGTGTTGGCGCGTTCGGCGCTTCCTTCCCACGCGTTTGTGCCCCCATTCTCCCACGCAGGGGCAGGCCCCGCCGCATGCCCTTGTGCTTCTTATTTCGCGCCACAGCGCATCCTCGACTGCTTCCGCCGCCGGCTGGCAGGCACGAGCACAGCCTGCCGCCATGCCCCTCAAATCCGTGCAGCCGGGCTAACCGAGGTTACGCCGAACCCCTGCGTGCGTTGCGTCATTGCGTGGCTGGATGACGCTGCACCAGCGTGGCCGGACGAGGCTATGGCAGCTGGAACAACGGTGTGAGACTGAGAATGCCTGACCGAGCAGACGACGATCGACGAGTTCTACATGATGGATCCGAAAATACGGAAAGTTCCTGATGACGTGGCATCTGGTTTGCATATGGAGAGTCCCATTTTTAGATAGTTGCTGGAATGGTCTTGTTTTAACACTCATTTTGAAGATAGCTAAATCACTAAATTTAGATATTCTTTTCAGCTCGCCTCTGGGAGTTGCTTTGCTTCTTCGATGCGACAAGTGGCGTAGCTAGATGACTGATCCCAACTCTCTCAAGTCTAAAAGACCTGTTCAAATAGAATTCCTTGAATTAAGGGCGATTTTTCATTTTAACGTCTATCCAAGAATCAGTGTAACTCCAAGAGACTTTTATATCTGTTTTAATTATTATTTTGATAAAAAAGATATTCTTAAATGCCTTTTTTAATTGGTTATCTAGATATGACTATTTTTAATTTTAGATTTCTCGCTATCTAAAGACAGAAAGCGTCAGTGGGTCTCTAAAGTACCCATACTCAAGTGATAAAAAAAACCAATTTTTATATAAATGACTCTCCAAATGATGATTTAGAGAGTGACCTTAATCTTGGTGATGCCCCATGTCGAAGGAAGAAACTTTTATATTTGGCCATTGCATCTTCATCTCACTCTAGTTTTTTGTTTCTTCTTACGATGGAATAGAATGAGCTGATCCATCATCACCGTATTCCTCATAGTCACGGGCTAATAAATAGTAATAGGCTTAGTATAAATATGAGGCCATTCCACAAAATTTGAGGAATGGACTCATTTTCATTAGTTGTGTATCCAAACATCCATCTAAAATTGGTTGTAGCCCAAAGCAACCACATTCCTCCTACTAACTATTAGTTTGTCAGAAAATGGAATGGTGATAAATCAACTTAATTTATTTTACAAACCAAACAAAAAAAGAGTGACATGATGTCTAGAGGTGTTCATCGGTCCGTAGACCCCAACAAAATTTGTAAATCCTTTAGTAAATTACCGTCCGAGCTCAATAAATTTATATCACATAATTGAATTGATCCGATGATCCAACAAGGTTTTCGTCTAGATTTGCCCTTGTCCATTCCACAAACCAAATACCCACTAACAGATCCAACAAAAATTAAAATATATCTACCATCTGGAGCTGTTACCAATAATGACCTCACTCCAGTTGTATAAAAGCCATAACTGATGCCCTGGAGGAATATGGTTTGCACACTAATCTTTCCTCTATCTATTTCTTTTGGAAATTTTAGCTCCTACTAATAACAGGCATCCCCTGTTCGCGTGGATTAGGAATTGGGACAGCCACAGCCCTGATTCGCTCCTTTGCAAGTGTGGGCTGTGGCGTCAATTTGGCATCAGCATTTGCTATCATCACGACGAGAATGTACCGTGAATATACAAAGCACAACACAACATTTGCATATATAGACTAATAGGAAAAGGCAGCCCACAAAATACGATACGGACGAGAAAAGGGCCATATTGGTGATAGACCGATGCCCACCAAAGTCTATTCTCCTTTTTCCTTTCTTATTGCTCAAATCAGTGATGCGTGCAACCGAGAAAGACTACCATTTCGGCGCTTCTGGGGCCTTCTTCTCTAATCATGGAGGCCACACGGCGAGAGTTAGGGTTCTAGGGAGAAGTTGGAGCCCCTTTTATTTTATCAAAAGCAAGAGAAACACTATTTTACAACTTACCCCCCAAAAACCCCATCAAAATGCCAGTTTTTTCAAGAAAAAAGGGGGTGAAGTGAAACTTATGCAGCAGCACTGTTCATCTCTTTTCATCTGCACCACTGCTCTCTCTCTACCTGTGATCCACGAAACCAAAACAAAAAGGCCAGCGGTACAGCATGAATTACTTGAAGTATGAAACGTCGGAGATCAAGGCTCTAGTAGACTGAGTAATTCACGTGTTTTAAGCACACAGTTTATCTTCACGCTTACGCAATTTGCGCCTCGGATCATGCATACTTTTTTGTTTTCTAGAGAAAATTAGTCTTTTAACCAAAAACCGAGATGATAGTCTTTTCACAGGGCGTAGTGCTGCACGACTCCACCGATCTATACCCTCCAAAGGAGAACAAAGGAAAGAAAGGGGGGAAGAAAGATTTTTGCCACCTGCTACGAGCTAGAAGCTACTGGGCGCCCGGCCGGAGAAGGCCATGGCGAAGAGGAGGATGACGAGGTAGAAGAGGATGACGACGAGCTTCATCTGGAACATGGCGAAGAAGAGCTTGACCATGAACACCAGCAGCAGCGCGTCGAATATGATCGTTATGGCCACCTCCAGGGGCTCCATCACCGGTCACCGCCGCTGCCGCCGCCGACCAGAACACCAGCAAATTAAAGCTCTCTGGAGTGAACCAAGAAAACAAAAACAAGAAGAGAGAAATTGGTAAAAGTGGATCGGTGCGGTGAGGATGGGGAAGAGAAGGCCAGGGGAGGAAACCAGCGGAGTAGAAGACGCACCTGACTCCCTGAAGGCGACGCGTTTTCCGCTTCGGTGACACTGCTTTGCCTGGCTTTGTTTGGGCCTTTGGCCTGGGGTCGTCGCTGATTGCGCGAGGCTGTGTGTGTGGGTGTGGCCAGGCGGGCAGGGTGACGAAGGTTCGGAACAAAGAAGAGCGGGCCCGCCGACGTGAACCACCGAGCTGACGGGTCGGACGGCCGCGTACACACCACGGCGGATGATGGATTACCAGCCACTACCACTGCCACCGACTAGGTTAACCTGCGGTTCGGTCCGGTCAGTGCTCCAGTGGAGCGCAACAGGACACCGACTGCTAGACTGCTGACACATGTGAGTATCTGGGTTTCTATAAAGCTGACGGTGACTTCGATTCAGGAATCGAAGAGTCTGCGCAGTCCCATGGATCATCCCATGTGGCCATGTGGGCAGGGCAAAGAGCCAGAACCGAGTGTATCGGAAGCATCGAGATGCGAGACCGATTAATCTGCAAGAAGAAAAAGACGAGTGAACATTAGCATAGGTTTGCCGTCCACCTCAGTGTGGCTAAGGTGCATCACGAAGTCACAATTCCACACAGGTTAGATAACGACAGCAGGTCTCCTTTAACAGTAGCAATTGCAACGCAAAGATTTTCACTTAGCAATTCATGTTCCGAGAAAAACTAGTAGGACACAATTGAATTCGAACCTGGTTGGTTCTACTGCTCCAAGACAGTTTTCAAGTATGGACGAAGAAGGACCGAGTGGATCGGAACCACCGAGGCTAATTAAATTGCACGTATGCAAGAATAAGTGGAGGGAGCAGTAGACAACAACAGTAGGTCTCCTGTAACAGTGGTAAGGTGTGTTACAGAATCACAATTGTACGCAGGTTAGATAACAAATTAACAAAACAGCTGGTCCCCTTCAACAGTAGGTACGTATGTACAGATTACTTTGCACCAAACAGTTCACGTTTCAAGAAATTAATGAGTTGGAGGGCTGTACTGTATGGTTAGGACACAAATGCATTCAGTATTTCAGTGCTTGGTTGGTGTTCAATTGCTCCAAGACAGTTTTCAGGACCAAAATAACAAGCACCAAGCAAGAATCATAGAACACCAACCGATCATAGAACTCGAATGTAACAAAATACTAACCCAAGCAGTGGATTCAGCGTGTAATCAGACTATTTCTTCTATTAATGTAATGACACGCAGCTCTCCTGTATGTTCAAGGAAAAAAAACAAGACGGTCCAAAATGGAATTCCTTACGCAGTTATGATTCAATATAACCATCAATATAGCCGTTACACTACAGTAGTTGATAAGCATACAGACTCATTTATTAACCATAAAATTTTACTGGAAAAACATACTGCAGAATCCAGAATAAGTAAAAAATTCCACTCTCCTTGCATGTCTTCTGAATCAATAAGCATACATGTAGGCACTAAAAGATGTTTTTTTTTATATTTTCCAAGCCTTCAACTAAAAAAAAGACAAGTGCTTTCAAACTGGATGCGTTAAATTAAATTAACAAGAATGCATGAATAATCTTCAAGAAGCTCTGTTTTTGTTGCTGTTTCATTTCTTTAACTTTTCTTCTCTTTGTTTAGCTGTTAGTAGTTCTGTTCCTCCTTTTTTCCCTTTAGTTTATTTGTTTGCCTTTTGTTTTCCTTCAAATTTGTCTACCTTTACTCATTTGTTTTCTTAACATATAACAATGGCAGGAAGCTCTACTGCCAGTTTAAGAAAAATATTGCTTGCATCAGAATATTAATCTCATCACTCACTGATTTATGATCAGACAACACAATATACAATCAGCATAATGATATGCACCTGTTTTTCGTGGTAAATGATGCGATGAGTTGGGGAGATCTTCCATAACTTCATTATAAAAATTCGTCTTGTCCAATGGAATGATGGGTCCCTTCATAGGTACTCAATTCAAAAAAAGAGAACCCATAGCACCAAACCAGAGTCATATCATCATATGTCAGCAAAAACAGCCCATTGTAGCATGCTTAGACTTGAGATTCAAACACTTTTGTAGTATATTTACATCCTCTGGAGCATCACCACCGTAAACTTCACTTTGTGTGTAGCAGAGTAGCCCAGAAAATATCCAGTAGACAGATTCAAATTTTTGGAAGGGGGGGCTGTAATTTTCAAATGTCATTCTAAAGCTGGTTCAAATCATGTCTTGCATTGCCAAAAGTTTCAGGGACTGGGTGAAGTAGTGTCATGACAATAATGTTCAGAATAATTACACTCAATTGCAATAACTTCAGAGCAGAGTTCACCATGGAAGCATTCATGACCTGCCAACATAATTTGCTGATTGCCTTTGTTTAGAGGAGATATTTCTTGAATACTGCACATGCCACTGCATCAAGAGAATGGAGAACCCACATCTGGAAGTTAATTGTCCATCAACTCTATTCTGCTCCTTTACCTTCCTGAAAATCTGAGAAGATACAGGAATCCTCATTTGCTCAGAAGTCAGAACTGTCCCCACTGCTGACTAACCCTGTCCCCACTGCTGACTAACCATCACAACAGATTCAAGCAGAAAGTTCCCACATCAGCAAATCCAAGATCTCATAAATTTCCAATGACAAAGGATGCTTCCCTTTCCAAGAAAAGAAGGCATGATATTGTCCCCTTAATTGCAACCAGCTGCACCCACCATCCTTCTTAAGGCTAGCCCCTTGCATCAGTATCCTCGTCTCAGCAGCATCTTTCCATTTACCACAAGATGCATACATGTTTGAGAGTAGCACATAGCCTGCTGTATTATCCTTCTCCAACTCATGAAGTTTCTTTGCTGCCCTCTCACCAATCTCCTTGTTCCTGTAAGTGTTGCAAGCACTCAGAAGAGATGACCATGAACTTGTGTCTAATATACTTGGAACCTTCATGAGAAGCTCTTCTGCTTCTGACAAACGGCCTGCTCTAGCTAGGACATCAACCATACAAGTGTAGTGTTTATCTTTAGGTGGGATGCCATGTGCCTGCATTGTTTCAAAATAATATATGGCTTGCTCCACCAAACCACAGTGTGAACAAGCAAATAGAATAGCTAGAAATGTATGCTCGTTTGGTGTTATTCCATTTGCTATCATATCCTCAAACAACAAAATAGACTCTTCGGCAAAGCCATTTTCTGCAAGTCGCTGAACCATGGCAGTCCAAGTGATATTGTTTTTTTCAGGCATTTGGTAGAACATCCTCCTGGAGCTGTCCAAATCCCCTGACTTGGCATACATGTCACTGAGAGCAGTCCCCATAAAGATGTTATCTTCGATTCCAAGCTTGACAATCTCAGCATGAACCACCTTGCCCATCTCTAAAGAGCACAAGTTTGCACATGCAAGCAGAACACTTGACAAGGTGATTTCCCCTGGAATCTGTCCTGAAGCCAACATTGCACAGAAAAAATTTAGTGCATCAACAAAACGTCGATTTTCTGCATAACCAGAAATCATTGTATTCCATGAAGCTGCATTCCTTGCAGGCATCTTCTTGAAGAGCTCCTCTGCTTCCACCATTTTTCCATTCCAGCTATAACCTGAAATAAGAGAGTTCCAGCATACTGTGTTCTTTTCTGGGAGGGAATTAAAAATCCTTTGAGCATCCGAGCATTGCTTGCATTTGCAGTACATGTCAATCAAAGAGCTGGATACAAACAAATTGGTACTAGAGCCCATCTTCAATGCATTGGCATGTATCCTTGTTCCTTCCCTTAAGTCATGAAGGGTAGCACAAGCACTGAGCACACTAGAGAAGCATGAAATGTTTGGCCTGCAACCATCAGCAAGCATCTGATTGTAAAGCTTCAATGCTTCTGCAATATCACCTTTCTGCTCATGCCTTGCAATCAACGTACCCCAGGAGACCTCGTTCCTCTCAGGCATTGCATCAAGAACCCGCCGTGCTCCTTCGAGGTCACCCAAGTCAGCATACACATCAAGCAGTGCGGTCCATGAGACAACATCCCTCACCTCCATGTCATCAAACACCCTGTGTGCCGCAGCTGCATCTCCCATTCTTAGATACAGAGTGATCAAAGAATTGTGTACCTCAATACTCTTTTCAAACAAGTTCCATTTGATAGCCAATCCCACTACACCCATGGCAAAATCAAATTCACCTGCACCAACACAGGCCTTGATCACACAAATCAGAGTAATCACATTAGGTCTCACATTGCAGCTTAGCATCTTGCGAAACACAGGGAATGCATCCTTATGGAGTTCATTGCGGACAAACCCAGCAATCATGGCTGTGAAGAAGGCAACCGAGTGGAGCGGGCATCGTTCATAAAGCTCAACCGCAGCCCTCACAGACCCACGCTTCATGAGCGCGTCGACCATGGTTGTGTACGACACGACACTCTTCTCGGGCATTCCGTCGAACAGCCTGCGGGCAGACGCAATGTCCCCGGCCTTCACATGCTCCGACACCATGAAGTCGTATGTGAAGGAGGATGCCGCATTGGCAACAACGCAGTCTCGGAAGACCTGGTCACGGTCCGCGGCGCGCGCGAAGGCAGCGTAGGCTGTGAGGAGGTTCGATGCGACGGAGCGGTCGGTGGCAAGGCCAGAGCGGAGGGTGTGCGCGTGCAGCGAGAGGACAAGCGGCAGGCAACCGGAGGCGGCGGCGTAAGCAGGCGTGGTGGTGGAGGCGGCGCTCGTAGCGCGGCAGAGGCGGAGGAGGGAGGCGCAGGTCTCGGAGTAGGACTTGAAGGCTTTCGCCGTGGGCGCCAGCGGTGGGCCGTTGGCCAGGCGGAGCTTGAACGCCCTTATCGGGAGGGTCAAGGGAGAGAGGTCTTTCTCCGGCTTACTCCTCGTCGTCGGCGAAATCGGCGCCTTGGCCAGCTCCGGCGATGGCCGTGGCGGCCGTGGCCGCCTCGGGCGGACCGCCGCTCTCATGCTCCCATGATTTCGAACTTCGTAAGACTTTCCAACTTTGAAAGGCTTCCCACTCTGGAGAGCTTCGCTCTCTTTAATCGTGCATGAAGTGGGCTGGGCCAGTTGGCCAAATTTGGCCCGGATCAGTGACACATCAACACGAACACAGAGACGACGATATATGATATGAACAAAGCAAGCAGCATGATTCCATGATGTTGTTGCAATTTCTGGCGAATACATTTTACAGACAAATTGTGCTATGTGCCACAGCCTGCGGTCATTTCTGACTAACACTCTCAGCAAGGAAATTCTAGACACAACAGAGTTCTGCATTCTATAGCAGCGCAGCCGGAGATCCTCACTGGAGTTTTTCCATCCCGTAGGTATCTTCAGCTCCACTGGCCACCTTTCTTCTTCTCTCTGCTATCATCTCGGTGTATGCCTGAGAGAAGCCACCATAAGGTCAGTTTTATTCTATCATTCTTTGAAATACGTTTCTAACACAACACTATGGAAGCAATGTTCAGATCAGGGTTAGGCCAAAGGTATTTGACACAGAAGAAATGCTTAATTCACTGATATGCTGCAGTTAGTGGTTGGAAGTGGTAGCACAGACAGTGCTCCTGACTCATGACTAATAGCCATCTGGATATATGGAACCAGTAAGCAACTCAGCATTCTGAGTTTTGGCATGGATGATGAGTAGCTGGTACCCTATAGTTTGCATATGGCAAACTAGTAGCAAGGTAAATTTGAATTGACGTAAGTATACATTTGCAGTTTTAAAGCACCATATGCTAAAGACGACACTTAATCTTTTGCAATAAAATGTCAAAGCACATGTGTTATCTTCCTTGATTGACACCCAGAAACTTTTTCATGATTATTGAAAGAACTAAACTGAAGTTTGTGTCACTCGTTACAAGAACAACTAATCAATCATCTAAGAAAACGATATCATAAAACAAAATTAAATTGTTAGAAAAATTATGAGCAAACCTTAGGGTAGGAGTAGAGAAATATGTACCACCATGCACATATTACAAATGTAACTCCAGCAGTAATTACAACAGACTGGATAAGCACCCAACTACAGGCGACCGCAACAGTTCCCGTAAGCAATATTGTCCAAGGTTGACACCTGAAAATGGGGAAAATATACTCGTCACGATTATATGACAGCATAGAAACTAAGCTTAGAGAAGCAAGGTTATCTTCACATAAGATCAAACTTTGGTGTTTGATCGAAAACGGCAACATGAGAAGAGGTGTGGAAAAATCTAATGGCTCCTTTTTAGATTATATGACACCATTCGCATAGCTCCATTACCTCATGATGAATTTTGGAAGCTGAATGTTGTTAATGTGTACAAGGACGACAAACAATAAATATTCATCGATTACATCATGGCTTCTTTACACTTCACAGCAAACAATGAAATTTTTTTTGAAAGGGCTAGCATGGAGCGAAGACTGCAACAAAAATTTGGCGAGCTATTCAATAAAAAAGAAAAACCAGAAGTTCAAACAAGATTTGTCTATTCTATTTAGTATGCGCCCCATTCAAAAATTGTCATCAGAACTAATGTTGACAATAGTAGCAAAAAGTAGTTTATTATCTTTTTCCTTCAAAACGAACAAGCAAAATAATTTAGAATCTATCTACATCTAACAATAAACACAGCTACGATAACAAATTTGGTCATCTACGATATGTACTGGAAAACAAACCATGCTTAAATGTCTACACCATCATAATCTTCTTCAATTTTGATCAAGGCAATGTCCATCAAGAAACAACTACGGAGGGGCAAAGGAACGCACCAGGCAGGCTTGGTGTCCCAGACAGAGTCGTACTCGAGGGACAGGTAGTTGAGGTATCCATCCATGTCGTCCACCACTCCGTCCTCATCAAAGAACGCCGCCGCGCCGTTTTGCCAGCCTCCCCCTTGCCCCCGCCGCGGCCACCTAGCCGCGCCACGCCGGCGCGCCTCTGGCTCCTGCCGCAGAGCTGCAGCCTTGTGGCGGCAGCGGTGGCAGCACAGGAGAGGAAAGGGGAAGGCGCGGCCGCGGCCGCGCGGTTGCCGCACGGGCAGGGCGGCAGCGTGGATGAGTAGAGCAGGCAGAGCGCGCCCATTTCTTGGCTTGTGCTCGCAGTACGGCGTCGGCCTCTTCTCCCTAGAGCTGCTTCCGTCCGGCGGCTGCCGATGCTGCGGGTATGGCCAGTGTTTGCTTTGATTTCTAGGCAAATTTTTATGCCGTATAGCTTTTGGCAATTCTCAGAGGTTCCGGCCCAATAGAAAGTAAAGCCTTGATATTGGTGGAGATGGCCTGTTTCTTGCAGCCCAGATCCTCACTAACGGCACGCAGTGTCAGCAAAAGGTAGCAAAACCTGCTAAAACAAAGAGGAAAATGTAGCAAAATAGCACTAGCGCGGTTTGTAACAAATCCCTTTTTATATTTTTTTTTCTAATCAAAACAATTTTTAGAAATTATCTTAAATAGAACTTTTATAAGTTTGACTGAATTTTATAAAAATAATTTCAATATTTATAAGACACAATAGTAGAATTATTAGATACACACCATGAAATACATTTTCATAGTGTACTTGTTTTTTCTTTAAAGTTGGTCAAATTTTTCAAAAATTAACTTAAGAAACGTGTAGAAATTGATCATTTTGAGACAGTGAGAGTATTTGAACTATTGTGGAAATTTTTTAATATGCATCTCATTATATTTTGTAGACTTATATAAGCCAGACTAATAAACTGAAACGGCTGATTTGGTGTGAGAGAACAATACTGTTGTAGCAGCTAATAAATTAAAGCGAACATGTCAGCATATTTTCTTTGATTTTTTTGGATATTTTTCCCCATTTTCTGGACCCAGATCCACTTATGGACGCTTCTAAAGATACTTTATCGAGCCCTAAACATTTAATATATATGTTAAGGGTTTTTTTTTGTTCATATCTCTAGATTTTTAATTAGAATTGTTAAAAAACTTAGTTTGTGTTTTTTGTGGTTAAAAAAAAATGTTTTCATGCATTTATTCTTTTTTTATTCAAAAAAAGCTGAAACTTTCTTAACAATCACTTATAATCTCGGGCAAGAGGTGATTTAAATTGTTTTGAGATTTAAGGGTTTAAAATTGTCTCTTTTGTTTTAAGAGTCTGGCAAGGAAAATTGAATCATAGCATCGTTCATGAAGGCAAAATGGAATTTTCTAGCGGTTTTACCGTATCAAAGCTCGAGACTAATCAATCAAGGAGATGAAAAAGGCTCATGACTCAAGAGCGAGCAAAGTAGACTGCGGCTGCCCATCGAGCTGAACACTTTTCTTGGGAACCTTTTTTTATGACAAAGTTAGAATGAGACATACTTGTGTTTACATCAACAAAGAAAAATGCGACAGTGGTAAGCCAAAAAATTAAACGGAAAGACAAGGCATAAAAATAAAAAGACATTGAAGCTAGGCCAAACAAGTTAGTGCCCTAAAACCGTCTTGCTGGTAACAGGCACGTTATACATCGTTATAATACAAGAGCAGGCACCTGTACCACCATCGTCACAAGGACCGGTCATACATCGTTATAATATATATATATATATATATATATATATATATATATATATATATATATATATATATATATATATATATATATATATATATATAGAACTACTACTCTATAGCTGGCTATAGAATAACTTATTCTCTGTAGCCACTTTGAGTTACGATAATTACAATATTTATTTATGAGAATTATAGTAACTCCTTACTATGTGTTATAGTAACTCAACTAATACCAACTTACAGAATTATAGTAACTCCTTACTATGTGTTATAGTAACTCTACTAATACTAATTTACGAGAATTATAGTAACTCCTTATTATGTGCTATAGTAACTCGTTATTATAACGATTGTAGTAATTGAGTTACTATAATTCTTATAAATTAGTATAGTAATTATCGTAACTCAAAGTGGCTACAGAATAAGTTATTCTATAGCCGGCTCTTGAATAGCCTACCAACTTACCAGAATTATAGTAACTCCTTACTATGTGTTATAGTAACTCTACTAATACTAATTTACGAGAATTATAGTAACTCCTTATTATGTGCTATAGTAACTCAATTATTATAACGATTGTAGTAATTGAGTTACTATAATTTTATAAATTAGTATAGTAATTATCGTAACTCAAAGTGGCTCTGAGAATAAGTTATTCTATAGCCGGCCATCTTGAATAACCTCACCCTATATATATATATATATATATATATAAGAGCAGGCACCTGTCTAAGCAAAAAGGAAATGAATTCTGCACTCAGCTCACGTACGTAGCAGCTGGCAATCCTTATCGACTTATCCTTCTCACGCGTGGCACGCTCGCTAGAGTGTCGAAAAGGACCATCGTCGCAGCATGGCAAACAAACACACATGCTGGGCCTGGACTTGCATGCATGTGCACGCTCCATCAGCTCCCTGATCCTCGCGGTAACCGTCTCACCCTTTTCAAATTCAACGTTCAGGTCTGACAGAAAGAACGCACACACTACAGTCCAAACATACATATCCTGCAGGACGCGACGCCCACCCCCACTGGCGGTGAGGCGTCAACAGGTACTCTGGTAGCACACGGCAGATGGCTCCGATCGAGAACAGCAGAGCGAGAACGCTATCCGGATGCAATCGGCGTGACAAGAACCGTGACTCACCCATCCCAACTGGACACTGCCCTGTCCGGCTAGGCACGCTATCGGACTCGATAAGGCCAGCTCGTCGTATCCTTCGTCTGGGCCTGACGATGCGCGTGCGCCCTCGCCCTCGCGCCGTCGCCGACGAGACGATGATGACTCGGTGGCGACGGCGACGTGATCGGCCGGCAACGCGAGTGAGGAGAGAGGAAGATGAGACCGACCGTGTGGATAGCGACGACAGCGCGAGGTGACGAGGACCGGACCGGCGCTCGATCCATGATCGCCGATGACGCGGCCTGCGGCCACGGAGAATAAACTAACATGCATGCCGATCGATGCCGGCATGCCAGCCAGGAGATCGATGCCATGGTTTCTAGAACGTACGTCGTCCCGTGATGATGGTTCCATCTCCATCATCCGTGTCCGCGACATGGCCCAACGCCAGCGCCGTGTCGTGACGCTCCACTGACTCTGCCACCGTCCAATTGAGTCGCCAACGCCCAACAGCGACCATCGATAAGCTAACCACGCACTGATCGTGTTTTTTTGTTCATAAGGAATCATTGATTGATTGCTAAACTGTTGCTTGGATCGGGACATATTGGAGAAGTGAACGGACACGCGATAGTCACATAAGTAGGAGTAGGATTTGTTATTCTTATCATAATATACCCCATATAATAATAGAACACAATCACATGACTCGTCATGCACTTGGACTGCTGCTTGCTTTACATGCACTGACAACCGGTGCTGATCAGAAATGTGTATGTACATGCCTGTCAGCTAGGTACAGATAGATACATATTCACACACACTCACGCACATCAGAAATCAGAATAATGTACATTATTATGATTAGGTGAGAGAGCTAGCGCTTTGATTTATTATTAGTGGCATATATCCCCTGATTTTGACTGATTGATTATTGATGAAGATGGGTGGGATGAGGAGGAGGTTAGGCCTGGATGGACGTGGGCTGGATGATGGAGTCCAGGTCGGACCTCATCGGCATCTTGTCGATGCTGTGGTCCGAGCGTTGTTCACTCTCGCCGCCGCCGGCGACGACGCCCCAGATCTCCGGGATGGTCCGCCGGAGCGCGCCGATGTTCTCCAGGGCGTAGTCTGCTTCCTTGCTCCTCACCCGCTTGCCAACCTGGAAAAAAAAAGATTAACGAATAAATTAATGTTTGTTTTCAGAGAGGCATCGCAGCGGCATCGGTCGATATAAGACTGCAGAATGCTGGTGTTCAGAGAAGAAATTTATCAGGCTACTCAGGCATTCAGAAGAGTTAGTTAATGTGACACGTCTGAAGGAACTGCGAAAATTGGTTCGCCGGTTCATTGTGTTGGGTACATCGACATGATCGCCCCCAACAAAGGCAGACAGGCAATGTGCGTGCTGACGTGACGGCACAACTACGCACTATTGATATGCCAGCCACGGGTACAGATGAAAACGTAGGCGGCGTCAGCTAGTGCTCATTCTTGTTTCCTTGTTCCGTTACCAAAGGGAGAAAAAAGAAAAAACAAACCAACGAAGATATTTTTCTCCTTGCTCTCCCCGGATCTGTGGCGAAGAGAGACCCTTGGATATATCGACAGGCACGTGAATTGGAATGTGCAATTTCAAATTTTTGGTCGATAATATTCAACAAGGACCGATGACTTGAGGAGACGAAAGCAAACTTGTATTGCGTTTTCAACCGCTCAATAGAAGTTAACAGAAGAAGAAGAAGATGATGATGATGATGATGATTATGGTATGTTTGTCTGCGTTGGATCCTGATCTTACATCAGAGGCACCATCACCTTCCACCTACTCGATCGTTGCCGATTGCCATGCCAGCCACAGACACTAGCAGAGCGCTAATCATCTTGATTGATGGCCAGCAAGCGCGCATGAGCAAAAGCAAATCACGCTTATATAATGCGAGCCCACCTGATCGCTGGACGAAGCTAACCAATGGCGCAAGCCCGATCGAGCCAAGCAGACCTCCGTGGCATCGATATCGACGGCACGGCGCGGGCGGGGGGAATATGCTCCGCTACGCCTACGCGACGACCCCGACAAGACGCCGGGCATCGGCGCCATCGCCGTCGCCATCGGGTGGTGGTGGTGGTGGTGGGTAGCAACCGGCACTCACACGCCGTGGGCCTGTGACGTACGTACTGTGAGCACACCGGCCACCTGATCGACCAACAGGAGTAGGAGTACTTGCGTACTCATCTGATCTGACCTGGTGCCGCGCCGGAAAGCTATTCTGTTCTGCGTCGTTTAGCCCGGCCTGCTGGGTCCGGTGCAGGATGCGTGACGGCACGAACGCACTCCTACGTGTTTGGACTTTGGACCGACCGAGGCGGAACAAGATAGCAGAATGGCGAGGTTGGTTGGGTTGGGTTGGTTATGACGTACGTACCAGGGCGGTGCGGAGGCCGAGCGCTTTCCCCGCGGCGATGTTCCTCTCGCTGTCGTCCAGGAAGAGCTGACAGAGCAACCAGCGAAAGGTTTTTAGTGATCGAGAATCGCTGGTAATAAATAATAATTGTATAACACGATTGATACAATAATAATAACAATCTTAAATTTGCTTTCATCCAAAGCAAGTGCTGACTGCTGATAAGTGATGATAAGGCCCTGATTAGTTCTGCTACTTTGTTAAGTCGTCGGGATTCGCATTGTACTACCACCACCTAAATGTCACTTTTCACATACGTATAATTCGATTCTCTAGTATAGCGTTACTAAAGCAGTAATCTATCAGTACTTTTTTTAACATTAGACACGGTGCCATCTACGAGCGACCTAGTTTGCTACGACAGTTTTCAAACACATATATGTTGTAGCGTATCACACGATGCTTCATTCGTGATAGTTTTTTATCCAGTGCTCTACGACTCTACAGGATACATAATAAAAACTTTTACATGTGGATTAATTTAACCCCGTGTACAAAAAGCATAAAAACTACCGACTGTCCGGCCAAGCAGTCACTTGAGGCTATTATCACGTACCGTCCGGCGTGGGTTGGAGCCGGCGACGCGCAGCCCGGCCACGATGGCGTCCACCGCCGGTTTGAGGACCACGACGGGGTGGTCACCACCGTCGACGCGCTCCTCCCTCGCCTCGCCGAAGAGGTGCGGGTTCATGGTCTCGAAGCACACGACAGCGTCGAAGACGGCCTCGTCCACGCCCAGCCGCTCCAGCGCCCGCTTCATGTGCGCGCGGTCCGAGTTGGTGAAGAGCTGCACGCGCGAGCGAAACGCACACACAACGCATGGTTAGTTAGCTGACTGATCGGTCGTGTAATGTGACACCAAGTGTCTTGTTTCTGGACGGAACAGATTTCATACCACTTTGCGCTGCGGGATGCTCTGCAGCAGGCGCGCCAGCTGCGGGTCGGCGGGGATCTTGTCGTACGGTAGCCTGCCGTGCACGTAGCTGCAGCAGGTGGAAGCAGACGGAAATTCCGGTCAGTTTTGGACGAAATGTATGCGATTGCGTCCAACTGTATTACGCACTAACTTGCGCAGGTTTTGATGAGGAGGAACTAAAATTGGGTTGGTGTTTTGCGTTTGCGTGCTGACCTGTGGTACTCGTCCGGGTGCACGTCGTAGCCGAGCGCCTGCGGAAATCGACGGAACCAGACATGGAACCCACGATCAAAAAAGTCAGAACCAGAAAGATGATGATCAGAGCAGACGGGCGAAATGAAATGGGCGGGCTGTCGCCGATGAGCAGAGCAGACGGGGAAAGAAACAGAGCTCTTCAAGGCGATCGGGTGAAGGATAAAAGGAAGGTCACGTACGATGAGCCCGGCGAGGGAGCTGCCGTGCGTGCGGAAGAGCTCGACGCGCATGGCGGCGGCCTTCTCCGCCGAGACGCCGAGCTTGGCCTGGAGGAACTCGTCGATGTTGCGCTTCAGGGCCGGCCCGAGGCCGGTGTTGCCCGGGTACAGGGTGTCGTCCAGGTCTGCAGCACGGAGCGCGCGCGAGCGGGACACACGAAAATCGCACGAGTTATTACAAACATTACAGTATATACGAAATCATCGACAGCAGCAGAGCAATCGCCCTGGAGTCCGGCCGATCCGTCCTGGACTGCGCGCGAGCTGGCGGGCCGTCGACGCTCACCTAGGAGGATGCAGTCGAAGGGGGAGTTCGCAGCCATGGCGGGCGGGCGGGAGGGCTCGACAAGACGAGGGAGCTAGGACGGAACAGGGGGAGTTGCCGAGACGGCAGTGGAAGTGGAACCGAACCGGGGCGGCGAGGTGCGCGGTGATGTCTCGAGCTAGCTGTGGAGAGAGCCGGGGCGACGAGCAGAGCGAGCGAGAGAGATTGGGGAGCGAGGAGTGGCGTTTTAAATAGAGCTCCGGGCGACGCGAGGGGGGGCCGCGTGGACCCCGGGAAAGTGGCGCGGTCCTATCCGCCAACGTGCGTGAAACACACTGCATACAACTCGGTTTCGTGGGACACGGTTCTCGGAGTAGTTTTTAGCGCGGCTCGTGTTCCTTGCGGCGAGGGCGAGCTCTGCGCAACGGACGCGTCTCCGCTTGGGCGAGAGGCCTTTCGTCCTATTCGCTTGTCTTGTCAGCCAGACTTATCAGCCATTTAAACACTATTTTTCTCTCACATAAAACTAGTCGGCTTGTCTTATCAGCCGGCTTATTCCACCAGCCGAACACCCTCTTTTGGCCTTGCGGGCGGCTTCGCTGGAGGCTGCAGCTGCCTGCCACGATGCTGCCGCTCGGCGCGGCGGTCGGTGATCGCTGATTGGTGTGGTGGTTAGGCTTAGACTATATTCCTTGCCAGCCAAACGGGCTTACATGTGGCTTTTGTACGCAGTCGGGCGGGTTGACGAGTCAAGTGTAGTGTATATATTTTTTGGTTAAAGTGGAGCTGCCGCGACGACCCGAGAGTCCATTTTTAGTTTGGTCCACGGCAGAAAGTGGAATCTCTAGGATTATATAGATACCTTTTTTTTTTTTTTTGAGATGGGGTTATATTCGAGATACGTGGCGGTAAAAGTCATAAGATAGTTAATAAATTTCATCAAGAGACAAAATTGGCACATGTTGAGATGTATACACCTGGTTATCGAATGGTTGGAACCTAGATGAGTATATTTTATTACCACAAGAAATGTGACCAAGTGCAGTACCATTGACCGGTGGCCGGTGAGTATCCTTCCAGTAACTTCTTGCTAAAATTATCAAACACCTACCTCTAAAATTACCAACTTTTTGATGGGCTGGGAAAAACTCAGTTTTTCGAGACATTGATATCTGATGCAAGAATTCGAGATTTACCAGCTTCTAGCCAAATACGGTGTACGCGTTAACAAAACTATAGCAGGCCCAAATGTAACTTCAATTTTCAGCCCAGGACGATCCGGATACAAAGCTATGCTGCAACATGACAACATTGCCTTCTGTCAGTGTCAGCCCAACTTTGCCCTGCCACAAGCCCACAACCTTACACTGGGCCTAGTTCTGTCAGCCCAAAATACGGTCAGCGGCTGATCAGCCCAAAACAACCCCTCGCATGTCCCCCCGGGAATCATCCAGAACGTTCGCGCGAGAGCTCGAGCTCGAACTCGAGCTGCCCGCCCCGGCACCAAACCAAGCCGAACCTTCCAGACCCCGCGCCTCCCCCGTCCTCCGATCCAGCGCTATTTTCACGATCCGAAGGTCCTTGCCCGAGCAAAAGACCCAACGCTCGGAGCGATCGCGACCTCGGCCACAGTTGCAGCGAGAGCTAGCCAATGGACGTGCTGAAGCGCGAGCTGCAGCGCAAGCGCCAGCAACTCAACGCCGATTTCGGCGGCCGCAAGGTCCTCCGCCGCACCGAGATCGAGGCCCGCGAGCTGCAGCGCATCCGCGAGGCCGAGCGCCAGCTGCTCCTCCAGAAGCAGCTCAGGCATTCCCGCCTGGAGTCCTCCCCCTCCGGTTCCTCCTCGAGCTCCTCGCCCACCTCCGCAGCCGCTGACGCTGGTGCCGACGCCGACGCGTCCCGGGCGGAGAGCGGCTCCGAGGAGGAGGCGCTCCCGAGGGAGGAGGTCATCCGGCGCCTGCGCCTGCTGCGGCAGCCGGCCACGCTCTTCGGCGAGGACGACGTCGCGCGCCGACGCCGCCTCCAGGACCTCATCGAGGACCCCGCCGCGCTCGCCGACGTCGACGCGGCGGAGATCGGGGAGGGGCAGACCAACGACTTCCTCCGCGACATCCAGGCGCTGCGTGCCAAGGCTGCGGCCGCGACGAAGCCCAAGGCGGTCGGCGCGGAGCCTCAGCGTGGGGACGGCGACGGCGCGTCGAGAGATGTGCCGTTCGAGGAGCTCTGCGACGAGGATAAGATCGCCGCGTTCTTCAGGAGGCTGATGGGCGAGTGGACTGAGGAGGTGGACGGTATGCCTGAGGCGGAACGGCGGACGGCAAAAGGGAAGGCCGCGGTAGCCACCTGCAAGCAGTGCGCGCGATACCTCGACCCGCTCTTCAAGCAGTGCAAGAAGAAGGTATGGATCATCCAAGTGTCTCGTAGTATTAACAGTTTGAGTGACCAAATGCTTATTGCGAACGTTGGTTGGATGAATTCATAGGTTTGTCACCCCATCTGATAGCATGCTTTAATTTGAACTCTTACTACGATTTTGCTTTACTTTGTTTAAACATTGAATATTAATATTATCTAGGGATCCCTATTATCTAATGATTAGTGATAAGGGAAGTTTAGGAAGCGTGAATATTATCTTGGTGATTATAGGATTGTGTATTTGCGTATGATATAGTGAAAGAATGATGGATCATGCTGTTGTTAATACTCCATGTTCATTTCACATTTAAGATGATCTTATTTTTTGTAAATGGACGGATGCTGTCTATACTATATCTGCACCCAATGAATTAGTGATGCAGTTTCTGATAAATATTTGTTTCAGTCTATGTCTGAACTATTTCTTCTATTGAATGAAGATTCTCACAGCATCGAGCAATCCATTTAAGGAATACAACTATACAACGAGGACAAGAAAGATATGATGTATGCTTTTTCTAATCATATATGGGTTCTATATTATTGATTTGCCTTCCGAGACGTTCAGAGAGGATATCTCTGTAACATGGGAAGGGATTTGTCTTAACAATTCACTTTTGCCCTTGAATAGGAGGGCATCATCCTGAATGTATGAACATAACCATCGACGATCAGGTTGCAACTTGTGCTTTAAGTAAGCCTGCTGATTTGTTTATGATCTCCCTTACCCGTCAGTATTGGTGACTATTTTCTAGGAGATCGCTGTGTGCTCAAACTTTCCCTGTGAGATTATTTAGTTATTTCTGAATATTTTTAATTTTTGTTAAGAGTCATTATCACAGCCATTTTGCATCACTGTATGCTTTGAATAATGTTTAACTGGAGGACTGCCTTCTTCATGTCTTATGTATGCTTGTTGAGTTATTGCATATCTAAGAACATGGGCAAATTTAGGTCAAATTTTTAAGGGTCTACTGACCCCAAAAATCTACAAATCCTTTAGTAAAACACCCTTATGACTTAAGGAAATCTAGCTGATCTGGTCTCTGTGAACTCTGATAACTGATGTATTTCCGTTACTTGTTAATGGAAAGGGAATGTTATCTACTGCAAACTAACTTTCCGTGAAAACCCGTGCAAACCATGACAAAAAAGTCATATAAATTCACCAAAAAAAAACACATATGTAGATGATATGATGATACACAACCTTGTAAAATATCTCGTCCAAACTCGATTTTGTTTGTGAGATATAAAAATAACAAATTTCAAGCCAGAAAGTTGTCCACATGATTTGTTAGAAATTATATCTCACAAACGAAATCGAGTTTGGACAAGATATTTTACAAGATTGTGTATCATCATATCATCTACGTGTGTGATTTTTTGATGAATTTAGACGACTTTTGTGGTTTGCACGGGTTTTTTGGGAAGGTTTTGGGGAGATGCTCCTTGGGAAAAAAAAAAGATCACCCGAAAGTGATGTTTAGATTTGGCCATCTTTTTTTAGATAATGGATAAAACAATATCCGGATGGAAATGGGAAGAAAAAAGATGCTCCTTGGTTCTCTAAAAAAAAAGATCACCCGAGTGATGTTCCCGGCCTAGATTTGGCCATCTAAGGAGCCATGGAATCATGTTTGCTTCCTATTAAATTTTCAAGTTACCAGATAGGTGAACTAGGTTAAGCACTGAAGCTATTGTAACAACACTGTTTTTGCTTCCTTCTTATTTTGTAAATTTTCCTTGTATCCTCTCTGTAACAAGTAGAGTATGGTAAATCCAGATTCTTAGCAACTCTAGTAGATCCTATGTTCATATGTGCAGACAATCTTGTATCAGAGGGCTCAGTTCATTATTTTGCATCAATTTGCAGGCTCTCCCTCCTGATGTCCGACAAGCATTGCTGGAGGTGGTCAAGTGTTGTATGAGACGAGACTACTTGGCCGCAGTGGACAACTATATCAAGCTAGCTATAGGTAACTCGCCGTGGCCGATTGGTGTGACCATGGTTGGTATTCATGAGCGATCAGCTCGCGAAAAGATTTACACGAACAGCGTGGCTCACATCATGAATGATGAGACGACCAGAAAGTACCTGCAGTCTGTGAAGAGGCTCATTACATTCTGCCAGAGGAAGTACCCCACTGATCCATCCAGATCGGTAGAGTTCAACAGCCTGGCAAATGGCAGCGATCTGCAGTCTCTCCTGGCGCAGCAAAAGGCGAAGAATTCAGAAGAAATGCTTCGGTTGGTGGCTGCGTCATGACAAGGATGGATTAGATTTGTGCTTGGAATTCTGGGCAAGTTCAATTCTTGTGGGATTTGTGATTCGAACTAATACTTATTTGTGATTCGAATTAATACTTATTTGTAAGAACCTGAATTGCATGTCCGGCCGTTCTGCCATACTGGACTGTGGAACTTTAACTGGAGCGTACTGATACTATTGTTGGTACTATTGTTGGACATTGCTAAGACTTTGACCATACGTAAATTTCTCTCTTAATTTTTTCGTCTTTAGTAGACAAATAGGACCTTCAACATGAGTGCGAAGCCTAAAACGTAATGGGTTCTATAGTTGAAAAGAAGGCATCACTCTCCTTGGCAGCAGCGTGTGATGGTACTACTAGTAGGGCTCAACGGTCTGATGCAGCTTGTCTTTTTATCGCAACGTCTCCACATGTTTGACAGCATGATTGGACAATAGAACTATAAAATAAAATAATTTTTTCACAGAGTTGGCACCGGATTAGCTACTTGCTCTGCTCCTAAAATTTCTCATATCGGCACCACTTGTTGCAATATACAGAGCACTATTCCATAGAGTTGGCACAGGAGCAATTACTTGCTCTGCTCCCAAAATTTTGGTATCAACACCACTTGCTGCAATGTACGGAGCAATTTCTAGATCTTTCTCCATTTCGAGCTTCACTCTAGGCTAATATAATGGAAGGCCTAATAATAGCGCTAGTTCTAACTTTTGTATCAACCCATCGGCAAAGTTCAAATTCAGACCCTGTTTAGGTACACTCAAATCCATCCCATATTTTCTAAACATAGCTCAAAAGATTGATTCTTTCTAAAAAAAAGGGGGTAACATTAACGTTCTAGCAATGTTTTGAAATCTAGATTTTTGTAATATTTGACATAAGGCTTGCTTTGTATGCAATAGATCCATTTTTATGTATGATATTTACTTACGAAACATTTGATAATATGATAAAAAATAAAGGTCAAACTTCAAAAGACCTACTTGTAATTTTCTTTTCAAGTCACGGTTCACTTTAGCAATAAAATAAAATAAAATAAATAAAAATCAACCTTTTACATGTTAAGAGATTAAGATAAATGCCCTATGAATTTGAAGAATTTAATGAAACTAATATGATTTTATGCATATTGGTGCATTTATTATAAATTTGATTTTAAATGGACCATGATTTGGAACAAAGGGAATACACCTACTCTTACATCCCCTTGAAAGGCTATGACTAGCAAATTATCTGAAACCTGCCGTTTTATACTGCACACTTTCCTTTCTTCTTCAGAGTTCAGACTGAGTCAATCTATAAGACAAAAATCACTAGGCAACTGTGACACTATCCCCACATGGCCACATACGAAGAGAATATATATCGAGAAGGCACACTACACCAAAAGGTGCCCAAGCTGATGGGTAAAGAAATGACATTAAAATCAACTATCAAAATTGTTTTAATTTACAATTCTTTCAACCCAACTAAAATTACTAATTGAACAAGATATATAGCTTTACAACTTCATCGACGATGTGGAGAGAGCCCAGTCTCGCACACATCCGTGCAGTTCTGCAACTGCAGCCGATATACACACCGGATGCAAGCAGTGCCCCTTGTGCAAAACCTAAGGACACATGAATGCGAAGCAAACCCCAGGAACCCTGGCTTGAAAGTACAAAAAATGGTACACAAAAGGTCAAGCTGTGAAGACTATCATATGCTTTACACTTACACCACTGAGGTTATTTGGTTAGCTATGAAGACAGCACGGACTGTAGAGCAAGCTGTTGCTGTGGTTGCAAAGAAGACCACGTTGAGGCTAATACTGAAGGAGGCAATGTTGCCTGGAGTTGCCTTAGTAGATTAATCATCCTGCTGGCAGTCTGTTCTGTTGCTAGATCTTTGCCCGCACATAATATCTGCACTCCATACAAAAGGCAAATCATGTTAAGTAATGCTCTAAGGCCATTGAGAAGTCACTTGGATAGCTCAGTTTCCTCCAACTGCTGGTCATTTAAACAGTTAACCACTGGGAGGTGGCTTCAGCTTCTCTACAAAGCTGATAAGCTACAGCAATCTTTACTGCTGTAGAGTTATCATGATGACAGCATCCACTAGATCTCCAAACCCTTAGTTCTTTTTCCAGTGTTTTTCTTCAGATCATTGCATTAACATGCCAAAAAAAATCGAGGTTCCTTTCCATGGTCAAGTCACATTGTCCATTCAATAGTTTCAATTTGGCATTTTTTATATAAAAAAAAAAAAAAAAGGAGACAGGACCTCATTCATAAATATAGGTAACACAAAACCTTGTTTTCGGATGGAATGAAACAATGCTTTGGTGTAACATGGAAGTTGATAGCTCAAGTGTAAGACAGCCTAATATAACTGAAAATATCAGGAGTTACTTATAGGGTGTTTGGTTTGAGGGGTTAGTCCACCACCATAACATCCTCACTTTTTTGTTTGGTTTGTTGAATGGAATAGGTTGATGCAGCATCATCTAATTCCTCACAAGCTAATAATAGTATGAGGAATGGAGTCATCCCACCAATTTTGTAGAATGGACTCATGATGCATCACCTCATCTAGGATGGTGTTGGTGTGGCTCCTCAAACCAAACACACTAACCTGACATGACAAGGATTCAAACGATGAAAATGACAAAAGGTCATACATATAATTACATCTGAACCTAGAAGTATGTGATCACTTCCCAATGATCATCTAGCATCCTCATCCAGACCTGTGGAACGTTGCAGTTATTATGCTCAGGTTTTAACCCTTAGGTGGCATTTGGATGGAGGTTGGCCTTGGGTTAGGAATAGGCCATGGGATATGAAAAGGTAAGTTAGGGATAAGGAATTAAGGATATGTGATTGCATTTCCTTTCCTACGTTTGGTATGCTTCAGGATTTGTTTTGGATTGGTATACAATGTTTAACAACAAACATACCTTGCTGAAAACAAGTGCAAAAACTCATGAGTGCCTATTGGCGTAAAACAAGTCAAAACAGAAGTTGACTTAGCATTCCAAAAGTTTATGGATATCCTAGTTGCAAGATCTTCTATCTTCCTCTCCTTATATAAATAGGGCTAGAAAGCAATGATTTAACCAGATATTCATTAGTAGGTAATGGAGTCAAATTGACCCATCAAAAGCAACAGATGCTTTGAGATGTGCTTTAATGTTTGCAGCATTTCCAATATGTAAATAGACATGCAATTTAAACATGTACTCCAAGAGTCATGTGGAGATGTGCTGCACCATAATCTGTAATAAGTAATAACCAGTGCTAATTGTTGATTAACAAGCACACATGGAAAGGTAAAATCATATGCTTTAAGAACGCATTTAGCAGTCCTCTGGTGTCTATGCAACGGTTCATGAGTTGCAGTTTATCCATATTCCATAGACCTTGGGAAACAAAAGGGGGATAATATAAAGAAAACAAGATTCAAGAAATAAGAAAAGGCAAAGGTACCTCTGCAAAAACAGACACAATCTTTGGAAGATACTGATTATTATGACCCAAAAGCTCTCTCTCATACCTGTTAAATGTTGATGACACAAAAATATTAGCCATTAAAGAAACATGAAATAAAACAAAAGTCTAGATGACAGGGAATATTAGTTAATCTCAGGAAAAGTAACTCCGCAGAAATAAATTGTGGGAATCACTTACTTCTCAAGCATCGCACACAGCTGTTCATGGACAATCTTGGCCTCAATTAAATCATTTTTTATTGGAAGGCAACTTAGCCAGGCAGGAATTACCTGTTCAATGAAGCAAGAGATGTATGGTCACAAAACTTTGTACAGTTCATAAATTAATGATGTAGCAACCAGACTATTAGCAGTTAATATGAATTGCCCATTAGTTCAACTGTTGCACTGAGAAATGGAATGATATACTACAATAGGGCTCAATGGAGCAGGCTAGATGCCATGACAAATGCTAGAAGAACCATATGCCTAAGTATGATTGAGTTCAGATATCTTGAAAGCATAAGATACCTGAGATACATCAATGCTATCACGATGAAATTGACATATTTTTCCAAGAGCAGAAACAGCATTGTCATAGGCCATCGCATTATCCAAATCCAGGGCATTAGGATGCTTGATTACATTGTATAATCTGGATAGGGCCTCTGTAGAAACAAATAAGATTGTTAACAACATCGAATGACAAATGCAACTAGATATAAATCGAATAAAACATAAATACAAAACATACCCCCAGTGTGAGGCCTAAATGCAGAACCACCACATTCGGCACAAATGCCAATTCCATACACTGCGGCCTGAAACCAGCAAGTTGGAAATGAAAACACTCTTAATGGATGAAGGGTTGCTGTTACACATAATTCGCCTGCCCTAGGATGTAGAACAAATAAAATACAAACCTGCCTGACATCTGGATTTTCACTCATGCAGGCTTCTAATAGAGAAGGAAGGTATGCATCATAATACCTGAGAATCAGATATCACCAAAAACATGTAAAATGATCACAAACTCACAATAATCTTTTCACCTTCACCAAACAAAATGCTATTGATGGATCGTACAACTGTTACCTAACTGCTGCTTCACGGCAGTGCTCGGCGACATCATCAAAAATGCATATGGCAATCCTTCTTTCTTCTGATGTTTTATCCTTGCCCTAAATTGGTGGAATGTTAAAAATGTTTCATGTGAATATGAATTCAGAGGTACTAAATCTAGAGTAACATCAAATTGTGACAGCACACAAACCCAATGGTTCTTCATCTCACTTACCAACATAGGTGTCAAATACACAGAGAGTTCATCAAAGAATGGAAGAAAATAAGTCTTGAAGGTTTTAACGAGAGTGCCTAGACAATCACCAACCTGCAGTCACAAAAGTATAGGTCTTAAAACCAATAAGGTTAAGTAATAAGCACTATACAATTGTTCCCCGCACAAAAAGTAGGTTCAAAGCACAATACAATGAAGAATCCACCTTTCCAGTAAATTTCTGAGGTAGCTAATTCTATGTTAGTGCACAAGCATTTGTATCAATCAGAAAGATGAGTAGATCTGGTATGCCTTTAAGGAGAGTTAGAAATTCTGAGTATTTAGGTAGCTTACTTGGTCAAAGATTTCATCTTCCTGTTCATTTTCTTCTCTGAGTAGCTCCTCTTCTTCAGAATCGAAGTCCTCAGCCCTTGCCCTTTCTGTTCGTTCTATCCTCCTGTTCGTGCTTGCAACTATTACCTCTTTGATTCCTTCCACTGCAGATCTTACTTGATTTTCCTCAAGAAGTGTTCCTGATAGCTGATCAAGAAAAATGGGTAAAAGATTATTCAAGTGACAGCACACAATACCAAATGTAGTACAAAGCTAAAAAGGAAAATGATGCCTACAACTTGATGAAAAGCATCAAAATGTCCTTCTGTTACAGATATAAGAAACTACTGAGACTTTATTTCTGAAAAAAGGTAGCACAGCAATTAAATTAAAGGATAACTGGGTAAGGGTAGGACTTTTGCCAAAATAGCCATGTAGCATGGTAGGACCATGTAAATATGAGCTTTAGGGCAAACCAAGCAAACTAATGACTGGACTAACTCAAAATAAAATTACTGAAAAACCCGCTATAATTTAAACAACCCAATTTTTTTAATAATCTCATTATCACACTTTTTAAACCATACCAATATGTCTCAGGTCCGCATGGTATCATGCATGTATTCAAAAGTAGACACAGCCTAGTCTGGTACAGGGATGAGATTGTAAATAATAAAAGCATGTAAATTTAACAGCCATGTCAATAAAAGAATGTGAAGACATGAAACTGTACTTGAGATGGAGCAGAAGTTCTCATGAAAACAAGAGATCTTTTCTTCAGTGCAAATATCAAATATTACAAACCTGTATGGATTCATTCAAGGACTCCAGTATGCTTGCACAAATTTGTGGCTCAGGTTCCTGCTTAGAATTCCAATTACATGCTTAAATCAAATCATGTTAACGAACATAACAAATATTCAAGAAGTAATAAGCTTTTAACAGCCTGACGCCCTTACTTTATGCATGGCCTCTACAAGGGCTGGAACTATGTAATCAGACAGTTGCTTGAGATAGGATTTATCACGACCTTGAGCTTGACCCTTTTCTATAGCCAATTTCGCTGAACGTAGAAGCTCAGGCATTGCTGCAAAGAGCATATAATGTATAGCACACGGCAACATGGTAAAAGTAAAAGACATCAAAATTTTCAGTCACATACCTGAAATAGCTGCCTTCCTAACTTCTTCGTGAAAATAGAACTTAAGGAGAGGTACAAGTGTAGTTGTAACCTGTATAGATCCAGATATAGCTGTAGCTCTTTCATGAAACTAGAAACAAGGAGAAAGAACAGGTTGAAATAGTGATATGACCTGATCAATCCATGGGAAAAATCCTTCCTTGAGCTCATCAGCGTAGCAACACAGCATATTACATGCTGTAGCTTTCTCCTCCAGTAGACTAGTTCGGATGCCAATCCTCTTATCACCTAGTGTAATAGTCTCAACACTGCAGTAGTGCAGGCAGTGAGTACACATTGTTAGTAGATAGCATAAGAGCCTAAGACTGGGAGCATCTCCATTCTCCAAGAGTTCCCCTATCCAACATCTTAGTGTCAAAAACTCAAAATTAAGATTTACTACTTCCATTCCAAATTATAAGACTTTTTGACTTTTCAAGATTCATTGCTTTCGCTATGTATCTAGACATAGTGTATATCTAAGTGCATAGCAAAAGTTATGTATCAATCATCAAGAAAAGCCAAAACGTCTTATAATTTGGAATGGAGGGAGTATACAGCAAAAATCAGTAAATCACCCTCCAACAGTCCTTATCCAACATTTTCTATTTAGTGGTATCCTAAATCATCCTCACTCCCTCAAATTTGTGGTGACAGGTTGTCCACTCTATATGTTATTTGAGATAGAGAAACTGTTGGAGGAGAGAGTTGTTGTTAGGATGCACCCTATTATGAGGGTACAAGGGAATTAAGTTTAGGAGGACTCTCAAAGATGCTCTAAGACCTAAAAACCTTCTATACATGGATATTCAGATAATTAATGTTTGCTTAATTTGCGGGTGAGATGGGTGTGATGACCCAAAAATGTGGATCCAATACAGAATATGAAACAGCCATTGATATCATGACATCGGCAAATTCTTAAGATGTGGCTATGGCCACACACATTAGATTCAACATTTCCATCATGTGGATATCACCAAAAGATGAAAGTTATCCAGAAAACAAAACATAACGAAAATGCCATACTATCAAAAAAATATGGAAAAACTAAACATACCCCTCGTCATCAGAATCACCATTTTCATCTTCTGGTCCAGCAGAAGTGACACTCACATCTGGTTTGAGCTGAGCAGACTGGAGCAGAGGGGGCATAACAACACTCATGTATGGTAAGAAATCCTGACCAAGGCATTTACACAGTCTTGCCCATGCCTACAGAGGTGAAAAATATAAATCAGAATCACCATTTGAATTGCCAAGAAAAATTCAGAACAAGGTTTCAAGTTCTAACATACTTGCAACATGTAACTTGTTATAGGGTCATCAGCCTCCATCTGAGATCCTTGCAGTGTCATAAGGACCTCCATCACCTAACACAAAAAATGAATGATCAATAGAATTAACAGACAAACAGATAGCATATAGCATCATACAATCCAATTTGATTTCTTTTTTATTGAGTACAAAAGCCACAAAAAATAATGTAATGGTTTGATACTTTTATAGAAGAGTTATATGGACTGTATACTGTAATATAAGGGGAACTAGCAAACCATTACCTGCTTAGCATCGTCCTTAAACTTTTTGTTTCCCAACTGCCATACCAACTAAACTGATGCATTCCATGGATTTGGCACGCAACATTCTGTTGGATTTATCAGTTGCATTCATGAGAATAGCCTTGAGGTATGGCATTACTGCATCATAATATTTTTGGAAGTGTTCCTGAATCAATAAGATTGAAAATTTGTGTTAGAACATTAACAATAGGCTTGAATCGTATTTTCTGATATACCTGAGAAGAATCCGCTGCTGATGCTAAAGCAGTTAAAGCAGCTTCTTGCACCATTTGGTTTCCAGTCTACATCATAAACATAAAAGTTTAAAATAATAGAATAGACATTATGCCCATGCCTGATGTCTATACTGTATAAAGTTAAGGTGAAGACTAGATGTGAGATCCACCTGGAGCAACAATAGAAGTTTCCCAACTATTACATCCAAGTATGGTGTCAAAATATCAGGCCTGCAGTTTTCACTGAAGTTCAGAATAGCTGATGCAGCATGTGCCTGAACTTGTACGAAATAAAATAAATATTAGAGCATGCCTTGTTGGTCAGCTGATGTGTTTGATGAGGAGCAGAAATAGCAAGTCAATACAACAAATAAAAAGCATGTGGCAGGAGAATCGATGCATGAAGAATGTCTGATACAGGTATTTGTCCACTGCAGCAGGCCCAACTTCAAGCTCTCAACTCTATGTAAACCAATAGCCAATATAATATACCACTAAGATTTATCAGAGATTAGTAACTTAGCTTGTAAGAATAGTTGAATGATGAACCTAAAGCCATAAAACTATCAAAAGATATCTCTGGACTTAAAAGGTACCAAAACTAGTGGAAACTAATTCAACTTGACTCCAACTACAAAATGTATCTTAATTTGGTTCAAGGACAAGAATCAATCCAGCACCTTTTGATCTCTTGTGTGTTATCCATACAATTTGGTTCAGGCTGTTTCACGGGGTCAGCTTACATATGATTGCACCTGGTTTGCAAAAAAACTTCTTTTTTGGAGGGTGAGAAAGAATTACAGCCAAGGTGGATGATGATGTGAGGGAAGGGCTCAACTCTGGTTATTCTCGGAGCTTGATGGACCTGGAAAGGCCGAAACTATTGTGTTTTTTATGGCTCTGCCTCCGCTCTAGAGGAAGCTCTATTGCTTGCTACACAGGAACTACACCTTTGGTGCCTAGCAGGAGCCTGAGGGCCTTCCCACCTAGTGGCGATTGCCCCTGGTGAAGTTTAGATATTGGTTGAGGTCGGGTATTTGTAAGTTTTGGCGCTATGTAAACTGATTTCTACGTAGCTAGCTAGTTGGCTAGTTACTTGGGTGGTGGTGTGTGTTGCAAGGGCTCTTTCCCTTTTTCTTCTTAATATAGTGATACAAAGCTCTCCTGCGTGTTCGAGAAAAAAAAAATCTAAATTTGTACCTCATAAATGATTGTTCAAGAATTCTGAAAAGAGATGATGTGTGCAGGCATAGACAGACGAAAGGTACCTCAAACAGCACAATGGTTGTATCATATGTGAGGAGCATCTACACAGCTCAGTTCTAAAATGAGCTGGTTACATGTTTTCCATGGTTCATATGCAGTCAGAGTCAGTCAATCACTAGTTCTGGTTTTTGATGGAATGTGGTTTACATGTAAACCATAATTGTTAAGAGTATCAGGCACATGACTCTTCCAAAATTCATTAGCATTCCATGTGTTTCTAGTTTTTGAGTTATTGGATAGGATATACCTCAGAAGTGGGTTCTTTAGGAAACTTAAGAAGCACCAAAAATGGGTCTCTCCCTTACGAATGCTTTGCGATCAATCTGGTAGATGTAATCATGCAAGCATCTCCAAATTTGATTAAACTATGCATGCCACGCACAACACAAAACATTCAGCGAACAATATGCATAGATATTAGCAACAAAGAAAAACGCTTAAGGCATAGAAAATTAATTGATGAAAAAATGGCCAAAAGATACCAACTGCTGGGATGCTGACTATGCATAGGTATTTAGCAAACGGTGTAACGAAAACTAATTGATGAAAAAAAAAGGCCAAAAGATACCAACGGCTGGGATGCTGACTTCAATAAACAAAAGGCTGAATCCTGTTTCTATTTATTAGACCTAAAACGTTATCCTATTAAATAATCTAAAAAAATAAGTCAAAACTATAGCCAACCTCAACACATAAAAAAAAAAGGTAATAATGGTATCATTAATACGCTAACTACAACAGCGATACATTAACCACTCTCTAATGCACATTACTTTATCCAAAACGGTCATTAGATACCCCTTAGTGTACTAAAAATAACTTGGATAACTACACTTCTGTGGATGATGGCATCAATCACACTAGGCCAGTGTTGTTTATATAAACTAAACGAAGTAACAAAACATTAACCATGTGCATTAAGCCTGTGGATTACAAGATCTTCAGATGCTTACAGAAATCAATAGAACCAAAAAAAAAGATATTATAAGGACCAATTGCACGAGAAAATGAAATGAAAAAGATACAACGATCACTTGCCTGTACGCGTGGGTTCTGGACATCATCCATTGCTGAAGCTAGTGCAGGTAGCACAACATGGTGCAACTGATTTTGTAACTCAGGTCCCAGATCCGTTGAAAGCTGCCCTATTGCATTAACTGCTGCCCACCTCACCCGTGGGTGAGGATCCTGGAAAGAGTTCAGCACCATCCCAACCACCTGCTCCAGATTCTTAATCATCACCTTAGCGGAGCCCTCTGCAATCTGAGCTATGGTCACCAGTGCCGCATGCCGTCTCTTCCAATCTTCAGAGGAGAAAAACGATGGAAGCAACTCAGCTGCCACGGCTAGAATTGTATTACCACCAACAGCAATTGACAGACGGTCCAGACACTCCTGTGCAAAAACATAGCTTCCCGTCTCTCCAGCGTCTTCCTCCTCTGACACCGCGGCATGCCATGCCGGTTCATCCTGGACATCGAGTAGCATACTCATAAGCACCACAAATAGCCGACCAACATACCGAGGCAGCTTCCGCATCATTCCGGGCGCACGCTCCCGTGCCTCGGCAAGCGTGACGACAAACTCGACGGCAAGGTGGCGGGTGCCGTCCTCTAGTCCTGGGGCCTCGGCAATCTGCAGCATGGAGGCGACCACGTCGGGCAGCTGGCGGCGCAGGAACCGTGGCTCTGCACCGGCGAGCTCGATCATCATCTCCAGAGCCTCCTGGGCGGAGCCCTCGTTCCCGCAGTTGAGCGACTCGGCGAGAGCGCGCATCATGGCCGGGAGGAGGTCCTGGAATTGGTCGCGCGCCGCGGCAGAAGGAAGGGACTGGATGAGGCTGATGGCCGCATTGAGCCCCGCGACGCGCACGTCGGCGGAAGAAGGATGGGAAAGCGCGGCGAGGAGGAGCCCGTGGAGGTTGGGAAGCTGGCTGCGAGGTGGGATGCCAGCCGGGCCAGGATGTTGAGCGCCGACTCCTGCAGTCCCGGTGGGGAGGACGGGGGAATCGATGGACTTGTACAGGAAACTGAGTAGGTCTGGCCACGCGTTGGCGGGCAGGAGGAAGGAGGCGAGCTCGGCGACGGCGTCGGAGAGCTTCCTGGAGACGGACCTGGGGAGCGCAGGCGCGGAGGCGGCCGAGAGGAGCAGCGCGCGGAGCGAGGACTGCGTGGCGGGCGACATCGCGGGGTAGACGAAGGACTGGGATGACGGGGCGATGAGGCGGCGCAGCAGCACGGCGGCGATGGGCGCGGAGGGGTGCGCCGGGGAGAGCAGCAGGTGCGCGAGGCTCAGCGCGAGCGCGTCCGGGTGGGACCCGCGGAGGGCGTGGAACTGTTGCTCCGCGCGCGAACGCGCCTCGTTGGCCGGGGAGGTGAGGTCCGCCAGCAGCGCCGTCAGCGCCGCCGGGTCGGCGCCCAGCACCGCCGCCGCGCTCGCCTCCGCCTGCGGATCCATGGCCATGGGGGCACGGAACGGCGCAGCGCGAGGGGAGCGGGCAGGCGGGGGATTCGGGTGGCCGCGCGGGATTTTTTTGGTTTCGTGGGGGGGTGGTGGGTTTTGCGGGAGAAGGCGGGGGGAATTTTGGGAGCGGCGCGGTGAGGCGACTAGACGAGGAGGGGCCGAAGGCGGGCGGAGGAGGGAGGAGGAGGAGGGAGAGTGGGAGCACGAGGCGATGGAGTCGAGACGGCCGGGCGTCGGACACTGGAGGGTGGTGCCGTGCTGGGAGACGGGGCCCAGGGGCCAGGGGCTAGGAAGTGGGGAGTTGGAGTAGTACTGGTCCATGAGGAGTGGGCCCAGGATGGTCATCGAAATCAGAACAGCGCACGCCACAGCTCACCTGCTAATTATGCCATCGATTAGTGACTTCTTTCTTTTTTTCTAGTTATTACTTTCAGACTTTGATTCTTGCGACAGACTTTTTTGGAAACTTGGATTCAACAGAGTCCTTGACGGATCACTTTTCTGGAAGCTGTAAGATTTCAGTTTTATTAACAAATATTATGACTAAGCTAAGATTTCAGTTTTAACAAATATATTATGACTTTGTTTGGTTCAAAATTAATCTAGTCTAATGTAAAGAACATGGGACTAATAGATTTGTTATAACTTTCGTTGTGACAATTTTTAGGTGTTCCATTAAGCGTCGTGTACTCGTGTACGAAAAACTAATGTACTCTAACCTGAGATTTTCTTTTCAGTGGGGCTAGTGTTGATACAGTTTAGATATTGGAGATATTATTGTTTATACAGTGAAATCCATTCCATATTTATTCCTACTATATGTTCATGCACGGATGGTCCAATGAACACTGGATAGCACTTTAATTAAAAAACATCAGACACCAACTTATGAATGAAAAGTACTGTACTTATGTTGAACATCTGGAGCATGCGAATGGTTTAAAACACGATTGATTCAACAATTTTTAAAGCATGACCTCAGGAGCCACAGGACGCTCGGAAGTTGAAAATTGAAAAAACACCCAGGCACCAACTTATGAATGAAAAGTACTGTACTTATGTTAAACATCTGGAGGAATGGTTTAAAACATGATTGATTCAACAATTTTTAAAGCATGACCTCAGGAGCCGCAGCAGGAACTTGGACAAGGCCACTAGGCCAGAGTATATAGCGTACGCACGCTCCCACTCCCGGAACGAGCTTGAAGTCGAAGCCCGTACAGCTTTGCACGAGATCTGTGGTCTCTCCGGTTGTACTTTTGCAGATTGTGCGAAAAGGTGGAAAAATTTCAACCTTACAACCAACTGAATGAAGACATTTCGTTTGTATGCGATAAATATTATTCAATCATAGACCAACTAGACTCAAAAGATTAGATCTCATGATGTACAACTAAATTATATAATTAGTTATTTTTTTTACTTACATTTAATGCTCCATGTATATGGGTTAAAACTTGATGTAATGGAGAGAGAGTGAAAAAATCTAGAATCTAAACAAGGCCTTGAGGTTCCCTTCCTAAAAAATTCATGCATGGAGTGTTAAAGAGATCTCAAAGAAAAAATGTTGCAAGTTGATGGCATATGCAACGTGCGCATGGGAGATTTCTGCATGCATGATATATTTTGGAAGGGTACATTTTCAGCCCCCACCATGCATACGAGTTTGTTTTCAACTTAAAATATTAAACTGGCTAACTTTACACCCTTTAACTCTAGAAACTAAATAAATTTGGTCATCTAGCTGATTTCAAAGCTAATTTTGTATTTTATAGAAAAAAGAGTTGATTTGTATTAGAAATTATGAAATCAACTATTTGTGATATATTTAAAGTTATTTCGTATTTATTTATGGCCATAATTCCAAATAGAGTACCAAAAGATATATAAGAAAAAAAAGTAATTGTACGAGTTTTTTATGTAAAAGAATATCAGTTTTGAGTCTTTGGAGACTATGGACGATTGGTTGGCAACCAAAAATTTGCCACGCCAAAATTTGGCAAGCCATGATTTTGGCTAGTGATTGATTGGCTACCAAAATTTGCCAACTTCTCACATTTGGCTTGCCAAATCTTTGGCAATTTTTTTGCCTAAGATTTGGCTTGCCAAATCGTTGGTATGGCAAATTTTGGTTGCCAACCAATCGGGCTCTATGAACCATATTTTTATTATGTTTTTTAAAACATATATCATATTTAAAGCCATCTAAATTAAGGGCCAAATATGTCTTGACAGTTAGTCTAGTAACTGGTTTCATAGCTTAGGGTTGAAATTGAGATTCCGTGCAAGTTGAAGGTTGTAAAATACGTTTCTTTACTTTGTGCTTATATCATCCATTTGAGCGATATTTTTCTCTCACACCAAACCAGGTACTTTGTCTCTCATCAACCGGCTTATATTACCAACCCGAACACCCCTGTCATACAGGCAAAACCACCTAAGAAACCACTTTAAAATGAATGATTAGGGGTACTTTCCCTGGTTTTAAAAGTTAATGAAGGTATGTTGTCCAATATTGTAGTTCGAAGGGGTTTTCAAAATCAGTTATTAGTTGGGAGGGATGAACCGAACTTTACTCAATTTTCTAAGTGATCTATAAAAGACTTGCAGACCTTAACAATACTGAAACATCAACAGATGCTTATGATTAAGAAATGGATCATGGACGTTGGATGCATCGATCTGGTCGTGCTGTAGCAGAGCCACGAGTGGTTGGTCCGTGGCCAGGGACTTCAAGAAACCAAACAGAAAAGATGTTCTCCGTATTCAATGTTTGAGATGCCCCAGTTTTGCCTAGCCAGATATTGGATACTCCTCTTTTTGTCTGATGAAAGCCAAAAGAAAAATTTCACGGATACAGCCCAAACACGCACAGGAAACTAAAGGCATGAAACCAGAGGCCCAAGAGCCAGCCGTTTTTCGTACGTCAGACAACAGCCGAACCGGCTGCTTCGGTGGCTTCCGCAAGATGCGCACGATCAGTCGAAGCTGGCTAGTTCAGAGCTCAGATTTGGGATGGAGGAAGCAAGGCCCCCGTGTATCGGCGATGAGCAGCGGCCAGCTTCCTTTTTGGTTCCAGAACACTCACCGCACATGGCCGACGCCGCAACAGCGCTTCACTGCTCCTGGGCGCCGGACGCTGACACGGCCCACGGTGCGGGCACGCCGCGGTGGCATGCAATGCAATGCAGCGGCCGCGAAAACGATCGCGCGCCGGTCCGCCGGATCCCGGCGTACGTGGGGGTCCCCGGGCCCGTGCGATGATCAACAGGCAGTTTTCCAACCTGGGGACGGACCGCCGCACGGCCGGAGTTCGATACGTGCATGCACTAGTGCCCACACGCGCAGGGGATGGGTTGCAGACGCGACAGCGCAGCGGCGGCCGGCGGGAGATTCCCCTGATTTCTGCTGCGATGCAGCGAGGGCAAAAGGCGAAGCATGCAGCTGGAACTGGGTGGAAGAAGAGGACCTCGTAGGCGCTCGCTCGCGCGCCCCAAGTCCCCAGTCCGGCAGCGGCAGTCCCCACGCCACGACCGAGCCGAGTGCGAGTCCCGGCAGGCCGGGACGGCCTGGCCGCCGGGCACCGAGGCGGCCAGTGCAGCGCGCACGGTGTCGTCGCTTCATTTGCTCCCGCATGGCGGCACCTGCTCCACGAGATGAGATAAAGGCCCGCCCAAGGACGGACGGGACTGCAGTCTGCACCGGCTGCTGCTTCCTTCATGGGCCCGACTCGTGCTGCCGAACATCGCAGGCACCACGTGAGACGCAACGTGACGGTGCTCACCACCTTTGGTCCAATCATCACTACATTAGTTAGAGAGTTCTGTTCAGGGCATTCAGGGATAACACAAGACCTATAGGCACCTGGCAATGTAAATGCACCAAGCCCTTGTTTAGATCGTAAGAAAGTTGCATTCGATGAATAGTAGCATTTTTCGTTTGTATTTGACAAATATTGTCCAGGTCGTGGCCCAACTAGCAAGCTTAAAAGATTATCAATCCGCGTAATTTACAACTAAACCGTATAATTAGTTATTTTTTTTTTAACATTTACACAGCTTCTATATATGCGAGTATAAATTGATGTGATGGAAAAGTTGCATGAAAGTTGCAACTTTTCATGCAACTGAAGGCAACAAGGAAGAGAACAAAGGCCTTGTTCAAATAGGCCCCTGAGCCTAAGAACTTTCGTGCAGCAAGCAACAACAGCAACTCACCAACCAAACTGCGAAATCAGGCGAAGCGAAATTTACAGCGCCCCATCAGAAAAAAAAAGTACATCTCTTCTGCTGAAGTGCATTGGGCTCCACGTGCTCGTCACGTCAAGATCATTCACAGGTGCCAGGTTGAACGTGCCAGCAGGAGATCAGCAAGCTGGTAAATGTTGTATCAAGGGTTTGCCTACATCAATGAAACCAAAGAGATCAGCAAACTGGTAGCGGAAATGAGCGGAATAGTTCAGGGATTTGAACATGACACACACAGCTGCATTGTTCACAAAGCATTCTGTTTTGCAGAAATCAGCACATATAATGTCAGGTGAAACAATCATGATGAGGACCATTCTGTTAAATGTGAATGTAAATGAAAGAACAATAATGATTGATAAAGGGAATAGTTGTTTTGTTGCACTGATCACTGGTGTTTTACCTGAAGCAGACTTCTCCAGTGCAGAGCATGTGCTACAATATCCTTGTCCGTGCAAGCATCTAGTCTACTTGCACAACCTTTTCAGTTGACATAGGCTCTGTCAGTCAGAGCTAAGGTGAGCTTCAGGATTACTAGCCATACGAGTAGTTGCATGTAGAATAGCTGTGATCAAAAGCTAATCTGAGATGATCGGTATACTACAAAAAAATATTTCTGATGGCCTTTTCAATGAGTCCCGTGGAACAAGGGATGGCCAATGACCTCTGAACTTCTTCATGTGCCCCCCATTTCTCAGAGAAGTCGCTTTGCTGTGATGAGTGGCATCAACGTTTCTCTGTGTGACGACTGATGAGTGAACAGACAACATTCTCTCAGCTTCATTACATGCTGATTTTAGTGGAGTAACAGCAAGGAACAGTGCAAAACCAATAGATGCACTGAATACCAGGACTACAACGATATATGGAAGTAAGAATAGGGTTTTCAGTGTTCCCTTTCAGGTCATTGGTCCAAAGTACTATCACCAAACAGAACTTCTGCCGCGAAAATGATGTTTGTAAACAGTGTTAGAAGAAATGCTAGGAAGGACAATATTTCAACATATATAGATATCCGGTATCTGCCCATCAATAATCTTGATGAAAATGCGGAAAAACAGGTATAACAGGCGAAGGAAGGAGCATAGCTTGGATAATTGGGCAAGCGATGAGTAACTGATATAACCCTTCAAAACCTGCAACCTTCGCATGGTATATAGTAAGCAATCATGGCAAAAACCTTAGGTAACAGATGGTCGCAAAAGAGGCAGCTTTACGCCGAGGAGATTCTCTGAAATTACATCACTACCAATAATACATGTCGTGATACGATGTGACCTGAAAAGAAGGATCACCAATAATACAATTGGTGCCACAAGGTTTTGTAAATACCTGCAAAAATACAAGAACCCAAATGAAATCCAGGAAGGGAACTTCATCCTTCAATGCACTCCCAAGCTCAAAGTGATACTATCTGTATTGAATATGTGTTGGACGGTTCATGCGGAGGCTAAGTTTTTCAAGAAGGTGAGGAACAAAAGAGCATCCCAGCAGCTTCCTATAACTCATTCTTATGTCCCCCATTCAGGGAATGAGCCTAAAGGAGGTTTGTCACCATGACTTCCTAGAACACATACCCTATGCCCTTCCCCAAAAAAAAAAGAACATACCCTATCTCCCCCAATTCAACCATAGGACTTGTTTGGAGACTACATGTGTGTTAGGTACTTGGGTTTTGAGTAATATGGTGGTCCATCATTATCTCTCACCTTACTTTTTTGTTTGGTTTGTAGAATAGAATGTGGTTGATTTCATCACTAGCTCATTTTCTCACAAGCTAATATATATCATGAAGAATGGGTTGACTTTCTCAAAATTAAATGGAATAAGCTCGTGATCGTGACCTCATTTAGCGTAAAGTGCCCTCAAACCAAAATATTTGAACCCAAAATATACTAGAACTATCTTTTTTCTAAAACTGTGCTATACTGCTACTCCAGTTAGGGTCTATTGACCATAATAACATTGAAACTCACGCACCATTTAGTTCACCAAAATTAGGTAATGTACTTATAATACAATAATTTCCACAGTTAGAAAATCCAAATGTGCAAGTTATAGGGCATGCCACAACACTAAACCCATTGACATTTCATATAATTTGAGAATCCTAAAGCTGCTCTTGGGTGTAAAGGAAGGTGAACAGAGAACAAATAGCCAGCTGAAAAGAAGACTTGTTGATGGAATAAGCAGAGAACAGTGACACAAACCCTGATTCATTAGCTGTCTAGCATCTTGGTAGTTAAGGGCCATTCTGTTTTGGACTCATCAACTGCTTGAACTCAGCAGAATATAATTCACAAAGAAAGATACCAGAAAATGCAAATAGGTAGCCAGAAGAAAGGTGATCATGAAAAAGAGAACAAAAGGGTATGAGCCAGAAATCTTCTCTGAACCCTGCACACATGATAATATGATCTGAATTAACACTGATACCACAAGAAACTGAAGCAGGCCAAACTAGCAAAGGAACTGAGATCCAAGAACAACAAAGTACAGTACCCATATGATGAATTGGTGATCAAGAACAACTCAGTACCCTAACATAAAAACATCACTTGCATCGCAAAAGACACATTCAGGAGTGATAAGACAAACTTTTTACTTCAAAAAAATAAGACAAACTTTTTAATGGAAGGCATGCTTGACAAAGCTAAGTGCACCAACTGTAGCTTCATATGTGTCATCTGACAATTGCAACTAAAGCATGAGAACAGGGATGTTAGAAATTTACCTGAACAACTGATGAATGAGTATAGAAGTTGTGTACTATTATATTTGTGCCAAGTACGTTATGGATTTGGTAAGCACTTTCACCACTCAACTTAGGGAACATTACGTTCATTATTAACAGAGTTTTTGGGATGGCTGACTAATAAACCAAGCACAAAACAAACAAATTAATAAGCCGGTGTGAGCATTTAAGTAAACCTTCCTCTTGTCCTGCAATCAGCACAAATACGGAACCAGAATAAATTATAAAAAAGTTTCAGAGCAGGTCATAATTTTATACACAGTTCTTGGGAACTTATAAATTTACCAGAAGGGACAGTGAATATGGTACCAATAATTACAATACTTGTAAAACATCGACTGCAATGGGATTGTTTTTCAAATACAAGGTTGGGCTTAGCGATGCCTGCAATCTGAAAAGTGTCATATGTTAAGTGTTTTCCTTGAAAAGGTTAAAGTCTTTTAAATATACAAGCTAGGTAAGTGCTCTATTAATTTGTTAATGTGCAAGCAAATGTATATCATGAGCATAAAAATCAAGATAAACCATCATCAGAAAATGATTTTTCTGAAGTATTTATGACATACCATGGTCAGTTCAGAAGTTAACAAGGACAGTCCTGCTTGAGGGCCAAGAACAACACATATTTTCGATCCTTGCTCCTGGTGGTCAGATCTATTTGTTCATGCACAAATATAATAACAAAGAAGTCAAGTTCTATGAAGGGCTACTGAAAATAGATGAAAAAAAATGCTAAAATAAAGGATATTTCTGATAATTTAAACCATATCTGATGTTTCTTTTGAAAGATGATGGCATTTTGTGGCAGAGGGTCTGTGCAGCATAGCTGCACTTAGGATACCATGATGCAGGCCTTTTCAGACACACCACAAACGCGAGCAAATTAACACCACCATACAGTAATTTATGGTATTTGCACCTATTCTAATGAATCACCCATTCTTTTCAATGAGATCTACCCACGACGCAACTGTGGTTCTGGTGAGGAAACTCTACTACCAGTTTGCAGTGGCAAGAGAAGGAATGAGGCAAATGCTTACTCCGCAAGATTCTTCCGGTACATTGTGACCAGGCAGAATACAACTCTCGAGAGAGTACTGACACAGATTAGCTGATAGATTAAAAAGTAGCACCAGCAGGAGCAAGATCATAGCCAAACCGAGACCCAGCTTCCACCACCAACCATGGTACACGAAGTCAAAGATACCCCATTGAAACCAGGGGTGTTGAGTCAAGAGGTCTGCGAAAAGAATTATGCGGGACATTCAGCAGCCAGGGGCTCTATGCATCGCACACCTTCCATTGTAACTGAAACCCAACTGTTTTCGAAACTCAGGCCCTTTGTACTCTCTTGCATACTTGATCCAGCAGATCTACTTTGATTTTCTCTAAAGCCCAGTGACCACACACCCAGTCACCATTACGTGCCAAATTACAGCAGCGAAGACAGCTTCTGAGTAAGCTCCATCCACCGCTAGCCACAATGCTTTGCCAGCTGGTCTCACTCTCACAAAGTGGACTTTCGCATTATTTCCACTGCAAATGGTTACGGAGGGTTACGGGTGGAAGGGGATTAAAGAAAAGCGGAGTTGAGGAGGCTGAGTAAAATGCTTTTCTTATACTTTTTATTAGTGTTATGTATTTGAAAGTGAGTGGGCAGCACGATAGTGATCAAATCTTAATGACAGTAGCTCTGGGAAGCTTTGGCAAACCTCTCTGGCTTGTTTGGACTTTTTGGAGTGGTAGAAAGCACTAATTGATGATGATGGTAGGTCGGTCAGCGAGTTGAGCTCACGAGGCGCTTGAGAGATGAAGCTGCGATGGAGGCGGCCCCGCGATCGAAGGGCTGTTGGTGGCTTACCGCGGTGTTGCTTTGCCGACGAGGAGGTGACGACAACGAAGCGGCGCGGAGGCGGGCGGCAGAAAGTGGACCTCTTCCGAGTCACACCTAGGTTTGGAGCTAGTAGGCGCCGCGCGATTTGCTCCGGGACGCACGGGAGCGGGAGCGCTGCCACTGCCACTCATGTCTGCAGGGGTGCGCCGTGGCCCGTGGGACGCGCGCGCAGTAGAGGGCCACGAGACGCGTGGCGAGGCGAGCTGGGTGGCAAGCGTGCAGGAGGGACGGCGGGGACGCGCTGCCGTCGTCGTCAGCGTGACGGCGCCGCGAGGCTAAATCCTCCATGATCAGAAACAAAGACCGTAGCCCCCACCAGCCCCCACGCGCGCGGTTGGGCGGAGTGGTTGGGCGTTGGTCAGCGTAGCATACCGAGTTGGTTCCAATTCAGTTGGTTCGGCCCTGTTTCGGCAGAGCTCCAGTCGAAATTTCGAATTTTCCATGTTTGTTTCCTCGTGTGTTTTCCCTGTAGAGTCTAGACCAGCTCCAGACTCACCAAAAACTAGATCCAGATTCAAATCCACATGTTCTATGTGTTTTTCCTATAAAACCGAACTAATTCCCACAAGATTTTTATGCGGATCCTGCACGAGGAAGTTTCTACCACTTTCCAAATAGGATCCTGAAAGGCTACCAGTGGCATTACCGCATGACCACTCTTTTTCCCTCATACTAGCAAGAAATGGTGGATCATTAGAATCAAGACGTGCCACCTCAGCGAAGACTTCTCATATTTCAGATTACACACAAAGTACAAAACCTCAGTTTCCTCATCTGTCTAAACATCTGCTTCTACTTTTTAACTTAACTATTTTTCTTAAGGTTACCAACATCATTGCTGCAAAATTTATTTGACGAGAGGAATTGGCCCATTTTTCTTAAAAATAAAGAGGGCCCAAAAACTGCTAACGGCACTGTACGGTTCCAAAATTGAAACCGGCCTGACTTGCAACTAAAGGAACTGCATACACATACAGCTGACAAAACCAAAACACAACTACGAAAACTGCTGGCAACTAAAAATCACCACCAACTACAACCATCAACACCTCTTGAAACCACCACAGATCGATCAAAACAAGTTGACATGCTATAAAACTGAGAAGACACCATCATCTCTAACCAAAAGAGTACCCACTAGCCGAACCATGAAGGCAAAACCTAAAAAGAGAGGATGATACAGCATCAAGAGAAGGACATCAACAGGTTGGATGTCAAGTTGATCAAGGGCTTGCCTCAGAGATTCTTCCACCTATGTCAGACCCTCATCTGAGTTGTCTTCATCTTCTTGTTTAACTACCATTTTCTACTGTGAGGCTGTCATCTCAAAAATTTTCTGAATGCCATGTTCTCTACTACGATGATAGTACATACCCCTGTAACTGGTTGTGTCCACTCAGCAGCAACTGATTCTGGCTCCTCATTGGTTATAGGTGGTGATGGTTTCCAGCTTCGAGATCAATCAATGTATCCACAGTCAATTGCGCCACAATCAGAGTGTGTCGGAATCTGCATGTAAAGCTCAAAATCTCGATTTCTGATGACCCTCCACATGAATCCCTCGGAACAGCATCAACAGAAGACCTCTTAATTTATTTATTTGCACAATTATCCAGATAAGGTTCTCCGCAGATGAACCGAATTATTATGACCTTCCGTTGAACCCATAGGAACAGCTCGACAGAACAGCGCTGAACTTTATGCTCAACTTTTCCAGAGAAGTTGCTTCTCTATGAGTAGTGCCCAGTGCTCCTCTTTTTGTGAGTGCGCGGACGACAAATGAGTCTGTGCTTCATTACTTGCTGATTTTAGTGGTGTAACGCAAGTAACAGTGTAAATCCAATTGATGCATATGAAATTAGAGATCACAACAGAATATGTAAGTACAGCAGGGGCTTTCCGTATCTCCCTTTTAGGTTGTTTGTCCCAAGTACTATTACCAAACATAATTTCTGCTGCGAAAATAATATTGTGTGAACACATAAGAAGGAATGCAAGGAAGGCACAAATTTCAACACATAAAGCTATCCTGTATCTTCCCATCAATAATCTTGACGAGGAAACACGTAAAATGGGTATAATCGGCGAAGGAAGAAAACATAGCCTGGACAACTGGGCACATAATAAGTAACTGTATATATCCCTTCAGGACCAGCAACCTTGACTGTAGAGATAGTAAGAATCATGGCCAAACCCTTCAGGTAGCAGATGATGTGCCGAAAGTGGCAGTTTAACACCAAAGAAGTTCTCTGAAATTACGCCACCACTAACAATGCATGTCAATGAGATGATGGCTATGGAAAAGAGAAGGATCACTAATAGCACAATTGGTGCTGCAGGATTTGTGAATATCCTGCAGAAGGAAAGAGAATCCACAGAATTAAGGAAGGATTCCATGCAGAATCCGATCTGTAATATTATGTTTCCTCCTCCGTTTCCAGATTATGAGTCGCTGCTGACGTGGTTCATCCATCTGCCATGCATCTGTGACACACATATATCTAGATACATAAGTAAAATCGATGAACCAGAAAAGTCAAAAGTTTTCACTGTAGCAAGCTGGAAATGTAGAGTATTAAATATATGCACCAAATCAGAATCTTAAGTTGTTTTAGAAAGTGGGAAGTAATATGCTTCTAATTCATTGTAACCACTGAGTATTATTCTCCACAACACCTATGGATGAACTAAAAAGCATTACAGTTATCATTTTCTTTAAAATTGTGCAAGCCAGGTCTCAAACCTGACCTACTGAACCAATGCCATATCTAAGTTCAATGCACCAAGTGCGTATCGTAAAAGGTAACTTTGTTGAGGGGAAGGTAGACATCATATCCATAATTCAACAATTTGAAGCCAATTGCAAACCCAAACAAGCAAAACTATAGGAGAAATGCAACAAACATCAGCTTCCGAACTTCATTAGTAGCTTTTTCGTGGTACTCACCTCGTCCCCAGGAGAAATAGACACAAGTCCTAAGAAGTCGAGAATATGAAGTTTGACTAGGTTATCAAATATATTCTATGCTTAGTCTAATGATACTTATTACAGCGTACATAAATTTTAGTATATTTATATATATTATTTGGTCAAATTTGGACATTGTTTGACTCATTAAAGCCGAAGTTACATTCCTTTTATCGAAGGAAGGAGAAATTAATTAATAAAAATAGATGGCAGGATTTGATAAATAAGCAGTAAACTGGAGATACAGACCTGGTGCATTAGCTCCATAGCATCTTGAAAGTTCATGACCAATGTCTCACTCTGATTCATCCGCTCTTGAGCTCGAGAGAATATAATCTCACAGAGGAAAATCCCAGAGAAATATAAATAATAAGTAGAGAAAAAGGTGGTCATGAAACAGTGGAACCAAGAGGTATGAATCCGGAACATCTTCTCGGACCTGCACATATGATATTTGAATCAGCTCTACAACAAACCAAAAGAAAATCAAATAAGCGAGAGAGCGTATATGATTTGTTTTTGTGAGATTGAAGATAAAGTACAAAAGTACATTCCAACCAGCTTCTCACGAAGTTATACTGGTTAGTGTGACGGTGAAAGGACCTAATTGGCCTAGAGGGGGTGA